>OY796657.1:52141735-52741735 GCA_963680705.1 Rhagium mordax
CGACGCCCGGTATCTTTCGTGGTTGGAGAAAAGGTTTTCCGCAAGAAATACGTTTTATCAGATGCCGCAAAGCAATTTTCTGCTAAGTTTTCACCGAAAAATGTTTGCCCTTTCTTGATAAAACGAAAGCTATCTCCTGTCACGCACGAACTGGCCGATACTAGGAATAAAAGTAAAGGAATCAGGCATGTTAAGGACCTGAAAGCTCATCCGCCCGATGAGAGTGATACTAGTGAAACCGATTAATATGTGGGTCTGTATTTCTCGCTATGTTTCTGGTTCTGACTTGGTTATCTCTGTGTATATGTTGTGGGAAATTCTTCGTTGGTAGTGAGTGTAGTTGGGATCAGAAAAATAGAGTGGAATGTGTTGGAATAATAGTTTTGGGGGAAAAATTGGTTTGTAGCGCCGTCGATTTGGTAGAATCGGAATAAATTCCTAGCCATGGATAGGAGAGGATTTCGTTTATTTTTGTGGAGTTGTTTCGTTGAAACGATCCTATGGTATGTGTCGGGTTGCAGGTTTTTGTTGATTCTCCACCAAAAGTAGATTTTGTTTTGAATTGTTAAGTGTGATGTTGTGATTCCGTCCCTTACTTAGTGGCTAGAACCCTCCAAGTAAGAGGGTTCTTTTGGGTTCCCTGGTTATTTATTGCTCTGTGACGGGGGTGTCGAATACCGTCACCGCGGAATATACCCGCGTGGGGTAGAAGTCCTCTGTACGGCCACTTTCTTTTTTTCAGACGCAGAGGAGCTCCGGCGCGTTGGGGGCGGTGATATTTCGTCGACTGACTTAAATGTCAAGTTGAAGGAGGTTGGCTGAAGCGTTGGGATGGATCATGCTTTGGTTTAGTCAGCCAGGTCGAGGCCTGGTTATCACTGATTCAAGTCCCATCCCGATGTTAAGGTTGGTCTCTGTTCCGCTGTCGGCGGAAGGGCCTTCGTCGTAACGTGTTGGTGCGTACTCCCGCGAGTCTGCGCGTTGGCATTATGGGTGGTCGAAGGGCCGGCTACCCATGCTTTTTAAGCCCAGTTTTTGTTGTAAGTTTGGCACAATAACAGTCGGAGGCGGGGCTATTATGAAGCTCTGTAGCCTCATAGTATTAAGGTTTTGGCGCAGACGGACTATTGCGATGCTTATTGGTCTCATAGGTTAGTTGCTTCGATAGCATTCAGAAGTGATTTTGTTAGCTCATTTGATTGACTTAAGGCGATTAACGGGTTAATCACCTGGGAGCAGAGGGGGAATTGTTACATTTAAATTAAACTATTTACCTACCAGAGCATTTGTTGTATCTAACAAAAAGGATACAATACGGTAATTTAATAATTTAGTTAAAATAGTCCACTTTTTTTCGTAACGTAATGGTCATTCCTAGTACTCGCTACAGTTTTTTTGAGGTTGACAACCACGATATAACTAACATGAAGTATAGCGGTATAGATTAAACCATAGTCCTGAAGTATTTTCCCTCATAATAACAGAAATATGATGAACTTGTAAAAGCCTCGGACACAACTTTGTTTAGTACGATGTATTATATTGACATTGGCTTTCCATTCGACACAAGGCATTCTTCATCACGGTATTACAATAGTTAATACATTCTAGACACATTTTTATTCTTATTGCTAAAACAGCTGGCTTGTAAACAGAGCTGAAACAAAAAGACATGACCTTCAGACGATACATCGCTAAATTAGATCGGTAATGTCCTAAATAACTAGTATAATATTGTTTTACTACTTACCATAAAGCATAAAGACAGAAGTTAAGATATTAATTGAATATTTGGAACAATCGTTTGTTTATATTTGTGCTTTAGAACTGTCAGTTGATAGTAGAGAAGTTCTGTCGAATTTAGTCGTTGATTATCTGTGGCATAGAGCTGATGTTTGAAGCTTCGCCTTAGAGAGGTCGTGTGTCGTGACGTTGGTCTAGGTCGGAATTTGTTAAATAATAAATATCGATAAGATGTGAGTGTCATGAATTTTCTTTTGAATAGGAGACTTGGTTTATTCCTAATAGGCTTTGTAATATATAGTTGGCTAAATACGATTGATTTTATATAATAACCCGGTGGTTGGTTGTGTCGAGTGAACTCGTGAAAACCCTGCTTGGATTCAGACAGTTCCACAAGTACGAACGTAGGCGTGGTTTACAATTTTTGACATTCTGAGAAATACCAATTTTCCGGCATTTCATTTTCTTGATCCAGGCGTGTGGACGTGCTTTTTTAATCAATTAATTAATTTCCAATCCTTGGGATTATTGTGGTAATTTGTACATAGAGAATATTGTGGTAATTTGTTATTGATGTTGGAGAGAGATGTTGGAGAGAGTTTTGCCAATATCACTCTTACACATTGGGGCAAAAGCTTACATGGTATAGGAACCCCGGGATCTCGCTTCAACCCGCCCAGATATACCGGTATATATGTCAGATTTTCAACTATAATTACGTTCACGTACTTACTATCGTATTATAATACGTTCTCTTTACAGGGCTTTCGTTTTTTGTTCTCTTGTGCTGTGGAATTATTTTTGCTTTTAAATTGCTGTTAGTTTCGACGTTGCTTTGACGCTGTATGAATTAACGTTTCGATTAATAAAGTTAAGTTTATTATTTGGAAATAATTCTGGTTAACTATTATAACAAAGCAAGAAATGCACAAAAGAATTCTGGCTTTTCCTTCCGAGATATTTCTTGGTAATACATAGGAAACGAACCTCACGCCTGGCATTCTTCTAAATTTATGGTACGATACCAAGACGAAAGTCATGGATCGGATCATCACCCATAATAAAATCGAATCAAACATTCCTCTAATACGATAGACAGATAACAAAAACAGAAATTCTGTTCCCAACCATACTCAACTGTGCATCTTGTTTTTAGGTTCCATATCACATTATGCGGGTTAAGCTATGTGTATAGTGAGCTAAGGAAGATTAGAAGTATTAAACGACTTTATATGGAGAAGTGTGTTTCCCAGGCAATGGGCAATTATAATGAAATATAATGAACTTTAAATATTGTAGATATTTACAAGATTGTTTGAGTTCTCAGCACGCAACTAGTTATTTTTGTAAAATTAAACCTATAATTATTTTAGAGGAAGTAATGTGGCATTTTTAAATGCTACAAACGTTTGATATTGCGCTATTATTGGCCGAAAATATTATCAGACGTCGCGCGTTATGTTCGAAATTGTGCAATATGTTTGACGCACAAGCCTTTAGTGCTGGTTACATGGGTAAACACCCAGAGGTAACCATACCGTGGCAGGCCATCAGCGTCGATTTTTATTTACCTCTTCCAATGTTTTCTCGTGGCTATAAATACATTTTTATTGTAACCGACACCTTTAGTAAGTTTTCGCTATTCTTTCCTATAAGGACGGCAACCGCAGCCGCGATTACCCGTATTTTAGTCATAGATTTTCTTAGTTTTTAGCTGTCCGCAGTATTTGATTTGCTATAACGGTAAACAGCTCCGTTCTAACCTTAAGAAATTATGTGATCAGTATAAAGTCTCCATAAGATTTACGCCGTATTACCACACTCAAAGTAATCCTGTTGAAATATTCAAACAGGTATTTAAAACAATGTTATCTTGATACGTGGAACATAATCACGTAATATGGGATACATTATTGCCCAAGGTAGGGTGTGCAATCCGTTCTGCAGCTCATGAAGCTACAGGGTAAATATATAAGCGCTGGTGACCATAATTTCTCTAATAATGTTAGACAAAATATAGCACCTTCTACTAGGGAATTAGAAAACTTATTTAAAGATGTTCGGAAAAGACTGGGCGCGGCACATCAACGTTCTAAGCCTCGGTATAACTTACGTCGACGCCCGGTATCTTTCCTGGTTGGAGAAAAGGTTTTCCGCAAGAATTACGTTTTATCAGATGCCGCAAAGCAATTTTCTGCTAAGTTTTCACCGAAAAATGTTTGCCCTTTCTTGATAAAACGAAAGCTATCTCCTGTCACGCACGAACTGGCCGATACTAGGAATAAAAGTAAAGGAATCAGGCATGTTAAGGACCTGAAAGCTCATCCGCCCGATGAGAGTGATACTAGTGAAACTGATTAATATGTGGGTCTGTATTTCTCGCTATGTTTCTTGGATCTGACTTGGTTATCTCTGTGTATATGTTGTGGGAAATTCTTCGTTGGTAGTGAGAGTAGTTGGGATCAGAAAAATAGAGTGGAATGTGTTGGAATAATAGTTTTGGGAAAAATTGGTTTGTAGTGCCGTCGATTTGGTAGAATCGGAATAAATTCCTAGCCATGGATAGGCGAGGTTTTCGTTTATTTTTGTGGAGTTGTTTCGTTGAAACGATCCTATGGTATGTGTCGGGTTGCAGGTTTTTGTTGATTCTCCTCCAAAAGTAGATTTTGTTTTGGATTGTTAAGTGTGATGTTGTGATTCTGTCCCTTACTTAGTGGCTAGAACCCTCCAAGTAAGAGGGTTCTTTTGGGTTCCCTGGTTATTTATTGCTCTGTGACGGGGATGTCGAATACCGTCACCGCGGAATATACCTGCGTGGGGTAGAAGTCCCCTGTACGGCCACTTTCTTTTTTCAGACGCAGAGGGAGCTGCGGCGCGTTGGGAGCGGTGATATTTCGTCGACTGACTTAAATGTCAAGTTGAAGGAGGTTGGCTGAAGCGATGGGATGGATCATGCTTGATTCAGGTCCTTTGGTTTAGTTAGCCAGGTCGCGGCCTGGTTATCACTGATTCAAGTCCCATCCCGATGTTAAGGTTGGTCGCTGTTCCGCTGTCGTCGGAAGGGTCTTCGTCGTAACGTGTTGGTGCGTACTCCCGCGATTCTGCGCGTTGGCAATATGGGTGGTCGAAGGGCCGGCTACCCATGCTCTTTAAGCCCAGTTTTTGTTGTAAGTTTGGCACAATAACAGCCGGAGGCGGGCTATTATGAAGCTCTGTAGCCTCATAGTATTAAGGTTTTGGCGCAGACGGACTATTGCGATGCTTATTGGTCTCATAGGTTAGTTGCTTCGATAGCATTCAGAAGTGATTTTGTTAGCTCATTTGTTTTGACTTAAGGCGATTAACGGGCTAATCACCTGGGAGCAGAGGGGGAATTGTTACATGTAAATTAAACTACATACCTACCAGAGAATTTATTGTATCTAACAAAAAGGATACAATACAGTAATTTAATAATTTTAGTTAAAATAGTCCACTTTCTTCGTAACGTAATGGTCATTCCTAGTACTCGCTTCAGTTTTTTGAGGTTGACAACCACGATATAACTAACATGAAGTATAGCGGTATAGATTAAACCATAGTCTGAAGTATTTTCCTCATAATAACAGAAATATGATGTACTTGTAAAAGCCTCGGACACAACTTTGTTTAGTACGATGTATTATATTGACATTGGCTTTCCATTCGACACAAGGCATTCTTCATCACAGTATTACAATAGTTAATACATTCTAGACACATTTTTATTCATATTGCTAAGGTATTGTGCATAAAACAGCTGGCTTGTAAACAGAGCTGAAACAAAAAGACATGACCTTCAGACGATACATCGCTAAATTAGATCGGTAATGTCCTAAATAACTAGTATAATATTGTTTTACTACTTACCATAAAGCCATAAAGACAGAAGTTAAGATATTAATTGAATATTTGGAACAATCGTTTGTTTATATTTGTGCTTTAGAAATGTCAGTTGATAGTAGAGAAGTTCTGTCGAATTTAGTCGTTGGTTATCTGTGGCATAGAGCTGATGTTTTGAAGCATCGCCTTAGAGAGTCGTGTGTCGTGACGTTGGTCTCGGTCGGAATTTGTTAAATAATAAATACGATGAGATGTGAGTGTCATGGAATTTTCTTATGAATAGGAGACTTGGTTTATTCCTAATAGGCTTTGTAATATATAGTTGGCTAAATACGAATGATTTTATATAATAACCCGGTGGTTGGTTGTGTCGAGTGAACTCGTGAAAACCCTGCTTGGATTCAGACAGTTCCACAAGTACGAACGTAGTCGTGGTTTACAATTTTTGACATTCTGAGAAATACCAATTTTCCGGCATTTCATTTTCTTGATCCAGGCGATAGTGCTTTTTTAATCAATTAATTAATTTCCAATCCTTGGGATTATTGATGGATAGCATAGAGAATATTGTGGTAATTTGTTATTGATGATGGAGAGAGATGTTGGAGAGAGTTTTGCCAATATTTGGGATTATATCACACTTACACATTGGGGCAAAGGCTTACATGGTATAGGAACCCCGGGATCTCGCTTCAACCCGCCCAGATATACAGGTATATATGTCAGATTGTCAACTATAATTACGTTCACGTACTTACTATCGTGGATTATAATACGTTCTCTTTACAGGGCTTTCTTTTTTTGTTCTCTTGTGCTGTGGAATTATTTTTGCTTTTAAATTGCTGTTAGTTTCGACGTTGCTTTGACGCTGTATGAATTAACGTTTCGATTAATAAAGTTAAGTATATTATTTGGAAATAATTCTGGTTAACTATTATAACAAAGCAAGAAATGCACAAAAGAATTTTGGCTTTTCCTTCCAAGATATTTCTTGGTAATACATAGGAAACGAACCTCACGCCTGGCATTCTTCTAAATTTTTGGTACGATACCAAGACGAAAGTCACGGATCGGATCATCACCCATAATAAAATCGAATCGAACATTCCTCTAATACGATAGACAGATAACAGAAACAGAAATTCTGTTCCCGACCTTACTCAACTGTGCATCTTGTTTTTAGGTTCCATATCACATTATGCGGGTTAAGCTATGTGTATAGTGAGCTAAGGAAGATTAGAAGTATTAAACGAATTTATATGGAGAAGTGTGTTTCCCAGGCAATGGGCAATTATAATGAAATATAACGAACTTTAAATATTGTAGATATTTACAAGATTGTTTGAGTTCTCAGCACGCAACTAGTTATTTTTGTTAAATTAAACTTATAATTATTTTAGAGGAAGTAATGTGGCATTTTTAAATGCTACAAACGTTTGAAATTGCGCTATTATTGGCCGTAAATGTTATCAGACGTCGCGCGTTATGTTCGAAATTGTGCAGTATGTTTGACGCACAAGCCTTTACTTAAACCTCCTGCTGGTTACATGGGTAAACACCCAGAGGTAACCATACCGTGGCAGGCCATCAGAGTCGATTTTTATGGACCTCTTCCAATGTTTTCTCGTGGCTATAAATACATTTTTGTTGTAACCGACACGTTTAGTAAGTTTTCGCTATTCTTTCCTATAAGGACGGCAACCGCAGCCGCGATTACCCGTATTTTAGTCACAGATTTTCTTAGTTTTTAGCTGTCCGCAGTATTTGATTTGCTATAACGGTAAACAGCTCCGTTCTAACTTTAAGAAATTATGTGATCAGTATAAAGTCTCCATAAGATTTACGCCGTATTACCACACTCAAAGTAATCCTGTTGAAATATTCAAACAGGTATTGAAAACTATGTTATCTTGGATACGTGGAACATAATCACGTAATATGGGATACATTATTGCCCAAGGTAGGGTGTGCAATCCGTTCTGCAGCTCATGAAGCTACAGGGTTAACCCAATTTTTCGTTAATTTTGTTCGTAAATATATAAGCGCTGGTGACCATAATTTCTCTAATAATGTTAGACAAAATATAGCACCTTCTACTAGGGAATTAGAAAACTTATTTAAAGATGTTCGGAAAAGACTGGACGCGGCACATCAACGTTCTAAGACTCGGTATAACTTACGTCGACGCCCGGTATCTTTCGTGGTTGGAGAAAAGGTTTTCCGCAAGAAATACGTTTTATCAGATGCCGCAAAGCAATTTTCTGCTAAGTTTTCACCGAAAAATGTTTGCCCTTTCTTGATAAAACGAAAGCTATCTCCTGTCACGCACGAACTGGCCGATACTAGGAATAAAAGTAAAGGAATCAGGCATGTTAAGGACCTGAAAGCTCATCCGCCCGATGAGAGTGATACTAGTGAAACCGATTAATATGTGGGTCTGTATTTCTCGCTATGTTTCTTGGTTCTGACTTGGTTATCTCTGTGTATATGTTGTGGGAAATTCTTCGTTGGTAGTGAGTGTAGTTGGGATCAGAAAAATAGAGTGGAATGTGTTGGAATAATAGTTTTGGGAAAAATTGGTTTGTAGCGCCGTCGATTTGGTAGAATCGGAATAAATTCCTAGCCATGGATAGGAGAGGATTTCGTTTATTTTTGTGGAGTTGTTTCGTTGAAACGATCCTATGGTATGTGTCGGGTTGCAGGTTTTTGTTGATTCTCCACCAAAAGTAGATTTTGTTTTGAATTGTTAAGTGTGATGTTGTGATTCCGTCCCTTACTTAGTGGCTAGAACCCTCCAAGTAAGAGGGTTCTTTTGGGTTCCCTGGTTATTTATTGCTCTGTGACGGGGGTGTCGAATACCGTCACCGCGGAATATACCCGCGTGGGGTAGAAGTCCTCTGTACGGCCACTTTCTTTTTTCAGACGCAGAGGGAGCTCCGGCGCGTTGGGGGCGGTGATATTTCGTCGACTGACTTAAATGTCAAGTTGAAGGAGGTTGGCTGAAGCGTTGGGATGGATCATGCTTTGGTTTAGTCAGCCAGGTCGAGGCCTGGTTATCACTGATTCAAGTCCCATCCCGATGTTAAGGTTGGTCTCTGTTCCGCTGTCGGCGGAAGGGCCTTCGTCGTAACGTGTTGGTGCGTACTCCCGCGAGTCTGCGCGTTGGCATTATGGGTGGTCGAAGGGCCGGCTACCCATGCTTTTTAAGCCCAGTTTTTGTTGTAAGTTTGGCACAATAACAGTCGGAGGCGGGCTATTATGAAGCTCTGTAGCCTCATAGTATTAAGGTTTTGGCGCAGACGGACTATTGCGATGCTTATTGGTCTCATAGGTTAGTTGCTTCGATAGCATTCAGAAGTGATTTTGTTAGCTCATTTGATTTGACTTAAGGCGATTAACGGGTTAATCACCTGGGAGCAGAGGGGGAATTGTTACATTTAAATTAAACTATTTACCTACCAGAGCATTTGTTGTATCTAACAAAAAGGATACAATACGGTAATTTAATAATTTTAGTTAAAATAGTCCACTTTTTTCGTAACGTAATGGTCATTCCTAGTACTCGCTACAGTTTTTTGAGGTTGACAACCACGATATAACTAACATGAAGTATAGCGGTATAGATTAAACCATAGTCTGAAGTATTTTCCTCATAATAACAGAAATATGATGAACTTGTAAAAGCCTCGGACACAACTTTGTTTAGTACGATGTATTATATTGACATTGGCTTTCCATTCGACACAAGGCATTCTTCATCACGGTATTACAATAGTTAATACATTCTAGACACATTTTTATTCTTATTGCTAAAACAGCTGGCTTGTAAACAGAGCTGAAACAAAAAGACATGACCTTCAGACGATACATCGCTAAATTAGATCGGTAATGTCCTAAATAACTAGTATAATATTGTTTTACTACTTACCATAAAGCCATAAAGACAGAAGTTAAGATATTAATTGAATATTTGGAACAATCGTTTGTTTATATTTGTGCTTTAGAACTGTCAGTTGATAGTAGAGAAGTTCTGTCGAATTTAGTCGTTGATTATCTGTGGCATAGAGCTGATGTTTTGAAGCTTCGCCTTAGAGAGTCGTGTGTCGTGACGTTGGTCTAGGTCGGAATTTGTTAAATAATAAATATCGATAAGATGTGAGTGTCATGGAATTTTCTTTTGAATAGGAGACTTGGTTTATTCCTAATAGGCTTTGTAATATATAGTTGGCTAAATACGATTGATTTTATATAATAACCCGGTGGTTGGTTGTGTCGAGTGAACTCGTGAAAACCCTGCTTGGATTCAGACAGTTCCACAAGTACGAACGTAGGCGTGGTTTACAATTTTTGACATTCTGAGAAATACCAATTTTCCGGCATTTCATTTTCTTGATCCAGGCGTGTGACGTGCTTTTTTAATCAATTAATTAATTTCCAATCCTTGGGATTATTGTGGTAATTTGTACATAGAGAATATTGTGGTAATTTGTTATTGATGTTGGAGAGAGATGTTGGAGAGAGTTTTGCCAATATCACTCTTACACATTGGGGCAAAAGCTTACATGGTATAGGAACCCCGGGATCTCGCTTCAACCCGCCCAGATATACCGGTATATATGTCAGATTTTCAACTATAATTACGTTCACGTACTTACTATCGTATTATAATACGTTCTCTTTACAGGGCTTTCGTTTTTTGTTCTCTTGTGCTGTGGAATTATTTTTGCTTTTAAATTGCTGTTAGTTTCGACGTTGCTTTGACGCTGTATGAATTAACGTTTCGATTAATAAAGTTAAGTTTATTATTTGGAAATAATTCTGGTTAACTATTATAACAAAGCAAGAAATGCACAAAAGAATTCTGGCTTTTCCTTCCGAGATATTTCTTGGTAATACATAGGAAACGAACCTCACGCCTGGCATTCTTCTAAATTTATGGTACGATACCAAGACGAAAGTCATGGATCGGATCATCACCCATAATAAAATCGAATCAAACATTCCTCTAATACGATAGACAGATAACAAAAACAGAAATTCTGTTCCCAACCATACTCAACTGTGCATCTTGTTTTTAGGTTCCATATCACATTATGCGGGTTAAGCTATGTGTATAGTGAGCTAAGGAAGATTAGAAGTATTAAACGACTTTATATGGAGAAGTGTGTTTCCCAGGCAATGGGCAATTATAATGAAATATAATGAACTTTAAATATTGTAGATATTTACAAGATTGTTTGAGTTCTCAGCACGCAACTAGTTATTTTTGTAAAATTAAACCTATAATTATTTTAGAGGAAGTCATGTGGCATTTTTAAATGCTACAAACGTTTGATATTGCGCTATTATTGGCCGAAAATATTATCAGACGTCGCGCGTTATGTTCGAAATTGTGCAATATGTTTGACGCACAAGCCTTTAGTGCTGGTTACATGGGTAAACACCCAGAGGTAACCATACCGTGGCAGGCCATCAGCGTCGATTTTTATTTACCTCTTCCAATGTTTTCTCGTGGCTATAAATACATTTTTATTGTAACCGACACCTTTAGTAAGTTTTCGCTATTCTTTCCTATAAGGACGGCAACCGCAGCCGCGATTACCCGTATTTTAGTCATAGATTTTCTTAGTTTTTAGCTGTCCGCAGTATTTGATTTGCTATAACGGTAAACAGCTCCGTTCTAACCTTAAGAAATTATGTGATCAGTATAAAGTCTCCATAAGATTTACGCCGTATTACCACACTCAAAGTAATCCTGTTGAAATATTCAAACAGGTATTTAAAACAATGTTATCTTGATACGTGGAACATAATCACGTAATATGGGATACATTATTGCCCAAGGTAGGGTGTGCAATCCGTTCTGCAGCTCATGAAGCTACAGGGTAAATATATAAGCGCTGGTGACCATAATTTCTCTAATAATGTTAGACAAAATATAGCACCTTCTACTAGGGAATTAGAAAACTTATTTAAAGATGTTCGGAAAAGACTGGGCGCGGCACATCAACGTTCTAAGCCTCGGTATAACTTACGTCGACGCCCGGTATCTTTCCTGGTTGGAGAAAAGGTTTTCCGCAAGAATTACGTTTTATCAGATGCCGCAAAGCAATTTTCTGCTAAGTTTTCACCGAAAAATGTTTGCCCTTTCTTGATAAAACGAAAGCTATCTCCTGTCACGCACGAACTGGCCGATACTAGGAATAAAAGTAAAGGAATCAGGCATGTTAAGGACCTGAAAGCTCATCCGCCCGATGAGAGTGATACTAGTGAAACTGATTAATATGTGGGTCTGTATTTCTCGCTATGTTTCTTGGATCTGACTTGGTTATCTCTGTGTATATGTTGTGGGAAATTCTTCGTTGGTAGTGAGAGTAGTTGGGATCAGAAAAATAGAGTGGAATGTGTTGGAATAATAGTTTTGGGAAAAATTGGTTTGTAGTGCCGTCGATTTGGTAGAATCGGAATAAATTCCTAGCCATGGATAGGCGAGGTTTTCGTTTATTTTTGTGGAGTTGTTTCGTTGAAACGATCCTATGGTATGTGTCGGGTTGCAGGTTTTTGTTGATTCTCCTCCAAAAGTAGATTTTGTTTTGGATTGTTAAGTGTGATGTTGTGATTCTGTCCCTTACTTAGTGGCTAGAACCCTCCAAGTAAGAGGGTTCTTTTGGGTTCCCTGGTTATTTATTGCTCTGTGACGGGGATGTCGAATACCGTCACCGCGGAATATACCTGCGTGGGGTAGAAGTCCCCTGTACGGCCACTTTCTTTTTTCAGACGCAGAGGGAGCTGCGGCGCGTTGGGAGCGGTGATATTTCGTCGACTGACTTAAATGTCAAGTTGAAGGAGGTTGGCTGAAGCGATGGGATGGATCATGCTTGATTCAGGTCCTTTGGTTTAGTTAGCCAGGTCGCGGCCTGGTTATCACTGATTCAAGTCCCATCCCGATGTTAAGGTTGGTCGCTGTTCCGCTGTCGTCGGAAGGGTCTTCGTCGTAACGTGTTGGTGCGTACTCCCGCGATTCTGCGCGTTGGCAATATGGGTGGTCGAAGGGCCGGCTACCCATGCTCTTTAAGCCCAGTTTTTGTTGTAAGTTTGGCACAATAACAGCCGGAGGCGGGCTATTATGAAGCTCTGTAGCCTCATAGTATTAAGGTTTTGGCGCAGACGGACTATTGCGATGCTTATTGGTCTCATAGGTTAGTTGCTTCGATAGCATTCAGAAGTGATTTTGTTAGCTCATTTGTTTTGACTTAAGGCGATTAACGGGCTAATCACCTGGGAGCAGAGGGGGAATTGTTACATGTAAATTAAACTACATACCTACCAGAGAATTTATTGTATCTAACAAAAAGGATACAATACAGTAATTTAATAATTTTAGTTAAAATAGTCCACTTTCTTCGTAACGTAATGGTCATTCCTAGTACTCGCTTCAGTTTTTTGAGGTTGACAACCACGATATAACTAACATGAAGTATAGCGGTATAGATTAAACCATAGTCTGAAGTATTTTCCTCATAATAACAGAAATATGATGTACTTGTAAAAGCCTCGGACACAACTTTGTTTAGTACGATGTATTATATTGACATTGGCTTTCCATTCGACACAAGGCATTCTTCATCACAGTATTACAATAGTTAATACATTCTAGACACATTTTTATTCATATTGCTAAGGTATTGTGCATAAAACAGCTGGCTTGTAAACAGAGCTGAAACAAAAAGACATGACCTTCAGACGATACATCGCTAAATTAGATCGGTAATGTCCTAAATAACTAGTATAATATTGTTTTACTACTTACCATAAAGCCATAAAGACAGAAGTTAAGATATTAATTGAATATTTGGAACAATCGATTGTTTATATTTGTGCTTTAGAAATGTCAGTTGATAGTAGAGAAGTTCTGTCGAATTTAGTCGTTGGTTATCTGTGGCATAGAGCTGATGTTTTGAAGCATCGCCTTAGAGAGTCGTGTGTCGTGACGTTGGTCTCGGTCGGAATTTGTTAAATAATAAATACGATGAGATGTGAGTGTCATGGAATTTTCTTATGAATAGGAGACTTGGTTTATTCCTAATAGGCTTTGTAATATATAGTTGGCTAAATACGAATGATTTTATATAATAACCCGGTGGTTGGTTGTGTCGAGTGAACTCGTGAAAACCCTGCTTGGATTCAGACAGTTCCACAAGTACGAACGTAGTCGTGGTTTACAATTTTTGACATTCTGAGAAATACCAATTTTCCGGCATTTCATTTTCTTGATCCAGGCGATAGTGCTTTTTTAATCAATTAATTAATTTCCAATCCTTGGGATTATTGATGGATAGCATAGAGAATATTGTGGTAATTTGTTATTGATGATGGAGAGAGATGTTGGAGAGAGTTTTGCCAATATTTGGGATTATATCACACTTACACATTGGGGCAAAGGCTTACATGGTATAGGAACCCCGGGATCTCGCTTCAACCCGCCCAGATATACAGGTATATATGTCAGATTGTCAACTATAATTACGTTCACGTACTTACTATCGTGGATTATAATACGTTCTCTTTACAGGGCTTTCTTTTTTTGTTCTCTTGTGCTGTGGAATTATTTTTGCTTTTAAATTGCTGTTAGTTTCGACGTTGCTTTGACGCTGTATGAATTAACGTTTCGATTAATAAAGTTAAGTATATTATTTGGAAATAATTCTGGTTAACTATTATAACAAAGCAAGAAATGCACAAAAGAATTTTGGCTTTTCCTTCCAAGATATTTCTTGGTAATACATAGGAAACGAACCTCACGCCTGGCATTCTTCTAAATTTTTGGTACGATACCAAGACGAAAGTCACGGATCGGATCATCACCCATAATAAAATCGAATCGAACATTCCTCTAATACGATAGACAGATAACAGAAACAGAAATTCTGTTCCCGACCTTACTCAACTGTGCATCTTGTTTTTAGGTTCCATATCACATTATGCGGGTTAAGCTATGTGTATAGTGAGCTAAGGAAGATTAGAAGTATTAAACGAATTTATATGGAGAAGTGTGTTTCCCAGGCAATGGGCAATTATAATGAAATATAACGAACTTTAAATATTGTAGATATTTACAAGATTGTTTGAGTTCTCAGCACGCAACTAGTTATTTTTGTTAAATTAAACTTATAATTATTTTAGAGGAAGTAATGTGGCATTTTTAAATGCTACAAACGTTTGAAATTGCGCTATTATTGGCCGTAAATGTTATCAGACGTCGCGCGTTATGTTCGAAATTGTGCAGTATGTTTGACGCACAAGCCTTTACTGGTTACATGGGTAAACACCCAGAGGTAACCATACCGTGGCAGGCCATCAGCGTCGATTTTTATGGACCTCTTCCAATGTTTTCTCGTGGCTATAAATACATTTTTGTTGTAACCGACACCTTTAGTAAGTTTTCGCTATTCTTTCCTATAAGGACGGCAACCGCAGCCGCGATTACCCGTATTTTAATCACAGATTTTCTTAGTTTTTAGCTGTCCGCAGTATTTGATTTGCTATAACGGTAAACAGCTCCGTTCTAACCTTAAGAAATTATGTGATCAGTATAAAGTCTCCATAAGATTTACGCCGTATTACCACACTCAAAGTAATCCTGTTGAAATATTCAAACAGGTATTGAAAACTATGTTATCTTGATACGTGGAACATAATCACGTAATATGGGATACATTATTGCCCAAGGTAGGGTGTGCAATCCGTTCTGCAGCTCATGAAGCTACAGGGTTAACCCAATTTTTCGTTAATTTTGTTCGTAAATATATAAGCGCTGGTGACAATAATTTCTCTAATAATGTTAGACAAAATATAGCACCTTCTACTAGGGAATTAGAAAACTTATTTAAATATGTTCGGAAAAGACTGGACGCGGCACATCAACGTTCTAAGACTCGGTATAACTTACGTCGACGCCCGGTATCTTTCGTGGTTGGATAAAAGGTTTTCCGCAAGAATTACGTTTTATCAGATGCCGCAAAGCAATTCTCTGCTAAGTTTTCACCGAAAAATGTTTGCCCTTTCTTGATAAAACGAAAGCTATCTCCTGTCACGCACGAACTGGCCGATACTAGGAATAAAAGTAAAGGAATCAGGCATGTTAAGGACCTGAAAGCTCATCCGCCCGATGAGAGTGATACTAGTGAAACCGATTAATATGTGGGTCTGTATTTCTCGCTATGTTTCTTGGTTCTGACTTGGTTATCTCTGTGTATATAATAATAATAATAATAATAATAATAATAATAATAATAAGGGGTGCGAAATCGGACCGGCAACCTCCACGCGGTGCACCCTGGACAGAGAGGGGTAACCCTCTCTGACAAATGTCGGACGTGGGGTTTCAGGGCTAACCACCCTGAAACCCCCCTATTCTGGTTCCACAGACCCCAGAAATGGCCCCTCACAATCGACCCCAACCGGATGGGGGTCAGAGACAGATGGGAGGGGCCTCACCGGACGGTCTCAACGTTGACGACCCACGCAATGAACATGGACGCTTTAGGTGGACGGAGGGATTAAGGGATGACCTGCTGACCTGCTACGAGAGCAGCGAACCTGAGCGCAGGGGATACATGGCGCGATTACACCGGTTGTGGTGCGATATGCACCCGGAGTATCGCGCCTTCTCTCAACAACATCTGAGAGATCAAGTATCCTTCCTGCGCAGAACAGGTTACGTAAGGGCACCTCGTCAGCGTGAGGAAGTGCCTGCCGCACTTCCACAGCGGCAAATACCAGCTGACGAGGAACATCCTCCTGAGTACACCGATATCGCTTTAAGGACGAGGGTTAACCTTAACACCAGGGTTAACCCAAAGCCACAAGACCTGGCACGAATGGATTCGTTGATTAGTGAGGAGCTTCCAGAAGATGCCAACATCTGGCAGATCAACAGCGCGGTGTACGCTGCCGCCAAGCAACTCGTCCCACAACAGCGCCTGGCAAGCGCAGTTGATAGGGTCGGGAAAGCTAAGCGGCGCGTACAGCAGATCGAAGCTAAAATTCGATCAGCAAGGCAACACGCTTCTCGAATCCAGAGTGTGGTGGATTATATAGTCGCAGGTAGACCATTTACACCGAAGGTCCGGCGAGTGGCAGCCGGACTGAGACGCCAACACCACACTCTAAATCGCACAGTGCTGCAGACCATCAAGCAGCACTGTCTAGATAGGATTCGAGCGCTCATGGCTATTAAGAAAACTTTGGTCAGGCGAATGCGGAGTTTGGAACAAAACAAATTGTTTCAAACAAATCCGTCTCGCCTGTTCCAAGAGCCACAGCGTGTTGTCGAAAATCCGCCCACTGTTGATAATGTCGAAGCCTTCTGGAAAGGAATCTACGAAGTCGCGAGTCCATTCGATAATGACACTCCAGCTATAGCACACTTCGAGGCTCTCTGTCGTAGAGTCTTAGAAGAGCCAGACGAAGTGTGCCCGGCAATCAGTACGGAAGAGGTTCAACAAGCACTTGTTGGAACCAAGAACTTCGCTGCCCCGGGTCCAGATGGTATAAACAACTGGTGGTGGAAGAAGTTTCCTTCCACCCACCGCCATCTGGCCCGAGTTTTCAACTCATGGTTGAACGAGGGGCAGCAAATTCCGGACTGGTTTGTCGAGGGGCGAACTGTGCTAATCCCCAAAAAGGGGGATCTGTCTGACCCAAAAAATTATAGGCCGATTACCTGCCTCAACTCCTGCTACAAGTTATTTACTCGTATCTTGTATACCAGGATGTTGAGGTCTGTTGATCCGGTCTACCAACAGATAAACGAACAGCGTGGTGCTAAGAAGGGCCTGGCAGGTTGCAAGGAAAACCTGCTGATAGACCGCTGTATTACACAGGATTCTGTGCAGTACAAGCGGAATCTGTCAATGGCCTGGATTGATTATCGCAAGGCATTTGATACAACATCCCACGAGCTTTTGTTACACTTGCTCGGATGTCTTGCGGTACCAGCACCACTAGTGAGATGCATCGAACAACTGTTACCGCTTTGGAGAACTCGCTTCACCATAACATCCGGTGCCGAGCGAGTTTCGACAGAGTTGGTGACATTTAAGAGAGGAGTGTTTCAGGGTGACTCTTTGAGTCCGCTCCTCTTCTGCATCTCACTGCTGCCGCTATCTGTTGGACTCCGCCAAACCCGCGGGTATCAGTGTGGGCCACCCAGCAACCGGAGGCATAAGGTCACCCATCTATTTTATATGGATGACCTTAAACTCTATACCTCCGGAGAGCGAGAACTTCAAAATGCTCTCAGGGTGGTCGAGGAATACACGCGGGCAATTGGAATGGAGTTTGGGTTGGACAAATGCGCAGTCGTCCACCTCAAGAGAGGACGATGCGGGGAATTCCACGAAGATGCGCAGCTCGCAGACGGAAGCATCCTACGACATTTGGATGCCGGAGAGACCTACACATACCTGGGTGTGGAACAACGTCACATCCAGGATGTGAACCAAATAAAGGATTCTCTCCGTGGCAAGTACAGACACCGACTCCGAAAGATTTGGTCTTCTGAACTTTCGGGGAAGAACAAGGTGTCTGCCACTAATATGCTTGCCGTTCCGATTCTGCTCTACTCCTTTGGAGTAGTTAAATGGCGAGTAGATGAGCTGCGCCAATTGGACAGGGATACCCGCAAAATGATGAATGTCCATAGGAGTATTCATCCTAGATCGTCCGTTCCTCGTGTGTACCTCCCACGTCAACGGGGGGGCCGAGGACTCTTAAGTCTGGAGTGTATGCATGGCAGAGTAGCACTAAGTATGGCATGTAACATCCTAAGGAGCTCGGATCCGCTCCTACGGTTAGTGAGAGATCATGAAACCGTGGGAGTTGGCGCTTTATTGTTTAAGGCAGCACAGAGGGCCGCAGATGAACTCGGTCTCGTGTTCGACTACAGGCGAGGAGGCAGGCGAGGTGCTGATGCAGAATCAGTTACTGAGCTTCCGCCGAATCGTCTGACAGCCCAAATTAAAACTGCCGAACAGAGGAATCTGTTCAGGCAGCACGTCGATAAGCCCCTGCACGGTGTTTTCTTTAACAACATAGAAGCACTGGGTTTATCGACAGAGCTGACCTTCGCATTCTTAAGGTCAGCGGGGTTGAAGTCGGAGACCGAGGGATTCATTGTGGCCTGCCAAGATGGTGTTATTAACACATTGGTCTATCGGAGTCGCGTGATGGGTGTAGAGGTTCCTGATATCAACTGCAGGACCTGCCGTCAGGCGCCGGAGTCGCTCATGCATCTATTATCTGCATGTCCGATTTATGCGACTTCGGCCTACATCCAACGACATAACGCGGCTCTACGAGTGCTATACTACCATCTTCGGCACTCGTACAAGATAGACCAAACACCAGTGCTGCCTTATATCCCCGGAGATATCGAGTCCGTTGTCGAGAACGAGAAATGCCGGATTTACTGGAACTACTCGTTCCCGACCGTCAGGCGAATTCAAGCCAATAAGCCTGACATAGTCCTCCTCGACCATCAGAACAAGGTGATGTGTGTCATCGAGTTCTCAGCACCTGCTGAGACAAACATCGCCTTGAAGGAGGAGGAGAAACGGACTAAATACAGAGATCTCCGGTACGAGCTCCAAGTGCTATACCCAGGCTACTCTGTCAAGATGGTCGTCCTGATAATCGGTGTACTCGGAGGTATGAAGCCCACGCTGCTCTCCGCATTAAAGACCATGCCTGCCTGCCAAACATCGGCAGAATGGTTGGCTGGTCAAATGCAGAAAGCGGTCATCCTGGGATCCCTCCGTCTACTTAGGGCACACGAGTCTGGAATCTACAGTGACTAACCCTGCGGGATGTGGGGAGTTGCTGTAGATTATTCGCTGGCGCTCTCTCTGTGTGGTGTCGGAGGCCACAGGGAGACTGTCCAGCAGTAGGTTCGGGAAACCGGAAAAAAAAAAAAAAAAAAAAAAAAAAAAAAAAAAAAAAAAAAAAAAAAAATAATAATAATACAAGTTATTTACTCGTATCTTGTATACCAGGATGTTGAGGTCTGTTGATCCGGTCTACCAACAGATAAACGAACAGCGTGGTGCCAAGAAGGGCCTGGCAGGTTGCAAGGAAAACCTGCTGATAGACCGCTGTATTACACAGGATTCTGTGCAGTACAAGCGGAATCTGTCAATGGCCTGGATTGATTATCGCAAGGCATTTGATACAACATCCCACGAGCTTTTGTTACACTTGCTCGGATGTCTTGCGGTACCAGCACCACTAGTGAGATGCATCGAACAACTGTTGCCGCTTTGGAGAACTCGCTTCACCATAACATCCGGTGCCGAGCGAGTTTCGACAGAGTTGGTGACATTTAAGAGAGGAGTGTTTCAGGGTGACTCTTTGAGTCCGCTCCTCTTCTGCATCTCACTGCTGCCGCTATCTGTTGGACTCCGCCAAACCCGCGGGTATCAGTGTGGGCCACCCAGCAACCGGAGGCATAAGGTCACCCATCTATTTTATATGGATGACCTTAAACTCTATACCTCCGGAGAGCGAGAACTTCAAAATGCTCTCAGGGTGGTCGAGGAATACACGCGGGCAATTGGAATGGAGTTTGGGTTGGACAAATGCGCAGTCGTCCACCTCAAGAGAGGACGATGCGGGGATTTCCACGAAGATGCGCAGCTCGCAGACGGAAGCATCCTACGACATTTGGATGCCGGAGAGACCTACACATACCTGGGTGTGGAACAACGTCACATCCAGGATGTGAACCAAATAAAGGATTCTCTCCGTGGCAAGTACAGACACCGACTCCGAAAGATTTGGTCTTCTGAACTTTCGGGGAAGAACAAGGTGTCTGCCACTAATATGCTTGCCGTTCCGATTCTGCTCTACTCCTTTGGAGTAGTTAAATGGCGAGTAGATGAGCTGCGCCAATTGGACAGGGATACCCGCAAAATGATGAATATCCATAGGAGTATTCATCCTAGATCGTCCGTTCCTCGTGTGTACCTCCCACGTCAACGGGGGGGCCGAGGACTCTTGAGTCTGGAGTGTATGCATGGCAGAGTAGCACTAAGTATGGCATGTAATATCCTAAGGAGCTCGGATCCGCTCCTACGGTTAGTGAGAGATCATGAAACCGTGGGAGTTGGCGCTTTATTGTTTAAGGCAGCACAGAGGGCCGCAGATGAACTCGGTCTCGTGTTCGACTACAGGCGAGGAGGCAGGCGAGGTGCTGATGCAGAATCAGTTACTGAGCTTCCGCCGAATCGTCTGACAGCCCAAATTAAGGCTGCCGAACAGAGGAATCTGTTCAGGCAGCACGTCGATAAGCCCCTGCACGGTGTTTTCTTTAACAACATAGAAGCACTGGGTTTATCGACAGAGCTGACCTTCGCATTCTTAAGGTCAGCGGGGTTGAAGTCGGAGACCGAGGGATTCATTGTGGCCTGCCAAGATGGTGTTATTAATACATTGGTCTATCGGAGTCGCGTGATGGGTGTAGAGGTTCCTGATATCAACTGCAGGACCTGCCGTCAGGCGCCGGAGTCGCTCATGCATCTATTATCTGCATGTCCGATTTATGCGACTTCGGCCTACATCCAACGACATAACGCGGCTTTACGAGTGCTATACTACCATCTTCGGCACTCGTACAAGATAGACCAAACACCAGTGCTGCCTTATATCCCCGGAGATATCGAGTCCGTTGTCGAGAACGAGAAATGCCGGATTTACTGGAACTACTCGTTCCCGACCGTCAGGCGAATTCAAGCCAATAAGCCTGACATAGTCCTCCTCGACCATCAGACCAAGGTGATGTATGTCATCGAGTTCTCAGCACCTGCTGAGACAAACATCGCCTTGAAGGAGGAGGAGAAACGGACTAAATACAGAGATCTCCGGTACGAGCTCCAAGTGCTATACCCAGGCTACTCTGTCAAGATGGTCGTCCTGATAATCGGTGTACTCGGAGGTATGAAGCCCACGCTGCTCTCCGCATTAAAGACCATGCCTGCCTGCCAAACATCGGCAGAATGGTTGGCTGGTCAAATGCAGAAAGCGGTCATCCTGGGATCCCTCCGTCTACTTAGGGCACACGAGTCTGGAATCTACAGTGACTAACCCTGCGGGATGTGGGGAGTTGCTGTAGATTATTCGCTGGCGCTCTCTCTGTGTGGTGTCGGAGGCCACAGGGAGATTGTCCAGCATTAGGTTCGGGAAACCGAAAAAAAAAAAAAAAAAAAAAAAAAAAAAAAAAAAAAATAATAATAATAATACGTTTATTATTTAGCAATAAATTACATAATTCTTATATAAATATATATCTACTAGATTGAGTATATCATTATGCTAAATAAATGGCAAGGGTTCAGAGTCTGAGGAACAGAGTCTGTTCTTCCACCGATGCCCAACAAACTACAATACAATTTTATGATGGAAATAGTGAAAGTATAATTTTTAATGGAGAAGAAGAGAAGAAAAGAGAGAGAGAGAGAGAGAGAGAGGGAGAGAAAAAAAAAATAAAACAAAATAAATGAGGTCATTGGTTTTGTAATAAATGCTTCCTAAGTCTAATTTTAACGGTATTGTGTGACAGATTAAAATTTATATCATTAATTTTGTTTATACAAATTGCCACATTATAAGAAAATGATCGTTTAAAGATTTCTTTGCGGTGTTGAGGAATGGTAATTATATGTTTCCTACGAATATTTATGTTGTGTACGTCCGTCCTGAATCTTAATTTATTATGTAGATAAGGTGGTGACTTTAATTTTAAAATTTTGTAAAATGTACATGTCATATGAAGCTGTCGCCGATTATACATACTTAGCCAACCAATATCGTGAAGTTTATGAGATATTCGATGACACCTCCTAATTCCATAAATGAGACGTAAACATGAGTTCTGAACTTTTTGTATACGACGAACATCTGTACTATCTAAACAAGGGCCATAAACACAATCGCAGTGATTAAATTGAGACAGTACTAGAGACTCGCATAGATTTTTTTTAATGTCGTGATCTAAGAAGTGACGCTGTGAATATATGAGTTTTAGGGATAGATAAGCCTTCTGCAATTTGGTGGTAATATGTTCCTTAAAACGAAGTTTATAATCAATTAACAGTCCCAAACTTTTTATATTATTTTTAAATGGTATAATATCATTTCCAATATGCAAACTGAGCTCATTCATAACATTATTTCTTATATTTTCACTGCTGAACAAAATGGCACATGATTTACTAGAATTAATCTTTAATGAATGGTTAACAGACGTGGAAACAAGTGCATTTAAATCATCATTTATTAGTTCATTCGATTCATGCAAATCGCTCAAATTAAATGAACAATATATTTGGGTGTCGTCCGCATAAAAATGATACTTACAAAATTTTAATGATTCGTTGAACGCTGACGTGTAAACTGTATATAAAAGTGGGCCTAAAATACTCCCTTGAGGAACACCTGATAAAACATTGAGTGGCTCAGATGTGATATTATACAGCTGGACCTGCTGAGTTCTGTCAGTTAAGTAAGAGGATAGCAATGCGCCTGCGCTCTCATCGAGACCAACAAAATGTAAAATTGCTTTGAGAATGCTGTGATTTATCATATCAAATGCCTTTGAATGGTCTAAGAGAATTAAAATGCTAATTTTATTCTCATCACTTGCTTTGATAATATCATCCAGTATGTCCAAGAGCGCAGTAGCACAACTATACCCATGTCTAAACCCAGATTGTCTAATAGGCAATATATTATTAATATTCAAGTGCACTCGTATCTGTAGTTCCATAATTTTTTCAAATACTTTAGACAATACAGGTAGGATGCTAATCGATCTAAGGTGACTGAATTCACTTGGCTGATTGATTTTTGGCAGGGGAATGACTTTGGCTTGTTTCCATGCCGTAGGAAAATATTTAGCTGTAATACACTCATTTATGATATGAGTAACAAAAGGGATAATAAAAGGACAACAAAGTTGAATGAGTGTTAGATTCAACATATCTGCCCCAAAAGCAGTTGATTTCATATTATTTATTACATTAGCCATAGTAAATTCGTTTGTTAATTCAAATGAAAATATATTAGTCACACCTTGTTTAATATTGTTCGAATAAAATTGGATCAAGTCATCATTAGTTGGCGAGTTATTTGAGGCAGAGGTTATAAAAAAATTATTAATTGCATCAGCATCTTTTAAATTATCGGGTATATCAATATTTTTGTTTTTAACAATATTTAATTTTTTTAGTTCTCTCCATTTGTCTTTAATATTACAAATTTGAAATTTATGCCTTAAATAAGCCTTTTTTTCTGATTTTATAGCAGTAGTTGTTAAGTTTCTTAATTGTTTATAGTATGTCCAATGTGCAGGTGTTCCAGTACTTTTAAATTTTTTCAGAGCCTTTTCCCTTAATTTTTGCATTAATTTTATGTTATCAGTTATCCATGGCGCGTAACTTGCTTTTCTAGTAGTATAATTTTTAATAGGAGCATGAAGATCATACAACTGAATTATATTGTCATTGAAAAATGATATTTTTTCATCAATACTATCTATAATATAAATTAAGTTCCATGGGATAGATTCTAAATCGTTCTGAAAATTATTAGAGTCTATATTTTTCAGAGCTCTATAACAAATTTTTTTTGGGGACCGATTTTCTTGAACCATGATTAATTTTACAATAAACTAAAAAATGATCTGATATTTGAACATCTTCAACTCCAGCATCATACGTTTCACTGTCATTTTCAAAATTTACAAAAATTAAATCTAATATCGATGAAGTTGTATTAGTGATACGCGTTGGCTCATTGATTAATTGTTTAAGGTTAAACGTTTCTAAAATAGAATTGAACTGCGTGCATAAATTAGACTTTATGTTTAATAAATTTATATTAAAATCACCACAACATATTACATTATTAAAATTTGAGTAAATTCCGGTAAGAATATCCTCAAAATGATTAAAAATATATTTGAATTAGGAGGTCTGTACATAGTACCTACTGCAAGTTCCTGTTTATTGACTATTACTTTTAGCCAAATGTATTCGACAAATTCGCAACATTCACTTACCTACTAAAAGATTAAACTTTAGATTATTTTTTATATACATACCAACTCCTCCACCTCTCGTTGGTCGATCTTGTCTAATAAATTTATACTGGTCAATTTGTATAACATCACTGTTAATGGCTACAGACATCCATGTTTCTGTCACCCCAATTATATCAAAATTATACTTAGTTATTTGATCTCGAAATTGATTAAAATTTGCTACCAATGATCTTGCATTAATATGTGCTATACTTAAGTTCATCTGAAAAAAAAAAAGCTTAAAAGAACAAGAAAAGAAAAATAAAGAAATAGAAAAGTTAAGGAATAAGACAAAATAGAGAAGAGTTAACGATTAGTAACAATGTAATTGAGTAGAAACAGAGAAACCAAACCATACCTCATAAATTGAATATTATAATGATAATTAATTACCATTTCTATAATAACTGAAATAGTACAAATATAAATTACCTACAACTAATTATTATTATAAATCGACAAATCGTCAGTATTAAATTAACAATAATGGGAGAGAAAAAAAAACAATTGTATTAAAATAGCCGTTCCAGTTTTGTGTACGTACAAAGTTTCGTTTTGTACCTACAGCATTAAACATTACCATAAAATGAAGAACATAATTTAAGAACATAAAGTAATTTAAATTAAGAACATAAAGTAAATAAGTAAATTTTAATATTAGAATATATAGTGCAAAAATACTGATCAGCTTTATTCATGTACACATTATAAGCCTTTAGAAAAATAAACATGTTGTAGTACTTATCTCATTGTTTTATTTTGTTCAAATCAGAGTCCTCATCTACGCGATGCACTTGATCATTATATTTAACGTAAATGTTACAATTATGGCACCACACTTTTTCCTTCGAGAATTTCTTTACGGCATTCTCAAAAAGTTTTAAACGAAATTGGGTTAAGTCTTCTTGTATGTTTATGCCACTAGACTTCAAGGACTATTTTTCAATATCGTAGCGCGCATCTTATCACTAGAGAACCGCACAAGTATTGCTGGTGGTCGTGGAATTGAAGCGCTGGGCGATTTAGCAAAAACCCGATAACATTTTTTTATATCCACATGAGATATATTTGGAACTTTCATTTTAACTTTAAATATATCCAAAACTAATTTACATAAATCCTCATCTTTTTGTTGTGGAACATTGAAAATACGAATGTTAAGGCTTCTTGAAAACTGTTCCTGGACATCTAATTGTTTTTGTAAATTATTATTGCATACCTTTAGAGACGAAATTTCCTCATTTAATGAATCAATTCTATTATCATGTTCTATAAATCTTTCCTCAAATTTTGTATTAATTGATTTTACAGCACTCTCAACTATACCAGCAAGGAAATCTTGAGTAAATAAGGCCTGCGATTCTTCTTGAATAATTTTACGAATTTCGTCCAAGTCTGATCTCTTAAGCACCATCTTGTTTTTGTTGTGGGAAATTCTTCGTTGGTAGTGAGTGTAGTTGGGATCAGAAAAATAGAGTGGAATGTGTTGGCATAATAGTTTTGGGAAAAATTGGTTTGTAGTGCCGTCGATTTGGTAGAATCGGAATAAATTCCTAGCCATGGATAGGAGAGGTTTTCGTTTATTTTTGTGGAGTTGTTTCGTTGAAACGATCCTATGGTATGTGTCGGGTTGCAGGTTTTTGTTGATTCTCCACCAAAAGTAGATTTTGTTTTGGATTGTTAAGTGTGATGTTGTGATTCTGTCCCTTACTTAGTGGCTAGAACCCTCCAAGTAAGATGGTTCTTTTGGGTTCCCTGGTTATTTATTGCTCTGTGACGGGGGTGTCGAATACCGTCACCGCGGAATATACCTGCGTGGGGTAGAAGTCCCCTGTACGGCCACTTTCTTTTTTCAGACGCAGAGGGAGCTCCGGCGCGTTGGGGGCGGTGATATTTCGTCGACTGACTTAAATGTCAAGTTGAAGGAGGTTGGCTGAAGCGTTGGGATGGATCATGCTTTGGTTTAGTCAGCCAGGTCGAGGCCTGGATATCACTGATTCAAGTCCCATCCCGATGTTAAGGTTGGTCTCTGTTCCGCTGTCGGCGGAAGGGTCTTCGTCGTAACGTGTTGGTGCGTACTCCCGCGAGTCTGCGCGTTGGCAATATGGGTGGTCGAAGGGCCGGCTACCCATGCTTTTTAAGCCCAGTTTTTGTTGTAAGTTTGGCACAATAACAGCCGGAGGCGGGCTATTATGAAGCTCTGTAGCCTCATAGTATTAAGGCGCAGACGGACTATTGCGATGCTTATTGGTCTCATAGGTTAGTTGCTTCGATAGCATTCAGAAGTGATTTTGTTAGCTCATTTGTTTTGACTAAAAGGGGATTAACGGGTTAATCACCTGGGAGCAGAGGGGGAATTGTTACATGTAAATTAAACTACATACCTACCAGAGCATTTATTGTATCTAACAAAAAGGATACAATACAGTAATTTAATAATTTTAGTTAAAATAGTCCACTTTCTTCGTAACGTAATGGTCATTCCTAGTACTCGCTACAGTTTTTTGAGGTTGACAACCACGATATAACTAACATGCAATATAGCGGTATAGATAAAACCATAGTCTGAAGTATTTTACTCATAATAACAGAATATGATGTACTTGTAAAAGCCTCGGACACAACTTTGTTTAGTACGATGTATTATATTGACATTGGCTTTCCATTCGACACAAGGCATTCTTCATCACAGTATTACAATAGTTAATACATTCTAGACACATTTTTATTCTTATTGCTAAGGTATTGTGCATAAAACAGCTGGCTTGTAAACAGAGCTGAAAGAAAAAGACATGACCTTCAGACGATACATCGCTAAATTAGATCGGTAATGTCCTAAATAACTAGTATAACATTGTTTTACTACTTACCATAAAGCCATAAAGACAGAAGTTAAGATATTAATTGAATATTTGGAACAATCGTTTGTTTATATTTGTGCTTTAGAACTGTCAGTTGATAGTAGAGAAGTTCTGTCGAATTTAGTCGTTGGTTCTCTGTGGCATAGAGCTGATGTTTTGAAGCATCGCCTTAGAGAGTCGTGTGTCGTGACGTTGGTCTCGGTCGGAATTTGTTTAATTAATAAATATTGATGAGATGTGAGTGTCATGGAATTTTCTTTTGAATAGGAGACTTGGTTTATTCCTAATAGGCTTTGTAATATATATTTGGCTAAATACGATTGATTTTAAATAATAACCCGGTGGTTGGTTGTGTCGAGTGAACTCGTGAAAACCCTGCTTGGATTCAGACAGTTCCACAAGTACGAACGTAGGCGTGGATAACAATTTTTGACATTCTGAGAAATACCAATTTTCCGGCATTTCATTTTCTTGATCCAGGCGATAGTGTGACGTGCTTTTTTAATCAATTAATTAATTTCCAATCCTTGGGATTATTGATGGATAGCATAGAGAATATTGTGGTAATTTGTTATTGATGTTGGAGAGAGATGTTGGAGAGAGTTTTGCCAATATCACTCTTACACATTGGGGCAAAAGCTTACATGGTATAGGAACCCCGGGATCTCGCTTCAACCCGCCCAGATATACCGGTATATATGTCAGATTTTCAACTATAATTACGTTCACGTACTTACTATCGTGGATTATAATACGTTCTCTTTACAGGGCTTTCTTTTTTTGTTCTCTTGTGCTGTGGAATTATTTTTGCTTTTAAATTGCTGTTAGTTTCGACGTTGCTTTGACGCTGTATGAATTAACGTTTCGATTAATAAAGTTAAGTTTATTATTTGGAAATAATTCTGGTTAACTATTATAACAAAGCAAGAAATGCACAAAAGAATTCTGGCTTTTCCTTCCGAGATATTTCTTGGTAATACATAGGAAACGAACCTCACGCCTGGCATTCTTCTAAATTTATGGTACGATACCAAGACGAAAGTCATGGATCGGATCATCACCCATAATAAAATCGAATCAAACATTCCTCTAATACGATAGACAGATAACAGAAACAGAAATTCTGTTCCCAACCATACTCAACTGTGCATCTTGTTTTTAGGTTCCATATCACATTATGCGGGTTAAGCTATGTGTATAGTGAGCTAAGGAAGATTAGAAGTATTAAACGACTTTATATGGAGAAGTGTGTTTCCCAGGCAATGGGCAATTATAATGAAATATAATGAACTTTAAATATTGTAGATATTTACAAGATTGTTTGAGTTCTCAGCACGCAACTAGTTATTTTTGTAAAATTAAACCTATAATTATTTTAGAGGAAGTAATGTGGCATTTTTAAATGCTACAAACGTTTGAAATTGCGCTATTATTGGCCGAAAATATTATCAGACGTCGCGCGTTATGTTCGAAATTGTGCAATATGTTTGACGCACAAGCCTTTAGTGCTGGTTACATGGGTAAACACCCAGAGGTAACCATACCGTGGCAGGCCATCAGCGTCGATTTTTATGGACCTCTTCCAATGTTTTCTCGTGGCTATAAATACATTTTTATTGTAACCGACACCTTTAGTAAGTTTTCGCTATTCTTTCCTATAAGGACGGCAACCGCAGTCGCGATTACCCGTATTTTAGTCATAGATTTTCTTAGTTTTTAGCTGTCCGCAGTATTTGATTTGCTATAACGGTAAACAGCTCCGTTCTAACCTTAAGAAATTATGTGATCAGTATAAAGTCTCCATAAGATTTACGCCGTATTACCACACTCAAAGTAATCCTGTTGAAATATTCAAACAGGTATTGAAAACAATGTTATCTTGATACGTGGAACATAATCACGTAATATGGGATACATTATTGCCCAAGGTAGGGTGTGCAATCCGTTCTGCAGCTCATGAAGCTACAGGGTAAATATATAAGCGCTGGTGACCATAATTTCTCTAATAATGTTAGACAAAATATAGCACCTTCTACTAGGGAATTAGAAAACTTATTTAAAGATGTTCGGAAAAGACTGGACGCGGCACATCAACGTTCTAAGCCTCGGTATAACTTACGTCGACGCCCGGTATCTTTCGTGGTTGGAGAAAAGGTTTTCCGCAAGAATTACGTTTTATCAGATGCCGCAAAGCTATTTTCTGCTAAGTTTTCACCGAAAAATGTTTGCCCTTTCTTGATAAAACGAAAGCTATCTCCTGTCATATCTCCTGAATAAAAGTAAAGGAATCAGGCATGTTAAGGACCTGAAAGCTCATCCGCCCGATGAGAGTGATACTAGTGAAACCGATTAATATGTGGGTCTGTATTTCTCGCTATGTTTCTTGGTTCTGACTTGGTTATCTCTGTGTATATGTTGTGGGAAATTCTTCGTTGATAGTGAGTGTAGTTGGGATCAGAAAAATAGAGTGGAATGTGTTGGAATAATAGTTTTGGGAAAAATTGGTATGTAGTGCCGTCGATTTGGTAGAATCGGAATAAATTCCTAGCCATGGATAGGCGAGGATTTCGTTTATTTTTGTGGAGTTGTTTCGTTGAAACGATCCTATGGTATGTGTCGGGTTGCAGGTTTTTGTTGATTCTCCACCAAAAGTAGATTTTGTTTTGGATTGTTAATTGCGATGTTGTGATTCTGTCCCTTACTTAGTGGCTAGAAACCTCCAAGTAAGAGGGTTGTATTGGGTTCCCTGGTTATTTATTGTTCTGTGACGGGGGTGTCGAATACCGTCACCGCGGAATATACCTGCGTGGGGTAGAAGTCCCCTGTACGGCCACTTTCTTTTTTCAGACGCAGAGGGAGCTCCGGCGTGTTGGGGGCGGTGATATTTCGTCGACTGACTTAAATGTCAAGTTGAAGGAGGTTGGCTGAAGCGTTGGGATGGATCATGCTTTGGTTTAGTCAGCCAGGTCGAGGCCTGGTTATCACTGATTCAAGTCCCATCCCGATGTTAAGGTTGGTCTCTGTTCCGCTGTCGGCGGAAGGGTCTTCGTCGTAACGTGTTGGTGCGTACTCCCGCGAGTCTGCGCGTTGGCAATATGGGTGGTCGAAGGGCCGGCTACCCATGCTTTTTAAGCCCAGTTTTTGTTGTAAGTTTGGCACAATAACAGCCGGAGGCGGGCTATTATGAAGCTCTGTAGCCTCATAGTATTAAGGTTTTGGCGCAGACGGACTATTGCGATGCTTATTGGTCTCATAGTTTAGTTGCTTCGATAGCATTCAGAAGTGATTTTGTTAGCTCATTTGTTTTGACTTAAGGCGATTAACGGGTTAATCACCTGGGAGCAGAGGGGGAATTGTTGCATGTAAATTAAACTACATACCTACCAGAGCATTTATTGTATCTAACAAAAAGGATACAATACAGTAATTTAATAATTTTAGTTAAAATAGTCCACTTTCTTCGTAACGTAATGGTCATTCCTAGTACTCGCTACAGTTTTTTGAGGTTGACAACCACGATATAACTAACATGAAGTATAGCGGTATAGATTTAAACCATAGTCTGAAGTATTTTCCTCATAATAACAGAATATGATGTACTTGTAAAAGCCTCGGACACAACTTTGTTTAGTACGATGTATTATATTGACATTGGCTTTCCATTCGACACAAGGCATTCTTCATCACAGTATTACAATAGTTAATACATTCTAGACACATTTTTATTTTTATTGCTAAGGTATGTGCATAAAACAGCTGGCTTGTAAACAGAGCTGAAACAAAAAGACATGACCTTCAGACGATACATCGCTAAATTAAATCGGTAATATCCTAAATAACTAGTATAATATTGTTTTACTACTTACCATAAAGCCATAAAGACAGAAGATAAGATGTTAATTGAATATTTGGAACAATCGTTTGTTTATATTTGTGCTTTAGAACTATCAGTTGATAGTAGAGAAGTTCTGTCGAATTTAGTCGTTGGTTATCTGTGGCATAGAGCTGATGTTTTGAAGCATCGCCTTAGAGAGTCGTGTGTCGTGACGTTGGTCTCGGTCGGAATTGGTTAAATAATAAATATCGATGAGATATGAGTGTCATGGAATTTTCTATTGAATAGGAGACTTGGTTTATTCCTAATAGGTTTTGGTATATATAGTTGGCTAAATACGATTGATTTTGGGACACAACCCGGTGGTTGGTTATGTCGAGTGAACTCGTGAAAACTCTGCTTGGATTCAGACAGTTCCACAAGTACGAATGTAGGCGTGGTTTACAATTTTTGACATTCTGAGAAATACCATTTTTCCGGCATTTCATTTTCTTGATCCAGGCGACAGTGTGACGTGCTTTTTTAATCAATTATTTAATTTCCAATCCTTGGGATTATTGATGGATAGCATAGAGAATAATGTGGTAATTTGTTATTGATGTTGGAGAGAGTTGTTGGAGAGAGTTTTGCCAATATCACTCTTACACATTGGGGCAAAAGCTTACATGGTATAGGAACCCCAGGATCTCGCTTCAACCCGCCCAGATATACAGGTAAATATGTCAGATTGTCAACTATAATTACGTTCACGCACTTACTAGCAGCAATAAATAACCAGGGAACCCAAAACACTAGCTCCAGCAACAACTCACGCACCACATCAACCAAGGTAATTTATGCAACTTTGCCACAACAATATATCATCGTTTCGCAAGTATCACAATTCAAATTTCGGAGGCTATAATAAAACTCCCATTTTAATTTCTTTCTCAAAATTTCAGGTGGCCTTTCTGAAACTAAATATGAGAAGAAATAAACCTCTTTTAAAACTTCAAAGGATAATAGCTATACTAAAACGAAAAACGTAACGCTGTGGAGAGTAAGTAGGTACGGTAAGTATTGCTGGCCATACTCAACTGTGCATCTTGTTTTTAGGTTCCATATCACATTATGCAGGTTAAGCTATGTGTATAGTGAGCTAAGGAAGATTAGAAGTATTAAACGACTTTATATGGAGAAGTGTGTTTCCCAGGCAATGGGCAATTATAATGAAATATAATGAACTTTAAATATTGTAGATATTTACAAGATTGTTTGAGTTCTCAGCACGCAACTAGTTATTTTTGTTAAATTAAACTTATAATTATTTTAGAGGAAGTAATGTGGCATTTTTAAATGCTACAAACGTTTGAAATTGCGCTATTATTGGCCGAAAATATTATCAGACGTCGCGCGTTATGTTCGAAATTGTGCAATATGTTTGACGCACAAGCCTTTAGTGCTGGTTACATGGGTAAACACCCAGAGGTAACCATACCGTGGCAGGCCATCAGCGTCGATTTTTATGGACCTCTTCCAATGTTTTCTCGTGGCTATAAATACATTTTTATTGTAACCGACACCTTTAGTAAGTTTTCGCTATTCTTTCCTATAAGGACGGCAACCGCAGTCGCGATTACCCGTATTTTAGTCATAGATTTTCTTAGTTTTTAGCTGTCCGCAGTATTTGATTTGCTATAACGGTAAACAGCTCCGTTCTAACCTTAAGAAATTATGTGATCAGTATAAAGTCTCCATAAGATTTACGCCGTATTACCACACTCAAAGTAATCCTGTTGAAATATTCAAACAGGTATTGAAAACAATGTTATCTTGATACGTGGAACATAATCACGTAATATGGGATACATTATTGCCCAAGGTAGGGTGTGCAATCCGTTCTGCAGCTCATGAAGCTACAGGGTAAATATATAAGCGCTGGTGACCATAATTTCTCTAATAATGTTAGACAAAATATAGCACCTTCTACTAGGGAATTAGAAAACTTATTTAAAGATGTTCGGAAAAGACTGGACGCGGCACATCAACGTTCTAAGCCTCGGTATAACTTACGTCGACGCCCGGTATCTTTCGTGGTTGGAGAAAAGGTTTTCCGCAAGAATTACGTTTTATCAGATGCCGCAAAGCTATTTTCTGCTAAGTTTTCACCGAAAAATGTTTGCCCTTTCTTGATAAAACGAAAGCTATCTCCTGTCATATCTCCTGAATAAAAGTAAAGGAATCAGGCATGTTAAGGACCTGAAAGCTCATCCGCCCGATGAGAGTGATACTAGTGAAACCGATTAATATGTGGGTCTGTATTTCTCGCTATGTTTCTTGGTTCTGACTTGGTTATCTCTGTGTATATGTTGTGGGAAATTCTTCGTTGATAGTGAGTGTAGTTGGGATCAGAAAAATAGAGTGGAATGTGTTGGAATAATAGTTTTGGGAAAAATTGGTATGTAGTGCCGTCGATTTGGTAGAATCGGAATAAATTCCTAGCCATGGATAGGCGAGGATTTCGTTTATTTTTGTGGAGTTGTTTCGTTGAAACGATCCTATGGTATGTGTCGGGTTGCAGGTTTTTGTTGATTCTCCACCAAAAGTAGATTTTGTTTTGGATTGTTAATTGCGATGTTGTGATTCTGTCCCTTACTTAGTGGCTAGAAACCTCCAAGTAAGAGGGTTGTATTGGGTTCCCTGGTTATTTATTGTTCTGTGACGGGGGTGTCGAATACCGTCACCGCGGAATATACCTGCGTGGGGTAGAAGTCCCCTGTACGGCCACTTTCTTTTTTCAGACGCAGAGGGAGCTCCGGCGTGTTGGGGGCGGTGATATTTCGTCGACTGACTTAAATGTCAAGTTGAAGGAGGTTGGCTGAAGCGTTGGGATGGATCATGCTTTGGTTTAGTCAGCCAGGTCGAGGCCTGGTTATCACTGATTCAAGTCCCATCCCGATGTTAAGGTTGGTCTCTGTTCCGCTGTCGGCGGAAGGGTCTTCGTCGTAACGTGTTGGTGCGTACTCCCGCGAGTCTGCGCGTTGGCAATATGGGTGGTCGAAGGGCCGGCTACCCATGCTTTTTAAGCCCAGTTTTTGTTGTAAGTTTGGCACAATAACAGCCGGAGGCGGGCTATTATGAAGCTCTGTAGCCTCATAGTATTAAGGTTTTGGCGCAGACGGACTATTGCGATGCTTATTGGTCTCATAGTTTAGTTGCTTCGATAGCATTCAGAAGTGATTTTGTTAGCTCATTTGTTTTGACTTAAGGCGATTAACGGGTTAATCACCTGGGAGCAGAGGGGGAATTGTTGCATGTAAATTAAACTACATACCTACCAGAGCATTTATTGTATCTAACAAAAAGGATACAATACAGTAATTTAATAATTTTAGTTAAAATAGTCCACTTTCTTCGTAACGTAATGGTCATTCCTAGTACTCGCTACAGTTTTTTGAGGTTGACAACCACGATATAACTAACATGAAGTATAGCGGTATAGATTTAAACCATAGTCTGAAGTATTTTCCTCATAATAACAGAATATGATGTACTTGTAAAAGCCTCGGACACAACTTTGTTTAGTACGATGTATTATATTGACATTGGCTTTCCATTCGACACAAGGCATTCTTCATCACAGTATTACAATAGTTAATACATTCTAGACACATTTTTATTTTTATTGCTAAGGTATGTGCATAAAACAGCTGGCTTGTAAACAGAGCTGAAACAAAAAGACATGACCTTCAGACGATACATCGCTAAATTAAATCGGTAATATCCTAAATAACTAGTATAATATTGTTTTACTACTTACCATAAAGCCATAAAGACAGAAGATAAGATGTTAATTGAATATTTGGAACAATCGTTTGTTTATATTTGTGCTTTAGAACTATCAGTTGATAGTAGAGAAGTTCTGTCGAATTTAGTCGTTGGTTATCTGTGGCATAGAGCTGATGTTTTGAAGCATCGCCTTAGAGAGTCGTGTGTCGTGACGTTGGTCTCGGTCGGAATTGGTTAAATAATAAATATCGATGAGATATGAGTGTCATGGAATTTTCTATTGAATAGGAGACTTGGTTTATTCCTAATAGGTTTTGGTATATATAGTTGGCTAAATACGATTGATTTTGGGACACAACCCGGTGGTTGGTTATGTCGAGTGAACTCGTGAAAACTCTGCTTGGATTCAGACAGTTCCACAAGTACGAATGTAGGCGTGGTTTACAATTTTTGACATTCTGAGAAATACCATTTTTCCGGCATTTCATTTTCTTGATCCAGGCGACAGTGTGACGTGCTTTTTTAATCAATTATTTAATTTCCAATCCTTGGGATTATTGATGGATAGCATAGAGAATAATGTGGTAATTTGTTATTGATGTTGGAGAGAGTTGTTGGAGAGAGTTTTGCCAATATCACTCTTACACATTGGGGCAAAAGCTTACATGGTATAGGAACCCCAGGATCTCGCTTCAACCCGCCCAGATATACAGGTAAATATGTCAGATTGTCAACTATAATTACGTTCACGCACTTACTAGCAGCAATAAATAACCAGGGAACCCAAAACACTAGCTCCAGCAACAACTCACGCACCACATCAACCAAGGTAATTTATGCAACTTTGCCACAACAATATATCATCGTTTCGCAAGTATCACAATTCAAATTTCGGAGGCTATAATAAAACTCCCATTTTAATTTCTTTCTCAAAATTTCAGGTGGCCTTTCTGAAACTAAATATGAGAAGAAATAAACCTCTTTTAAAACTTCAAAGGATAATAGCTATACTAAAACGAAAAACGTAACGCTGTGGAGAGTAAGTAGGTACGGTAAGTATTGCTGGCCATACTCAACTGTGCATCTTGTTTTTAGGTTCCATATCACATTATGCAGGTTAAGCTATGTGTATAGTGAGCTAAGGAAGATTAGAAGTATTAAACGAATTTATATGTAGAAGTGTGTTTCCCAGGCAATGGGCAATTATAATGAAATATAATGAACTTTAAATATTGTAGATATTTACAAGATTGTTTGAGTTCTCAGCACGCAACTAGTTATTTTTGTTAAATTAAACTTATAATTATTTTAGAGGAAGTAATGTGGCATTTTTAAATGCTACAAACGTTTGAAATTGCGCTATTATTGGCCGAAAATGTTATCAGACGTCGCGCGTTATGTTCGAAATTGTGCAGTATGTTTGACGCACAAGCCTTTACTGAAACCTCCTGCTGGTTACATGGGTAAACACCCAGAGGTAACCATACCGTGGCAGGCCATCAGCGTCGATTTTTATGGACCTCTTCCAATGTTTTCTCGTGGCTATAAATACATTTTTGTTGTAACCGACACCTTTAGTAAGTTTTCGCTATTCTTTCCTATAAGGACGGCAACCGCAGCCGCGATTACCCGTGTTTTAGAGGAACAGATTTTCTTAGTTTTTAGCTGTCCGCAGTATTTGATTTGCTATAACGGTAAACAGCTCCGTTCTAACCTTAAGAAATTATGTGATCAGTATAAAGTCTCCATAAGATTTACGCCGTATTACCACACTCAAAGTAATCCTGTTGAAATATTCAAAGAGGTATTGAAAACTATGTTATCTTGTTATGTGGAACATAATCACGTAATATGGGATACATTATTGCCCAACGTAGGGTGTGCAATCCGTTCTGCAGCTCATGAAGCTACAGTGTTAACCCAATTTTTCGTTAATTTTGTTCGTAAATATATAAGCGCTGGTGACCATAATTTCTCAAATAATGTTAGACAAAATATAGCACCTTCTACTAGGGAATTAGAAAACTTATTTAAAGATGTTCGGAAAAGACTGGACGCGGCACATCAACGTTCTAAGCCTCGGTATAACTTACGTCGACGCCCGGTATCTTTCGTGGTTGGAGAAAAGGTTTTCCGCAAGAATTACGTTTTATCAGATGCCGCAAAGCAATTTTCTGCTAAGTTTTCACCGAAAAATGTTTGCCCCTTCTTGATAAAACGAAAGCTATCTCCTGTCACGCACGAACTGGCCGATACTAGGAATAAAAGTAAAGGAATCAGGCATGTTAAGGACCTGAAAGCTCATCCGCACGATGAGAGTGATACTAGTGAAACCGATTAATATGTGGGTCTGTATTTCTCGCTATGTTTCTTGGTTCTGACTTGGTTATCTCTGTGTATATGTTGTGGGAAATTCTTCGTTGCTAGTGAGTGTAGTTGGGATCAGAAAAATAGAGTGGAATGTGTTGGAATAATAGTTTTGGGAAAAATTGGTTTGTAGTGCCGTCGATTTGGTAGAATCGGAATAAATTCCTAGCCATGGATAGGCGAGGATTTCGTTTATTTTTGTGGAGTTGTTTCGTTGAAACGATCCTATGGTATGTGTCGGGTTGCAGGTTTTTGTTGATTCTCCACCAAAAGTAGATTTTGTTTTGGATTGTTAAGTGTGATGTTGTGATTCTGTCCCTTACTTAGTGGCTAGAACCCTTCAAGTAAGAGGGTTGTTTTGGGTTCCCTGGTTATTTATTGCTCTGTGACGGGGGTGTCGAATACCGTCACCGCGGAATATACCTGCGTGGGGTAGAAGTCCCCTGTACGGCCACTTTCTTTTTTCAGACGCAGAGGGAGCTCCGGCGCGTTGGGGGCGGTGATATTTCGTCGACTGACTTAAATGTCAAGTTGAAGGAGGTTGGCTGAAACGTTGGGATGGATCATGCTTGATTCAGGTCCTTTGGTTTAGTTAGCCAGGTCGAGGCCTGGTTATCACTGATTCAAGTCCCATCCCAATGTTAAGGTTGGTCTCTGTTCCGCTGTCGGCGGAAGGGTCTTCGTCGTAACGTGTTGGTGCGTACTCCCGCGAGTCTGCGCTTTGGCAATATGGGTGATCGAAGGGCCGGCTACCCATGCTTTTTAAGCCCAGTTTCTGTTGTAAGTTTGGCACAATAACAGCCGGAGGCGGGCTATTATGAAGCTCTGTAGCCTCATAGAATTAAGGTTTTGGCGCAGACGGACTATTGCGATGCTTATTGGTCTCATAGGTTAGTTGCTTCGATAGCATTCAGAAGTGATTTTGTTAGCTCATTTGTTTTGACTTAAGGCGATTAACGGGTTAATCACCTGGGAGCAGAGGGGGAATTGTTACATGTAAATTAAACTACGTACCTACCAGAGCATTTATTGTATCTAACAAAAAGGATACAATACAGTAATTTAATAATTTTAGTTAAAATAGTCCACTTTCTTCGTAACGTAATGGTCATTCCTAGTACTCGCTACAGTTTTTTGAGGTTGATAACCACGATATAACTAACATGAAGTATAGCGGTATAGATTAAACCATAGTCTGAAGTATTTTCCTCATAATAACAGAATATGATGTACTTGTAAAAGCCTCGGACACAACTTTGTTTAGTACGATGTATTATATTGACATTGGCTTTCCATTCGACACAAGGCATTCTTCATCACAGTATTACAATAGTTAATACATTCTAGACACATTTTTATTCTTATTGCTAAGGTATTGTGCATAAAGCAGCTGGCATGTAAACAGAGCTGAAACAAAAAGACATGACCTTCAGACGATACATCGCTAAATTAGATCGGTAATGTCCTAAATAACTAGTATAATATTGTTTTACTACTTACTATAAAGCCATAAAGACAGAAGTTAAGATATTAATTGAATATTTGGAACAATCGTTTGTTTATATTTGTGCTTTAGAACTGTCAGTTGATAGTAGAGAAGTTCTGTCGAATTTAGTCGTTGGTTATCTGTGGCATAGAGCTGATGTTTTGAAGCATCGCCTTAGAGAGTCGTGTGTCGTGACGTTGGTCTCGGTCGGAATTTGTTAAATAATAAATATCGATGAGATGTGAGTGTCATGGAATTTTCTTTTGAATAGGAGACTTGGTTTATTCCTAATAGGCTTTGTAATATATAGTTGGCTAAATACGATTGATTTTATATAATAACCCGGTGGTTGGTTGTGTCGAGTGAACTCGTGAAAACCCTGCTTGGATTCAGACAGTTCCACAAGTACGAACGTAGGCGTGGTTTACAATTTTTGACATTCTGAGAAATACCAATTTTCCGGCATTTCATTTTCTTGATCCAGGCGATAGTGTGACGTTTTAATTAATTAATTAATTTCCAATCCTTGGGATTATTGATGGATAGCATAGAGGATATTGTGGTAATTTGTTATTGATGTTGGAGAGAGATGTTGGAGAGAGTTTTGCCAATATTTGGGATTATAACACACTTACACATTGGGGCAAAGGCTTACATGGTATAGGAACCCCGGGATCTCGCTTCAACCCGCCCAGATATACAGGTATATATGTCAGATTGTCAACTATAATTACGTTCACGTACTTACTATCGTGGATTATAATACGTTCTCTTTACAGGGCTTTCTTTTTTTGTTCTCTTGTGCTGTGGAATTATTTTTGCTTTTAAATTGCTGTTAGTTTCGACGTTGCTTTGACGCTGTATGAATTAACGTTTCGATTAATAAAGTTAAGTATATTATTTGGAAATAATTCTGGTTAACTATTATAACAAAGCAAGAAATGCACAAAAGAATTCTGGCTTTTCCCTCCAAGATATTTCTTGGTAATACATAGGAAACGAACCTCACGCCTGGCATTCTTCTAATTTTATGGTACGATACCAAGACGAAAGTCATGGATCACCCATATTAAAATCGAATCGAACATTCCTCTAATACGATAGACAGATAACAGAAACAGAAATTCTGTTCCCGACCATACTCAACTGTGCATCTTGTTTTTAGGTTCCATATCACATTATGCAGGTTAAGCTATATGTATAGTGAGCTAAGGAAGATTAGAAGTATTAAACGAATTTATATGGAGAAGTGTGTTTCCCAGGCAATGGGCAATTATAATAAAATATAATGAACTTTAAATATTGTAGATATTTACAAGATTGTTTGAGTTCTAAGCACGCAACTAGTTATTTTTGTTAAATTAAACTTATAATTATTTTAGAGGAAGTAATGTGGCATTTTTAAATGCTACAAACGTTTGAAATTGCGCTATTATTGGCCGAAAATGTTATCAGACGTCGCGCGTTATGTTCGAAATTGTGCAGTATGTTTGACGCACAAGCCTTTACTGGTTACATGGGTAAACACCCAGAGGTAACCATACCGTGGCAGGCCATCAGCGTCGATTTTTATGGACCTCTTCCAATGTTTTCTCGTGGCTATAAATACATTTTTGTTGTAACCGACACCTTTAGTAAGTTTTCGCTATTCTTTCCTATAAGGACGGCAACCGCAGCCGCGATTACCCGTATTTTAATCACAGATTTTCTTAGTTTTTAGCTGTCCGCAGTATTTGATTTGCTATAACGGTAAACAGCTCCGTTCTAACCTTAAGAAATTATGTGATCAGTATAAAGTCTCCATAAGATTTACGCCGTATTACCACACTCAAAGTAATCCTGTTGAAATATTCAAACAGGTATTGAAAACTATTGTCTAAAAGTTATTTGTGGCATCTTTCTGTATTTTCTTTCTGTTCTTATTTGGGATTTACGGCAACACTTCTGAACATTAATCTGATAATCTGAAAAATATTTGGATTATTTAAAAAATAACCTTTACGCCTGTGACTTTACGTCAAAGGAACAGTTAAAGGTTGGTTTTCTGACATAAAATATAATTAAAATAAAATAAAAACAATTATGTTTTGCAGACGTTTCGGAAACTTAGTCTGTTTCCTTTCTCAATGCTAAATAGTCTTTCTCTTGTGTAATTCGTGAAATTACACAATTTTAATGTTTATATTATAACCATAGATACTTACTACGCTCACAGAAAAGTTGATTAGATTAGATATTCAACTATGTTATCTTGATACGTGGAACATAATCACGTAATATGGGATACATTATTGCCCAAGGTAGGGTGTGCAATCCGTTCTGCAGCTCATGAAGCTACAGGGTTAACCCAATTTTTCGTTAATTTTGTTCGTAAATATATAAGCGCTGGTGACAATAATTTCTCTAATAATGTTAGACAAAATATAGCACCTTCTACTAGGGAATTAGAAAACTTATCTAAATATGTTCGGAAAAGACTGGACGCGGCACATCAACGTTCTAAGACTCGGTATAACTTACGTCGACGCCCGGTATCTTTCGTGGTTGGATAAAAGGTTTTCCGCAAGAATTACGTTTTATCAGATGCCGCAAAGCAATTCTCTGCTAAGTTTTCACCGAAAAATGTTTGCCCTTTCTTGATAAAACGAAAGCTATCTCCTGTCACGCACGAACTGGCCGATACTAGGAATAAAAGTAAAGGAATCAGGCATGTTAAGGACCTGAAAGCTCATCCGCCCGATGAGAGTGATACTAGTGAAACCGATTAATATGTGGGTCTGTATTTCTCGCTATGTTTCTTGGTTCTGACTTGGTTATCTCTGTGTATATAATAATAATAATAATAATAATAATAATAATAATAATAATAATAATAATAATAATAATAATAATACGTTTAAGAGAGGAGTGTTTCAGGGTGACTCTTTGAGTCCGCTCCTCTTCTGCATCTCACTGCTGCCGCTATCTGTTGGACTCCGCCAAACCCGCGGGTATCAGTGTGGGCCACCCAGCAACCGGAGGCATAAAGTCACCCATCTATTTTATATGGATGACCTTAAACTCTATACCTCCGGAGAGCGAGAACTTCAAAATGCTCTCAGGGTGGTCGAGGAATACACGCGGGCAATTGGAATGGAGTTTGGGTTGGACAAATGCGCAGTCGTCCACCTCAAGAGAGGACGATGCGGGGAATTCCACGAAGATGCGCAGCTCGCAGACGGAAGCATCCTACGACATTTGGATGCCGGAGAGACCTACACATACCTGGGTGTGGAACAACGCCACATCCAGGATGTGAACCAAATAAAGGATTCTCTCCGTGGCAAGTACAGACACCGACTCCGAAAGATTTGGTCTTCTGAACTTTCGGGGAAGAACAAGGTGTCTGCCACTAATATGCTTGCCGTTCCGATTCTGCTCTACTCCTTTGGAGTAGTTAAATGGCGAGTAGATGAGCTGCGCCAATTGGACAGGGATACCCGCAAGATGATGAATATCCATAGGAGTATTCATCCTAGATCGTCCGTACCTCGTGTGTACCTCCCACGTCAACGGGGGGGCCGAGGACTCTTGAGTCTGGAGTGTATGCATGGCAGAGTAGCATTGAGTATGGCATGCAACATCCTCAGGAGCTCGGATCCGCTCCTACGATTAGTGAGATATCATGAAACCGTGGGAGTTGGCGCTTTATTGTTTAAGGCAGCACAGAGGGCCGCAGATGAACTCGGTCTCGTGTTCGACTACAGGCGAGGAGGCAGGCGAGGTGCTGATGCAGAATCAGTTACTGAGCTTCCGCCAAATCGTCTGACAGCCCAAATTAAAGCTGCCGAACAGAGGAATCTGTTCAGGCAGCACGTCGATAAACCCCTGCACGGTGTTTTCTATAACAACATAGAAGCACTGGGTTTATCGACGGAGCTGACCTTCGCATTTTTAAGGTCAGCGGGGCTGAAGTCGGAGACCGAGGGATTCATTGTGGCCTGCCAAGATGGTGTTATTAACACATTGGTCTATCGGAGTCGCGTGATGGGTGTAGAGGTTCCTGATATCAACTGCAGGACCTGCCGTCAGGCGCCGGAGTCGCTCATGCATCTATTATCTGCATGTCCGATTTATGCGACTTCGGCCTACATCCGCCGACATAACGCGGCTTTACGAGTGCTATACTACCATCTTCGGCACTCGTACAAGATAGACCAAACACCAGTGCTGCCTTATATCCCCGGAGATATCGAGTCCGTTGTCGAGAACGAGAAATGCCGGATTTACTGGAACTACTCGTTCCCGACCGTCAGGCGAATTCAAGCCAATAAGCCTGACATAGTCCTCCTCGACCATCAGACCAAGGTGATGTATGTCATCGAGTTCTCAGCACCTGCTGAGACAAACATCGCCTTGAAGGAGGAGGAGAAACGGACTAAATACAGAGATCTCCGGTACGAGCTCCAAGTGCTATACCCAGGCTAGTCTGTCAAGATGGTCGTCCTGATAATCGGTGTACTCGGAGGTATGAAGCCCACGCTGCTCTCCGCATTGAAGACCATGCCTGCCTGCCAAACATCGGCAGAATGGTTGGCTGGTCAAATGCAGAAAGCGGTCATCCTGGGATCCCTTCGTCTACTTAGGGCACACGAGTCTGGAATCTACAGTGACTAACCCTGCGGGATGTGGGGAGTTGCTGTAAATTATTCGCTGGCGCTCTCTCTATGTGGTGTCGGAGGCCACAGGGAGACTGTCCAGCATTAGGTTCGGGAAACCGAAAAAAAAAAAAAAAAAAAAAAAAAAAAAAAAAAAAAAAAAAAAAATAATACGTTTATTATTTAGCAATAAATTACATAATTCTTATATAAATATATATCTACTAGATTGAGTATATCATTATGCTAAATAAATGGCAAGGGTTCAGAGTCTGAGGAACAGAGTCTGTTCTTCCACCGATGCCCAACAAACTACAATACAATTTTATGATGGAAATAGTGAAAGTATAATTTTTAATGGAGAAGAAGAGAAGAAAAGAGAGAGAGAGAGAGAGAGAGAGAGGGAGAGAAAAAAAAAATAAAACAAAATAAATGAGGTCATTGGTTTTGTAATAAATGCTTCCTAAGTCTAATTTTAACGGTATTGTGTGACAGATTAAAATTTATATCATTAATTTTGTTTATACAAATTGCCACATTATAAGAAAATGATCGTTTAAAGATTTCTTTGCGGTGTTGAGGAATGGTAATTATATGTTTCCTACGAATATTTATGTTGTGTACGTCCGTCCTGAATCTTAATTTATTATGTAGATAAGGTGGTGACTTTAATTTTAAAATTTTGTAAAATGTACATGTCATATGAAGCTGTCGCCGATTATACATACTTAGCCAACCAATATCGTGAAGTTTATGAGATATTCGATGACACCTCCTAATTCCATAAATGAGACGTAAACATGAGTTCTGAACTTTTTGTATACGACGAACATCTGTACTATCTAAACAAGGGCCATAAACACAATCGCAGTGATTAAATTGAGACAGTACTAGAGACTCGCATAGATTTTTTTTAATGTCGTGATCTAAGAAGTGACGCTGTGAATATATGAGTTTTAGGGATAGATAAGCCTTCTGCAATTTGGTGGTAATATGTTCCTTAAAACGAAGTTTATAATCAATTAACAGTCCCAAACTTTTTATATTATTTTTAAATGGTATAATATCATTTCCAATATGCAAACTGAGCTCATTCATAACATTATTTCTTATATTTTCACTGCTGAACAAAATGGCACATGATTTACTAGAATTAATCTTTAATGAATGGTTAACAGACGTGGAAACAAGTGCATTTAAATCATCATTTATTAGTTCATTCGATTCATGCAAATCGCTCAAATTAAATGAACAATATATTTGGGTGTCGTCCGCATAAAAATGATACTTACAAAATTTTAATGATTCGTTGAACGCTGACGTGTAAACTGTATATAAAAGTGGGCCTAAAATACTCCCTTGAGGAACACCTGATAAAATATTGAGTGGCTCAGATGTGATATTATACAGCTGGACCTGCTGAGTTCTGTCAGTTAAGTAAGAGGATAGCAATGCGCCTGCGCTCTCATCGAGACCAACAAAATGTAAAATTGCTTTGAGAATGCTGTGATTTATCATATCAAATGCCTTTGAATAGTCTAAGAGAATTAAAATGCTAATTTTATTCTCATCACTTGCTTTGATAATATCATCCAGTATGTCCAAGAGCGCAGTAGCACAACTATACCCATGTCTAAACCCAGATTGTCTAATAGGCAATATATTATTAATATTCAAGTGCACTCGTATCTGTAGTTCCATAATTTTTTCAAATACTTTAGACAATACAGGTAGGATGCTAATCGATCTAAGGTGACTGAATTCACTTGGCTGATTGATTTTTGGCAGGGGAATGACTTTGGCTTGTTTCCATGCCGTAGGAAAATATTTAGCTGTAATACACTCATTTATGATATGAGTAACAAAAGGGATAATAAAAGGACAACAAAGTTGAATGAGTGTTAGATTCAACATATCTGCCCCAAAAGCAGTTGATTTCATATTATTTATTACATTAGCCATAGTAAATTCGTTTGTTAATTCAAATGAAAATATATTAGTCACACCTTGTTTAATATTGTTCGAATAAAATTGGATCAAGTCATCATTAGTTGGCGAGTTATTTGAGGCAGAGGTTATAAAAAAATTATTAATTGCATCAGCATCTTTTAAATTATCGGGTATATCAATATTTTTGTTTTTAACAATATTTAATTTTTTTAGTTCTCTCCATTTGTCTTTAATATTACAAATTTGAAATTTATGCCTTAAATAAGCCTTTTTTTCTGATTTTATAGCAGTAGTTGTTAAGTTTTTTAATTGTTTATAGTATGTCCAATGTGCAGGTGTTCCAGTACTTTTAAATTTTTTCAGAGCCTTTTCCCTTAATTTTTGCATTAATTTTATGTTATCAGTTATCCATGGCGCGTAACTTGCTTTTCTAGTAGTATAATTTTTAATAGGAGCATGAAGATCATACAACTGAATTATATTGTCATTGAAAAATGATATTTTTTCATCAATACTATCTATAATATAAATTAAGTTCCATGGGATAGATTCTAAATCGTTCTGAAAATTATTAGAGTCTATATTTTTCAGAGCTCTATAACAAATTTTTTTTGGGGACCGATTTTCTTGAACCATGATTAATTTTACAATAAACTAAAAAATGATCTGATATTTGAACATCTTCAACTCCAGCATCATACGTTTCACTGTCATTTTCAAAATTTACAAAAATTGAATCTAATATCGATGAAGTTGTGTTAGTGATACGCGTTGGCTCATTGATTAATTGTTTAAGGTTAAACGTTTCTAAAATAGAATTGAACTGCGTGCATAAATTAGAGTTTATGTTTAATAAATTTATATTAAAATCACCACAACATATTACATTATTAAAATTTGAGTAAATTCCGGTAAGAATATCCTCAAAATGATTAAAAATATATTTGAATTAGGAGGTCTGTACATAGTACCTACTGCAAGTTCCTGTTTATTGACTATTACTTTTAGCCAAATGTATTCGACAAATTCGCAACATTCACTTACCTACTAAAAGATTAAACTTTAGATTATTTTTTATATACATACCAACTCCTCCACCTCTCGTTGGTCGATCTTGTCTAATAAATTTATACTGGTCAATTTGTATAACATCACTGTTAATGGCTACAGACATCCATGTTTCTGTCACCCCAATTATATCAAAAATATACTTAGTTATTTGATCTCGAAATTGATTAAAATTTGCTACCAATGATCTTGCATTAATATGTGCTATACTTAAGTTCATCTGAAAAAAAAAAGCTTAAAAGAACAAGAAAAGAAAAATAAAGAAATAGAAAAGTTAAGGAATAAGACAAAATAGAGAAGAGTTAACGATTAGTAACAATGTAATTGAGTAGAAACAGAGAAACCAAACCATACCTCATAAATTGAATATTATAATGATAATTAATTACCATTTCTATAATAACTGAAATAGTACAAATATAAATTACCTACAACTAATTATTATTATAAATCGACAAATCGTCAGTATTAAATTAACAATAATGGGAGAGAAAAAAAAACAATTGTATTAAAATAGCCGTTCCAGTTTTGTGTACGTACAAAGTTTCGTTTTGTACCTACAGCATTAAACATTACCATAAAATGAAGAACATAATTTAAGAACATAAAGTAATTTAAATTAAGAACATAAAGTAAATAAGTAAATTTTAATATTAGAATATATAGTGCAAAAATACTGATCAGCTTTATTCATGTACACATTATAAGCCTTTAGAAAAATAAACATGTTGTAGTACTTATCTCATTGTTTTATTTTGTTCAAATCAGAGTCCTCATCTACGCGATGCACTTGATCATTATATTTAACGTAAATGTTACAATTATGGCACCACACTTTTTCCTTCGAGAATTTCTTTACGGCATTCTCAAAAAGTTTTAAACGAAATTGGGTTAAGTCTTCTTGTATGTTTATGCCACTAGACTTCAAGGACTATTTTTCAATATCGTAGCGCGCATCTTATCACTAGAGAACCGCACAAGTATTGCTGGTGGTCGTGGAATTGAAGCGCTGGGCGATTTAGCAAAAACCCGATAACATTTTTTTATATCCACATGAGATATATTTGGAACTTTCATTTTAACTTTAAATATATCCAAAACTAATTTACATAAATCCTCATCTTTTTGTTGTGGAACATTGAAAATACGAATGTTAAGGCTTCTTGAAAACTGTTCCTGGACATCTAATTGTTTTTGTAAATTATTATTGCATACCTTTAGAGACGAAATTTCCTCATTTAATGAATCAATTCTATTATCATGTTCTATAAATCTTTCCTCAAATTTTGTATTAATTGATTTTACAGCACTCTCAACTATACCAGCAAGGAAATCTTGAGTAAATAAGGCCTGCGATTCTTCTTGAATAATTTTACGAATTTCGTCCAAGTCTGATCTCTTAAGCACCATCTTGTTTTTGTTGTGGGAAATTCTTCGTTGGTAGTGAGTGTAGTTGGGATCAGAAAAATAGAGTGGAATGTGTTGGAATAATAGTTTTGGGAAAAATTGGTTTGTAGTGCCGTCGATTTGGTAGAATCGGAATAAATTCCTAGCCATGGATAGGAGAGGTTTTCGTTTATTTTTGTGGAGTTGTTTCGTTGAAACGATCCTATGGTATGTGTCGGGTTGCAGGTTTTTGTTGATTCTCCACCAAAAGTAGATTTTGTTTTGGATTGTTAAGTGTGATGTTGTGATTCTGTCCCTTACTTAGTGGCTAGAACCCTCCAAGTAAGAGGGTTCTTTTGGGTTCCCTGGTTATTTATTGCTCTGTGACGGGGGTGTCGAATACCGTCACCGCGGAATATACCTGCGTGGGGTAGAAGTCCCCTGTACGGCCACTTTCTTTTTTCAGACGCAGAGGGAGCTCCGGCGCGTTGGGGGCGGTGATATTTCGTCGACTGACTTAAATGTCAAGTTGAAGGAGGTTGGCTGAAGCGTTGGGATGGATCATGCTTTGGTTTAGTCAGCCAGGTCGAGGCCTGGATATCACTGATTCAAGTCCCATCCCGATGTTAAGGTTGGTCTCTGTTCCGCTGTCGGCGGAAGGGTCTTCGTCGTAACGTGTTGGTGCGTACTCCCGCGAGTCTGCGCGTTGGCAATATGGGTGGTCGAAGGGCCGGCTACCCATGCTTTTTAAGCCCAGTTTTTGTTGTAAGTTTGGCACAATAACAGCCGGAGGCGGACTATTATGAAGCTCTGTAGCCTCATAGTATTAAGGCGCAGACGGACTATTGCGATGCTTATTGGTCTCATAGGTTAGTTGCTTCGATAGCATTCAGAAGTGATTTTGTTAGCTCATTTGTTTTGACTTAAGGCGATTAACGGGTTAATCACCTGGGAGCAGACGGGGAATTGTTACATGTAAATTAAACTACATACCTACCAGAGCATTTATTGTATCTAACAAAAAGGATACAATACAGTAATTTAATAATTTTAGTTAAAATAGTCCACTTTCTTCGTAACGTAATGGTCATACCTAGTACTCGCTACAGTTTTTTGAGGTTGACAACCACGATATAACTAACATGCAATATAGCGGTATAGATAAAACCATAGTCTGAAGTATTTTACTCATAATAACAGAATATGATGTACTTGTAAAAGCCTCGGACACAACTTTGTTTAGTACGATGTATTATATTGACATTGGCTTTCCATTCGACACAAGGCATTCTTCATCACAGTATTACAATAGTTAATACATTCTAGACACATTTTTATTCTTATTGCTAAGGTATTGTGCATAAAACAGCTGGCTTGTAAACAGAGCTGAAAGAAAAAGACATGACCTTCAGACGATACATCGCTAAATTAGATCGGTAATGTCCTAAATAACTAGTATAACATTGTTTTACTACTTACCATAAAGCCATAAAGACAGAAGTTAAGATATTAATTGAATATTTGGAACAATCGTTTGTTTATATTTGTGCTTTAGAACTGTCAGTTGATAGTAGAGAAGTTCTGTCGAATTTAGTCGTTGGTTATCTGTGGCATAGAGCTGATGTTTTGAAGCATCGCCTTAGAGAGTCGTGTGTCGTGACGTTGGTCTCGGTCGGAATTTGTTTAATTAATAAATATTGATGAGATGTGAGTGTCATGGAATTTTCTTTTGAATAGGAGACTTGGTTTATTCCTAATAGGCTTTGTAATATATATTTGGCTAAATACGATTGATTTTAAATAATAACCCGGTGGTTGGTTGTGTCGAGTGAACTCGTGAAAACCCTGCTTGGATTCAGACAGTTCCACAAGTACGAACGTAGGCGTGGATAACAATTTTTGACATTCTGAGAAATACCAATTTTCCGGCATTTCATTTTCTTGATCCAGGCGATAGTGTGACGTGCTTTTTTAATCAATTAATTAATTTCCAATCCTTGGGATTATTGATGGATAGCATAGAGAATATTGTGGTAATTTGTTATTGATGTTGGAGAGAGATGTTGGAGAGAGTTTTGCCAATATCACTCTTACACATTGGGGCAAAAGCTTACATGGTATAGGAACCCCGGGATCTCGCTTCAACCCGCCCAGATATAAAGGTATATATGTCAGATTTTCAACTATAATTACGTTCACGTACTTACTATCGTGGATTATAATACGTTCTCTTTACAGGGCTTTCTTTTTTTGTTCTCTTGTGCTGTGGAATTATTTTTGCTTTTAAATTGCTGTTAGTTTCGACGTTGCTTTGACGCTGTATGAATTAACGTTTCGATTAATAAAGTTAAGTTTATTATTTGGAAATAATTCTGGTTAACTATTATAACAAAGCAAGAAATGCACAAAAGAATTCTGGCTTTTCCTTCCGAGATATTTCTTGGTAATACATAGGAAACGAACCTCACGCCTGGCATTCTTCTAAATTTATGGTACGATACCAAGACGAAAGTCATGGATCGGATCATCACCCATAATAAAATCGAATCAAACATTCCTCTAATACGATAGACAGATAACAGAAACTGAAATTCTGTTCCCAACCATACTCAACTGTGCATCTTGTTTTTAGGTTCCATATCACATTATGCGGGTTAAGCTATGTGTATAGTGAGCTAAGGAAGATTAGAAGTATTAAACGACTTTATATGGAGAAGTGTGTTTCCCAGGCAATGGGCAATTATAATGAAATATAATGAACTTTAAATATTGTAGATATTTACAAGATTGTTTGAGTTCTCAGCACGCAACTAGTTATTTTTGTAAAATTAAACCTATAATTATTTTAGAGGAAGTAATGTGGCATTTTTAAATGCTACAAACGTTTGAAATTGCGCTATTATTGGCCGAAAATATTATCAGACGTCGCGCGTTATGTTCGAAATTGTGCAATATGTTTGACGCACAAGCCTTTAGTGCTGGTTACATGGGTAAACACCCAGAGGTAACCATACCGTGGCAGGCCATCAGCGTCGATTTTTATGGACCTCTTCCAATGTTTTCTCGTGGCTATAAATACATTTTTATTGTAACCGACACCTTTAGTAAGTTTTCGCTATTCTTTCCTATAAGGACGGCAACCGCAGTCGCGATTACCCGTATTTTAGTCATAGATTTTCTTAGTTTTTAGCTGTCCGCAGTATTTGATTTGCTATAACGGTAAACAGCTCCGTTCTAACCTTAAGAAATTATGTGATCAGTATAAAGTCTCCATAAGATTTACGCCGTATTACCACACTCAAAGTAATCCTGTTGAAATATTCAAACAGGTATTGAAAACAATGTTATCTTGATACGTGGAACATAATCACGTAATATGGGATACATTATTGCCCAAGGTAGGGTGTGCAATCCGTTCTGCAGCTCATGAAGCTACAGGGTAAATATATAAGCGCTGGTGACCATAATTTCTCTAATAATGTTAGACAAAATATAGCACCTTCTACTAGGGAATTAGAAAACTTATTTAAAGATGTTCGGAAAAGACTGGACGCGGCACATCAACGTTCTAAGCCTCGGTATAACTTACGTCGACGCCCGGTATCTTTCCTGGTTGGAGAAAAGGTTTTCCGCAAGAATTACGTTTTATCAGATGCCGCAAAGCAATTTTCTGCTAAGTTTTCACCGAAAAATGTTTGCCCTTTCTGACGAACTGGCCGATACTAGGAATAAAAGTAAAGGAATCAGGCATGTTAAGGACCTGAAAGCTCATCCGCCCGATGAGAGTGATACTAGTGAAACCGATTAATATGTGGGTCTGTATTTCTCGCTATGTTTCTTGGTTCTGACTTGGTTATCTCTGTGTATATGTTGTGGGAAATTCTTCGTTGGTAGTGAGTGTAGTTGGGATCAGAAAAATAGAGTGGAATGTGTTGGAATAATAGTTTTGGGAAAAATTGGTTTGTAGTGCCGTCGATTTGGTAGAATCGGAATAAATTCCTAGTCATGGATAGGCGAGGTTTTCGTTTATTTTTGTGGAGTTGTTTCGTTGAAACGATCCTATGGTATGTAACGGGTTGCAGGTTTTTGTTGATTCTCCACCAAAAGTAGATTTTGTTTTGGATTGTTAAGTGTGATGTTGTGATTCCGTCCCTTACTTAGTGGCTAGAACCCTCAAAGTAAGAGGGTTCTTTTGGGTTCCCTGGTTATTTATTGCTCTGTGACAGGGGTGTCGAATACCGTCACCGCGGAATATACCTGTGTGGGGTAGAAGTCCCCTGTACGGCCACTTTCTTTTTTCAGACGCAGAGGGAGCGGGTGATATTTCGTCGACTGACTTAAATGTCAAGTTGAAGGAGGTTGGCTGAAGCGTTGGGATGGATCATGCTTTGGTTTAGTCAGCCAGGTCGAGGCCTGGTTATCACTGATCAAGTCCCATCCCGATGTTAAGGTTGGTCTCTGTTCCGCTGTCGGCGGAAGGGTCTTCGTCGTAACGTGTTGGTGCGTACTCCCGCGAGTCTGCGCGTTGGCAATATGGGTGGTCGAAGGGCCGGCTACCCATGCTTTTTAAGCCCAGTTTTTGTTGTAAGTTTGGCACAATAACAGCCGGAGGCGGGCTATTATGAAGCTCTGTAGCCTCATAGTATTAAGGTTTTGGCGCAGACGGACTATTGCGATGCTTATTGGTCTCATAGTTTAGTTGCTTCGATAGCATTCAGAAGTGATTTTGTTAGCTCATTTGTTTTGACTTAAGGCGATTAACGGGTTAATCACCTGGGAGCAGAGGGGGAATTGTTGCATGTAAATTAAACTACATAACTACCAGAGCATTTATTGTATCTAACAAAAAGGATACAATACAGTAATTTAATAATTTTAGTTAAAATAGTCCACTTTCTTCGTAACGTAATGGTCATTCCTAGTACTCGCTACAGTTTTTTGAGGCTGACAACCACGATATAACTAACATGAAGTATAGCGGTATAGATTAAACCATAGTCTGAAGTATTTTCCTCATAATAACAGAATATGATGTACTTGTAAAAGCCTCGGACACAACTTTGTTTAGTACGATGTATTATATTGACATTGGCTTTCCATTCGACACAAGGCATTCTTCATCACAGTATTACAATAGTTAATACATTCTAGACACATTTTTATTTTTATTGCTAAGGTATGTGCATAAAACAGCTGGCTTGTAAACAGAGCCGAAACAAAAAGACATGACCTTCAGACGATACATCGCTAAATTAAATCGGTAATATCCTAAATAACTAGTATAATATTGTTTTACTACTTACCATAAAGCCATAAAGACGGAAGATAAGATGTTAATTGAATATTTGGAACAATCGTTTGTTTATATTTGTGCTTTAGAACTATCAGTTGATAGTAGAGAAGTTTTGTCGAATTTAGTCGTTGGTTATCTGTGGCATAGAGCTGATGTTTTGAAGCATCGCCTTAGAGAGTCGTGTGTCGTGACGTTGGTCTCGGTCGGACTTGGTTAAATAATAAATATCGATGAGATATGAGTGTCATGGAATTTTCTATTGAATAGGAGACTTGGTTTATTCCTAATAGGTTTTGGTATATATAGTTGGCTAAATACGATTGATTTTGGGACACAACCCGGTGGTTGGTTATGTCGAGTGAACTCGTGAAAACTCTGCTTGGATTCAGACAGTTCCACAAGTACGAATGTAGGCGTGGTTTACAATTTTTGACATTCTGAGAAATACCATTTTTCCGGCATTTCATTTTCTTGATCCAGGCGACAGTGTGACGTGCTTTTTTAATCAATTATTTAATTTCCAATCCTTGGGATTATTGATGGATAGCATAGAGAATAATGTGGTAATTTGTTATTGATGTTGGAGAGAGTTGTTGGAGAGAGTTTTGCCAATATCACTCTTACACATTGGGGCAAAAGCTTACATGGTATAGGAACCCCAGGATCTCGCTTCAACCCGCCCAGATATACAGGTAAATATGTCAGATTGTCAACTATAATTACGTTCACGCACTTACTAGCAGCAATAAATAACCAGGGAACCCAAAACACTAGCTCCAGCAACAACTCACGCACCACATCAACCAAGGTAATTTATGCAACTTTGCCACAACAATATATCATCGTTTCGCAAGTATCACAATTCAAATTTCGGAGGCTATAATAAAACTCCCATTTTAATTTCTTTCTCAAAATTTCAGGTGGCCTTTCTGAAACTAAATATGAGAAGAAATAAACCTCTTTTAAAACTTCAAAGGATAATAGCTATACTAAAACGAAAAACGTAACGCTGTGGAGAGTAAGTAGGTACGGTAAGTATTGCTGGCCATACTCAACTGTGCATCTTGTTTTTAGGTTCCATATCACATTATGCAGGTTAAGCTATGTGTATAGTGAGCTAAGGAAGATTAGAAGTATTAAACGAATTTATATGTAGAAGTGTGTTTCCCAGGCAATGGGCAATTATAATGAAATATAATGAACTTTAAATATTGTAGATATTTACAAGATTGTTTGAGTTCTCAGCACGCAACTAGTTATTTTTGTTAAATTAAACTTATAATTATTTTAGAGGAAGTAATGTGGCATTTTTAAATGCTACAAACGTTTGAAATTGCGCTATTATTGGCCGAAAATGTTATCAGACGTCGCGCGTTATGTTCGAAATTGTGCAGTATGTTTGACGCACAAGCCTTTACTGAAACCTCCTGCTGGTTACATGGGTAAACACCCAGAGGTAACCATACCGTGGCAGGCCATCAGCGTCGATTTTTATGGACCTCTTCCAATGTTTTCTCGTGGCTATAAATACATTTTTGTTGTAACCGACACCTTTAGTAAGTTTTCGCTATTCTTTCCTATAAGGACGGCAACCGCAGCCGCGATTACCCGTGTTTTAGAGGAACAGATTTTCTTAGTTTTTAGCTGTCCGCAGTATTTGATTTGCTATAACGGTAAACAGCTCCGTTCTAACCTTAAGAAATTATGTGATCAGTATAAAGTCTCCATAAGATTTACGCCGTATTACCACACTCAAAGTAATCCTGTTGAAATATTCAAAGAGGTATTGAAAACTATGTTATCTTGTTATGTGGAACATAATCACGTAATATGGGATACATTATTGCCCAACGTAGGGTGTGCAATCCGTTCTGCAGCTCATGAAGCTACAGTGTTAACCCAATTTTTCGTTAATTTTGTTCGTAAATATATAAGCGCTGGTGACCATAATTTCTCAAATAATGTTAGACAAAATATAGCACCTTCTACTAGGGAATTAGAAAACTTATTTAAAGATGTTCGGAAAAGACTGGACGCGGCACATCAACGTTCTAAGCCTCGGTATAACTTACGTCGACGCCCGGTATCTTTCGTGGTTGGAGAAAAGGTTTTCCGCAAGAATTACGTTTTATCAGATGCCGCAAAGCAATTTTCTGCTAAGTTTTCACCGAAAAATGTTTGCCCCTTCTTGATAAAACGAAAGCTATCTCCTGTCACGCACGAACTGGCCGATACTAGGAATAAAAGTAAAGGAATCAGGCATGTTAAGGACCTGAAAGCTCATCCGCACGATGAGAGTGATACTAGTGAAACCGATTAATATGTGGGTCTGTATTTCTCGCTATGTTTCTTGGTTCTGACTTGGTTATCTCTGTGTATATGTTGTGGGAAATTCTTCGTTGCTAGTGAGTGTAGTTGGGATCAGAAAAATAGAGTGGAATGTGTTGGAATAATAGTTTTGGGAAAAATTGGTTTGTAGTGCCGTCGATTTGGTAGAATCGGAATAAATTCCTAGCCATGGATAGGCGAGGATTTCGTTTATTTTTGTGGAGTTGTTTCGTTGAAACGATCCTATGGTATGTGTCGGGTTGCAGGTTTTTGTTGATTCTCCACCAAAAGTAGATTTTGTTTTGGATTGTTAAGTGTGATGTTGTGATTCTGTCCCTTACTTAGTGGCTAGAACCCTTCAAGTAAGAGGGTTGTTTTGGGTTCCCTGGTTATTTATTGCTCTGTGACGGGGGTGTCGAATACCGTCACCGCGGAATATACCTGCGTGGGGTAGAAGTCCCCTGTACGGCCACTTTCTTTTTTCAGACGCAGAGGGAGCTCCGGCGCGTTGGGGGCGGTGATATTTCGTCGACTGACTTAAATGTCAAGTTGAAGGAGGTTGGCTGAAACGTTGGGATGGATCATGCTTGATTCAGGTCCTTTGGTTTAGTTAGCCAGGTCGAGGCCTGGTTATCACTGATTCAAGTCCCATCCCAATGTTAAGGTTGGTCTCTGTTCCGCTGTCGGCGGAAGGGTCTTCGTCGTAACGTGTTGGTGCGTACTCCCGCGAGTCTGCGCGTTGGCAATATGGGTGGTCGAAGGGCCGGCTACCCATGCTTTTTAAGCCCAGTTTTTGTTGTAAGTTTGGCACAATAACAGCCGGAGGCGGGCTATTATGAAGCTCTGTAGCCTCATAGTATTAAGGTTTTGGCGCAGACGGACTATTGCGTTGCTTATTGGTCTCATAGGTTAGTTGCTTCGATAGCATTCAGAAGTGATTTTGTTAGCTCATTTGTTTTGACTTAAGGCGATTAACGGGCTAATCACCTGGGAGCAGAGGGGGAATTGTTACATGTAAATTAAACTACATACCTACCAGAGCATTTATTGTATCTAACATAAAGGATACAATACAGTAATTTAATAATTTTAGTTAATATTTTAACTTTCTTCGTAACGTAATGGTCATTCCTAGTACTCGCTACAGTTTTTTGAGGTTGACAACCACGATATAACTAACATGAAGTATAGCGGTATAGATTAAACCATAGTCTGAGGTATTTTCCTCATAATAACAGAAATATGATGTACTTGTAAAAGCCTCGGACACAACTTTGTTTAGTACGATGTATTATATTGACATTGGCTTTCCATTCGACACAAGGCATTCTTCATCACAGTATTACAATAGTTAATACATTCTAGACACATTTTTATTCTTATTGCTAAGGTATTGTGCATAAAACAGCTGGCTTGTAAACAGAGCTGAAACAAAAAGACATGACCTTCAGACGATACATCGCTAAATTAGATCGGTAATGTCCTAAATAACTAGTATAATATTGTTCTACTACTTACCATAAAGCCATAAAGACAGAAGTTAAGATATTAATTGAATATTTGAAACAATCGTTTGTTTATATTTGTGCTTTAGAACTGTCAGTTGATAGTAGAGAAGTTCTGTCGAATTTAGTCGTTGGTTATCTGTGGCATAGAGCTGATGTTTTGAAGCATCGCCTTAGAGAGTCGTGTGTCGTGACGTTGGTTTCGGTCGGAATTGGTTAAATAATAAATATCGATGAGATGTGAGTGTCATGGAATTTTCTTTTGAATAGGAGACTTGGTTTATTCCTAATAGGCTTTGTAATATATAGTTGGCTAAATACGATTGATTTTGGGACACAACCCGGTGGTTGGTTGTATCGAGTGAACTCGTGAAAACTCTGCTTGGATTCAGACAGTTCCACAAGTACGAGTGTAGGCGTGGTTTACAATTTTTGACATTCTGAGAAATACCATTTTTCCGGCATTTCATTTACTTGATCCAGGCGACAGTGTGACGTGCTTTTTTAATCAATTAATTAATTTCCAATCCTTGGGATTATTGATGGATAGCATAGAGAATATTGTGGTAATTTGTTATTGATGTTGGAGAGAGTTGTTGGAGAGAGTTTTGCCAATATCACTCTTACACATTGGGGCAAAAGCTTACATGGTATAGGTACCCCAGGATCTCGCTTCAACCCGCCCAGATATACAGGTATATATGTCAGATTGTCAACTATAATTACGTTCACGCACTTGCTAGCAGCAATAAATAACCAGGGAACCCAAAACACTAGCTCCAGCAACAACTCACGCACCACATCAACCAAGGTAATTTATGCAACTTTTCCACAACAATATATCATCGTTTCGCAAGTATCACAATTCAAATTTCGGAGGCTATAATAAAACTCCCATTTTAATTTCTTTCTCAAAATTTCAGGTGGCCTTTCTGAAACTAAATATGAGAAGAAATAAACCTCTTTTTAAACTTCAAAGGATAATAGCTATACTAAAACGAAAAACGTAACGCTGTGGAAAGTAAGTAGGTACGGTAAGTATTGCTGGCGATACTCAACTAGGCATCTTGTTTTTAGGTTCCATATCACATTATGCGGGTTAAGCTATGTGTATAGTGAGCTAAGGAAGATTAGAAGTATTAAACGAATTTATATGTAGAAGTGTGTTTCCCAGGCAATGGGCTTAGTGGCTAGAATACATCGCTAAATTAAATCGGTAATATCCTAAATAACTAGTATAATATTGTTTTACTACTTACCATAAAGCCATAAAGACAGAAGTTAAGATATTAATTGAATATTTGGAACAATCGTTTGTTTATATTTGTGCTTTAGAACTGTCAGTTGATAGTAGAGAAGTTCTGTCGAATTTAGTCGTTGGTTATCTGTGGCATAGAGCTGACGTTTTGAAGCATCGCCTTAGAGAGTCGTGTGTCGTGACGTAGGTCACGGTCGGAAATTGTTAAATAATAAATATCGATGAGATGTGAGTGTCATGGAATTTTCTATTGAATAGGAGACTTGGTTTATTCCTAATAGGCTTTGTAATATATAGTTGGCTAAATACGATTGATTTTGGGACACAACCCGGTGGTTGGTTGTGTCGAGTGAACTCATGAAAACTCTGCTTGGATTCAGACAGTTCCACAAGTACGAATGTAGGCGTGGTTTACAATTTTTGACATTCTGAGAAATACCATTTTTCCGGCATTTCATTTTCTTGATCCAGGCGACAGTGTGACGTGCTTTATTAATCAATAAATTAATTTCCAATCCTTGGGATTATTGATGGATAGCATGGAGTATAATATTGTGGTAATTTGTTATTGATGTTGGAGAGAGTTGTTGGAGAGAGTTTTGCCAATATCACTCTTACACATTGGGGCAAAAGCTTACATGGTATAGGAACCCCAGGATCTCGCTTCAACCCGCCCAGATATACAGGTATATATGTCAGATTGTCAACTATAATTACGTTCACGTACTTACTATCGTGGATTATAATACGTTCTCTTTACAGGGCTTTCTTTTTTTGTTCTCTTGTGCTGTGGAATTATTTTTGCTTTTAAATTGCTGTTAGTTTCGACGTTGCTTTGACGCTGTATGAATTAACGTTTCGATTAATAAAGTTAAGTATATTATTTGGAAATAATTCTGGTTAACTATTATAACAAAGCAAGAAATGCACAAAAGAATTCTGGCTTTTCCTTCCAGGATATTTCTTGGTAATACATAGGAAACGAACCTCACGCCTGGCATTCTTTTAAATTTATGGTACGATACCAAGACGAAAGTCATGGATCGGATCATCACCCATAATAAAATCGAATCGAACATTCCTCTAATACGATAGACAGATAACAGAAACAGAAATTCTGTTCCCGACCATACTCAACTGTGCATCTTGTTTTTAGGTTCCATATTACATTATGCGGGTTAAGCTATGTGTATAGTGAGCTAAGGAAGATTAGAAGTATTAAACGAATTTATATAGAGAAGTGTGTTTCCCAGGCAATGGGCAATTATAATGAAATATAATGAACTTTAAATATTGTAGATATTTACAAGATTGTTTGAGTTCTCAGCACGCAACTAGTTATTTTTGTTAAATTAAACTTATAATTATTTTAGAGGAAGTAATGTGGCATTTTTAAATGCTACAAACGTTTGAAATTGCGCTATTATTGGCCGAAAATGTTATCAGACGTCGCGCGTTATGTTCGAAATTGTGCAGTATGTTTGACGCACAAGCCTTTACTGAAACCTCCTGCTGGTTACATGGGTAAACACCCATAGGTAACCATACCGTGGCAGGCCATCAGCGTCGATTTTTATGGACCTCTTCCAATGTTTTCTCGTGGCTATAAATACATTTTTGTTGTAACCGACACCTTTAGTAAGTTTTCGCTATTCTTTCCTATAAGGACGGCAACCGCAGCCGCGATTACCCGTATTTTAGAGGAACAGATTTTTTTAGTTTTTCCGCAGTATTTGATTTGCTATAACGGTAAACAGCTCCGTTCTAACCTTAAGAAATTATGTGATCAGTATAAAGTCTCCATAAGATTTACGCCGTATTACCACACTCAAAGTAATCCTGTTGAAATATTCAAACAGGTATTGAAAACTATGTTATCTTGATACGTGGAGCATAATCACGTAATATGGGATACATTAATGCCCAAGGTAGATTGTGCAATCCGTTCTGCAGCTCATGAAGCTACAGTGTTAACCCAATTTTTCGTTAATTTTGTTCGTAAATATATAAGCGCTGGTGACCATAATTTCTCAAATAATGTTAGACAAAATATAGCACCTTCTACTAGGGAATTAGAAAACTTATTTAAAGATGTTCGGAAAAGACTGAACGCGGCACATCAACGTTCTAAGCCTCGGTATAACTTCCGTCGATGCCCGGTATCTTTCGTGGTTGAAGAAAAAGTTTTCCGCAAGAATTACGTTTAATTAGATGCCGCAAAGCAATTTTCTGCTAAGTTTTCACCGAAATATGCTTGCCCTTTCTTGATAAAACGAAAGCTATCTCCTGCCACGCACGAACTGGCCGATACTAGGAATAAAAGTAAAGGAATCTGGCATGTTAAGGACCTGAAAGCTCATCCGCCCGATGAGAGTGATACTAGTGAATCCGATTAATATGTGGGTTTGTATTTCTCGCTATGTTTCTTGGTTCTGACTTGGTTATCTTTGTGTATATGTTGTGGGAAATTCTTCGTTGGTATTGAGTGTAGTTGGGATCAGAAAAATAGAGTGGAATGTGTTGGAATAATAGTTTTGGGAAAAATTGGTTTGTAGTGCCGTCGATTTGGTAGAATCGGAATAAATTCCTAGCCATGGATAGGCGAGGTTTTCGATTATTTTTGTGGAGTTGTTTCGTTGAAGCGATCCTATGGTATGTGTCGGGTTGCAGGTTTTTGTTGATTCTCCACCAAAAGTAGATTTTGATTTGGATTGTTGAGTTTGATGTTGTGATTCTGTCCCTTACTTAGAGGCTAGAACCCACCAAGTAAGAGGGTTGTTTTGGGTTCCCTGGTTATTTATTGCTCTGTGACGGGGGTGTCGAATACCGTCACCGCGGAATATACCTGGGTGGGGTAGGAGTCCCCTGTACGGCTACTTTCTTTTTTCAGACGCAGAGGGAGCTCCGGCGCATTGGGGGCGGTGATATTTCGTCGACTGACTTAAATGTCAAGTTGAAGGAGGTTGGCTGAAGCGTTGGGATGGATCATGCTTGATTCAGGTCCTTTGGTTTAGTTAGCCAGGTCGAGGCCTGGTTATCACTGATTCAAGTCCCATCCCAATGTTAATGTTGGTCTCTGTTCCGCTGTCGGCGGAAGGGTCTTCGTCGTAACGTGTTAGTGCGTACTCCCGCGAGTCTGCGCGTTGGCAATATGGGTGGTCGAAGGGCCGGCTACCCATACTTTTTAAGCCCAGTTTTTGTTGTAAGTTTGGCACAATAACAGCCGGAGGCGGGCTATTATGAAGCTCTGTAGCCTCATAGTATTAAGGTTTTGGCGCAGACGGACTATTGCGATGCTTATTGGTCTCATAGGTTAGTTGCTTCGATAGCATTCAGAAGTGATTTTGTTAGCTCATTTGTTTTGACTTAAGGCGATTAACGGGCTAATCACCTGGGAGCAGAGGGGGAATTGTTACATGTAAATTAAACTACATACCTACCAGAGCATTTATTGTATCTAACATAAAGGATACAATACAGTAATTTAATAATTTTAGTTAAAATAGTCCACTTTCTTCGTAACGTAATGGTCATTCCTAGTACTCGCTACAGTTTTTTGAGGTTGACAACCACGATATAACTAACATAAAGTATAGCGGTATAGATTAAACCATAGTCTGAGGTATTTTCCTCATAATAACAGAAATATGATGTACTTGTAAAAGCCTCGGACACAACTTTGTTTAGTACGATGTATTATATTGACATTGGCTTTCCATTCGACACAAGGCATTCTTCATCACAGTATTACAATAGTTAATACATTCTAGACATTTTTATTCTTATTGCTAAGGTATTGTGCATAAAACAGCTGGCTTGTAAACAGAGCTGAAACAAAAAGACATGACCTTCAGACGATACATCGCTAAAGTAGATCGGTAATGTCCTAAATAACTAGTATAATATTGTTCTACTACTTACCATAAAGCCATAAAGACAGAAGTTAAGATATTAATTGAATATTTGAAACAATCGTTTGTTTATATTTGTGCTTTAGAACTGTCAGTTGATAGTAGAGAAGTTCTGTCGAATTTAGTCGTTGGTTATCTGTGGCATAGAGCTGATGTTTTGAAGCATCGCCTTAGAGAGTCGTGTGTCGTGACGTTGGTTTCGGTCGGAATTGGTTAAATAATAAATATCGATGAGATGTGAGTGTCATGGAATTTTCTTTTGAATAGGAGACTTGGTTTATTCCTAATAGGCTTTGTAATATATAGTTGGCTAAATACGATTGATTTTATATAATAACCCGGTGGTTGTTTGTGTCGAGTGAACTCGTGAAAACCCTGCTTGGATTCAGACAGTTCCACAAGTACGAACGTAGGCGTGGTTTACAATTTTTGACATTCTGAGAAATACCAATTTTCCGGCATTTCATTTTCTTGATCCAGGCGATAGTGTGACGTGCTTTTTTAATCAATTAATTAATTTCCAATCCGTGGGATTATTGATGGATAGCATAGAGAATATTGTGGTAATTTGTTATTGATGTTGGAGAGAGTTTTGCCAATATTTGGGATTATATCACACTTACACATTGGGGCAAAGGCTTACATGGTATAGGAACCCCGGGATCTCGCTTCAACCCGCCCAGATATACAGGTATATATATGTCAGATTGTCAACTATAATTATGTTCACGTACTTACTATCGTGGATTATAATACGTTCTCTTTACAGGGCTTTCTTTTTTTGTTCTCTTGTGCTGTGGAATTATTTTTGCTTTTAAATTGCTGTTAGTTTCGACGTTGCTTTGACGCTGTATGAATTAACGTTTCGATTAATAAAGTTAAGTATATTATTTGGAAATAATTCTGGTTAACTATTATAACAAGGCAAGAAATGCACAAAAGAATAGGCTTGTTCCGTGAAATTCGTTTTATATGGTTTTTATACGTTTTTGTATAGTACTCGATATTTTTATTATGCCCTTAAAATTTTATATTATTAACTGTTTCCGTTTTCGAAATATAAGAGATTGAAATTTGTAATAGTCGCAAAACTGCTCATGACGTCACTATACGCAACTTGCCGCTGTGGAGATCTACAGACCGCGATCGCTAAACAGCCGTTCCGATAAAACGTGCTTCGTGTTTCGTTGTTGTGTTTTTAACATTTTGGTAAAATGTATTCAATTGAAGTTGGATTTAGTAAAGCTGATTCTGGTAATCTACCCTGAAGTTGACATGTTTATGATTATGGACTATTTTAATAAAAATATTTCAGACGGAAGCCATATCGCGTGGTTTGAAGTTAGAAAACGATATTTTAAAAATATTGTCGGAAGATATGTCAACAAAATTTTTAAAGGCTGGAATATTTCTGTCTAAAGATTTTCCACTTATAGGGGTATCACCGGATGCTGTAAATGCTCCGGAAAAATTATTTATTTGTTTGCCAAGCGACCAAAAGCTAAGAGCATGGCAACGTGCAATGCGGAGATCTGATTTTGTTTCCGACAAAGGCACGAGATTTTGTTGTGAGGATCACTTTAATGTGAGTTTATTCCATAGTATAAATAGATAAAGTTTTTATAATGTGCTTTTTCATATTGATAGACAGCTTTTTACATGTACTAAAATTAAAACACAGGGTGTTCCAGAAATAAGTGCACAAAATGAAACCACATATTCCCGAGGTCAAAATAAATCCATTGGACCAAACTTACCTCTATACCAAAATGCATCCTAAGGGAGCTATAGGCCCCTGAAGACGGTTTTTATTTATTATCTCCGAAACTGTTCATGAAATTTTGCACATCCACTAAACTTTCTAAGCCTAACAAAATGAGGTAAATATCATCCCAAAATTTTTACCAAGGGTGGGTCAAGCTGTAGGGGGGGGGGTTAAAAATTACCGCAACTTTAATTTTTTTGAGTTTTGACTTCAAATTATAAATTGTCAGAGCTTTTCACAAAGGAAATGCCCTCTTGTGCAACTTCGATCGGAGGCACCGTTTTCGAGATAAATTCATTTTAATATTCAAATGCATGCTCTAAAATGATTAGGTAAGTGGACTAATTTTTTCCTTTTCACGTCGAAACAAAATTTAAGCATTTTGAACAGTTGTTAAAATAAATATGAAAATCTTGGTTTGATCTGGCTCTTAAATTTTGTTTTGACGAGAAAAGGAAAAAATTTCTCCACTTACTCCACTTACCTAATCATTTTAGACTTTTAGAGCATGCCATGTATTTGAATATTACAATGAATTTATCTCTAAAACGGTGCCTCCGATCGAAGTTGCACAAGAGGGCATTTCCTTTGTGAAAAACTCTGACAATTCATAAAGTCAAAACTCAAAAAAATTTACAAATAAAAAAGTTGCGGTAATTTTTACCCACCACCCCTACAGCTTGACCCGCCCTTGGTAAAAATTTTGAGATGATATTTACCTCATTTTGTTAGGCTTAGAAAGTTTAGTGGATGTGCAAAATTTCATTACTTTAACTTGAACAGTTTCGGAGATAATAAATAAAAACCGTCTTCAGGGGCCTGTAGCTCCCTTAGGAAGCATTTTGGTATAGAGGTAAGTTGGGTCCAATCGATTTATTTTGACCTCGGGAATATGTGGTTTCTTTTTGTGCACTTATTTCTGGGACACCCTATAACTGGACACTACAAGTTAAAAGTTAATGAATTTTGATAATGAAATCAAAATTCATTTACTTTTAACGTGTTGTTGTTTTAATTTTAGTACATATCAAAAGCCCTTTTATTTAATAATATTTTCAATATAGATACAAAAAAGTTTTTTAGAAGTTACATTTACTTGTTGACTATATTGAAAAACATTTTAAAAACTGACTAGGTACCCTAGTTTTTATTTATAAAAATGAAAGTACAAAAAAAACCTCTATAATAACCTCAAAATATAGTCTTATTCACTAATTTACATAATTTTATGTCATAATTTAAACTAATGTAATCTTTGTTGTCTAAATATTTTTAACTTCTTGTGTCAATCAATATTATATTTTTTATTAAGATTCCTTATATGTTCTTTGTTATTTTGTACTTGTATTTGTGCATTTTGGAACTATACAATACTTAAAATTCTTTTTTTTTGCACTCATATTGAATTAAAAAAGCAGTACGCAACACAAACAACACTCCGAAAACACCTGTAAAAACTAAAAAGCATGTAGTCGAGCGCGCTCGCCGGCCGGGCCTATGAGTATAGTGACGTAGCGCCTGGCCACGCCCCCACTCTCGCGCGGAGGAGATTTGAAATAATTTTTAAGGCATTAAACGTGCGAATAAAATTCTGATTTTTTTGTAGATCCATTATTTTTCACTTGTACTTTCGATTTATGAAATAAAAAAAAATGCTGAACAAGCCTATTCTGGCTTTTCCTTCCAAGATATTTCTTGGTAATACATAGGAAACGAACCTCACGCCTGGCATTCTTCTAAATTTATGGTACGATACCAAGACGAAAGTCATGGATCGGATCATCACCCATAATAAATTCGAATCGAACATTCCTCTAATACGATAGACAGATAACAGAAACAGAAATTCTGTTCCCGACCATACTCAACTGTGCATCTTGTTTTTAGGTTCCATATTACATTATGCGGGTTAAGCTATGTGTATAGTGAGCTAAGGAAGATTAGAAGTATTAAACGAATTTATATGGAGAAGTGTGTTTCCCAGGCAATGGGCAATTATAATGAAATATAATGAACTTTAAATATTGTAGATATTTACAAGATTGTTTGAGTTCTCAGCACGCAACTAGTTATTTTTGTTAAATTAAACTTATAATTATTTTAGAGGAAGTAATGTGGCATTTTTAAATGCTACAAACGTTTGAAATTGCGCTATTATTGGCCGAAAATGTTATCAGACGTCGCGCGTTATGTTCGAAATTGTGCAGTATGTTTGACGCACAAGTCTTTACTGAAACCTCCCGCTGGTTACATGGGTAAACACCGAGAGGTAACCATACCGTGGCAGGCCATCAGCGTCGATTTTTATGGACCTCTTCCAAAGTTTTCTCGTGGCTATAAATACATTTTTGTTGTAACCGACACCTTTAGTAAGTTTTCGCTATTCTTTCCTATAAGGACGGCAACCGCAGCCGCGATTACCCGTATTTTAGAGGAACAGATTTTCTTAGTTTTTAGCTGTCCGCAGTATTTGATTTGCTATAACGGTAAACAGCTCCGTTCTAACCTTAAGAAATTATGTGATCAGTATAAAGTCTCCATAAGATTTACGCCGTATTACCACACTCAAAGTAATCCTGTTGAAATTTTCAAACAGGTATTGAAAACAATGTTATCTTGATACGTGGAACATAATCACGTAATATGGGATACATTATTGCCCAAGGTAGGGTGTGCAATCCGTTCTGCAGCTCATGAAGCTACAGTGTTAACCCAATTTTTCGTTAATTTTGTTCGTAAATATATAAGCGCTGGTGACCATAATTTCTCAAATAATGTTAGACAAAATATAGCACCTTCTACTAGGGAATTAGAAAACTTATTAAAAGATGTTCGGAAAAGACTGGACGCGGCACATCAACGTTCTAAGCCTCGGTATAACTTACGTCGACGCCCGGTATCTTTCGTGGTTGGAGAAAAGGTTTTCCGCAAAGCAATTTTCTGCTAAGTTTTCACCGAAAAATGTTTGCCCTTTCTTGATAAAACGAAAGCTATCTCCTGTCACGCACGAACTGGCCGATACTAGGAATAAAAGTAAAGGAATCAGGCATGTTAAGGACCTGAAAGCTCATCCGCCCGATGAGAGTGATACTAGTGAAACCGATTAATAAGTGGGTCTGTATTTCTCGCTATGTTTCTTGGTTCTGACTTGGTTATCTCTGTGTATATGTTGTGGGAAATTCTTCGTTGGTAGTGAGTGTAGTTGGGATCAGAAAAATAGAGTGGAATGTGTTGGAATAATAGTTTTGGGAAAAATTGGTTTGTAGTGCCGTCGATTTGGTAGAATGGGAATAAATTCCTAGCCATGGATAGGCGAGGTTTTCGATTATTTTTGTGGAGTTGTTTCGTTGAAGCGATCCTATGGTATGTGTCGGGTTGCAGGTTTTTGTTGATTCTCCACCAAAAGTAGATTTTGATTTGGATTGTTGAGTTTGATGTTGTGATTCTGTCCCTTACTTAGAGGCTAGAACCCACCAAGTAAGAGGGTTGTTTTGGGTTCCCTGGTTATTTATTGCTCTGTGACGGGGGTGTCGAATACCGTCACCGCGGAATATACCTGGGTGGGGTAGGAGTCCCCTGTACGGCTACTTTCTTTTTTCAGACGCAGAGGGAGCTCCGGCGCATTGGGGGCGGTGATATTTCGTCGACTGACTTAAATGTCAAGTTGAAGGAGGTTGGCTGAAGCGTTGGGATGGATCATGCTTGATTCAGGTCCTTTGGTTTAGTTAGCCAGGTCGAGGCCTGGTTATCACTGATTCAAGTCCCATCCCAATGTTAATGTTGGTCTCTGTTCCGCTGTCGGCGGAAGGGTCTTCGTCGTAACGTGTTAGTGCGTACTCCCGCGAGTCTGCGCGTTGGCAATATGGGTGGTCGAAGGGCCGGCTACCCATACTTTTTAAGCCCAGTTTTTGTTGTAAGTTTGGCACAATAACAGCCGGAGGCGGGCTATTATGAAGCTCTGTAGCCTCATAGTATTAAGGTTTTGGCGCAGACGGACTATTGCGATGCTTATTGGTCTCATAGGTTAGTTGCTTCGATAGCATTCAGAAGTGATTTTGTTAGCTCATTTGTTTTGACTTAAGGCGATTAACGGGCTAATCACCTGGGAGCAGAGGGGGAATTGTTACATGTAAATTAAACTACATACCTACCAGAGCATTTATTGTATCTAACATAAAGGATACAATACAGTAATTTAATAATTTTAGTTAAAATAGTCCACTTTCTTCGTAACGTAATGGTCATTCCTAGTACTCGCTACAGTTTTTTGAGGTTGACAACCACGATATAACTAACATAAAGTATAGCGGTATAGATTAAACCATAGTCTGAGGTATTTTCCTCATAATAACAGAAATATGATGTACTTGTAAAAGCCTCGGACACAACTTTGTTTAGTACGATGTATTATATTGACATTGGCTTTCCATTCGACACAAGGCATTCTTCATCACAGTATTACAATAGTTAATACATTCTAGACACGTTTTTATTCTTATTGCTAAGGTATTGTGCATAAAACAGCTGGCTTGTAAACAGAGCCGAAACAAAAAGACATGGCCTTCAGACGATACATCGCTAAATTAGATCGGTAATGTCCTAAATAACTAGTATAATATTGTTTTACTACTTACCATAAAGCCATAAAGACAGAAGTTAAGATATTAATTGAATATTTGGAACAATCGTTTGTTTATATTTGTGCTTTAGAACTGTCAGTTGATAGTAGAGAAGTTCTGTCGAATTTAGTCGTTGGTTATCTGTGGCATAGAGCTGATGTTTTGAAGCATCGCCTTAGAGAGTCGTGTGTCGTGACGTTGGTCTCGGTCGGAATTTGTTAAATAATAAATATCGATGAGATGTGAGTGTCATGGAATTTTCTTTTGAATAGGAGACTTGGTTTATTCCTAATAGGCTTTGTAATATATAGTTGGCTAAATACGATTGATTTTATATAATAACCCGGTGGTTGGTTGTGTCGAGTGAACTCGTGAAAACCCTGCTTGGATTCAGACAGTTCCACAAGTACGAACGTAGGCGTGGTTTACAATTTTTGACATTCTGAGAAATACCAATTTTCCGGCATTTCATTTTCTTGATCCAGGCGATAGTGTGACGTGCTTTTTTAATCAATTAATTAATTTCCAATCCTTGGGATTATTGATGGATAGCATAGAGAATATTGTGGTAATTTGTTATTGATGTTGGAGAGAGTTTTGCCAATATTTGGGATTATATCACACTTACACATTGGGGCAAAGGCTTACATGGTATAGGAACCCCGGAATCTCGCTTCAACCCGCCCAGATATACAGGTATATATGTCAGATTGTCAACTATAATTACGTTCACGTACTTACTATCGTGGATTATAATACGTTCTCTTTACAGGGCTTTCTTTTTTTGTTTTCTTGTGCTGTGGAATTATTTTTGCTTTTAAATTGCTGTTAGTTTCGACGTTGCTTTGACGCTGTATGAATTAACGTTTCGATTAATAAAAATAAAGTTAAGTATATTATTTGGAAATAATTCTGGTTAACTATTATAACAAAGCAAGAAATGCACAAAAGAATTCTGGCTTTTCCTTTCAAGATATTTCTTGGTAATACATAGGAAACGAACCTCACGCCTGGCATTCTTCTAAATTTATGGTACGATACCAAGACGAAAATCATGGATCGGATCATCAGCCATAATAAAATCGAATCGAACATTCCTCTAATACGATAGACAGATAACAGAAACAGAAATTCTGTTCCCGACCATACTCAACTGTACATCTTGTTTTTAGGTTCCATATCACATTATGCGGGTTAACCTATGTGTCTAGTGACCAGTGAGCTAAGGAAGATTAGAAGTATTAAACGAATTTATATGGAGAAGTGTGTTTCCCAGGCAATGGGCAATTATAATGAAATATAATGAACTTTAAATATTGTAGATATTTACAAGATTGTTTGAGTTCTCAGCACGCAACTAGTTATTTTTGTTAAATTAAAATTATAATTATTTTAGAGGAAGTAATGTGGCATTTTTAAATGCTACAAACGTTTGAAATTGCGCTATTATTGGCCGAAAATGTTATCAGACGTCGCGCGTTATGTTCGAAATTGTGCAGTATGTTTGACGCACAAGCCTTTACTGAAACCTCCTGCTGGTTACATGGGTAAACACCGAGAGGTAACCATACCGTGGCAGGCCATCAGCGTCGATTTTTATGGACCTCTTCCAATGTTTTCTCGTGGCTATAAATACATTTTTGTTGTAACCGACACCTTTAGTAAGTTTTCGCTATTCTTTCCTATAAGGACGGCAACCGCAGCCGCGATTACCCGTATTTTAGAGGAACAGATTTTCTTAGTTTTTAGCTGTCCGCAGTATTTGATTTGCTATAACGGTAAACAGCTCCGTTCTAACCTTAAGAAATTATGTGATCAGTATAAAGTCTCCATAAGATTTACGCCGTATTACCACACTCAAAGTAATCCTGTTGAAATTTTCAAACAGGTATTGAAAACAATGTTATCTTGATACGTGGAACATAATCACGTAATATGGGATACATTATTGCCCAAGGTAGGGTGTGCAATCCGTTCTGCAGCTCATGAAGCTACAGTGTTAACCCAATTTTTCGTTAATTTTGTTCGTAAATATATAAGCGCTGGTGACCATAATTTCTCAAATAATGTTAGACAAAATATAGCACCTTCTACTAGGGAATTAGAAAACTTATTAAAAGATGTTCGGAAAAGACTGGACGCGGCACATCAACGTTCTAAGCCTCGGTATAACTTACGTCGACGCCCGGTATCTTTCGTGGTTGGAGAAAAAGTTTTCCGCAAGAATTACGTTTTATCAGATGCCGCAAAGCAATTTTCTGCTAAGTTTTCACCGAAATATGTTTGCCCTTTCTTGATAAAACGAAAGCTATCTCCTGTCACGCACGAACTGGCCGATACTAGGAATAAAAGTAAAGAAATCTGGCACGTTAAGGACCTGAAAGCTCATCCGCCCGATGAGAGTGATACTAGTGAATCCGATTAATATGTGGGTCTGTATTTCTCGCTACGTTTCTTGGTTCTGACTTGGTTATCTCTGTGTATATGTTGTGGGGAATTCTTCGTTGGTAGTGAGTGTAGTTGGGATCAGAAAAATAGAGTGGAATGTGTTGGAATAATAGTTTTGGGAAAAATTGGTTTGTAGTGCCGTCGATTTGGTAGAATCGGAATAAATTCCTAGCCGTGGATAGGCGAGGTTTTCGTTTATTTTTGTGGAGTTGTTTCGTTGAAACGATCCTATGGTATGTGTCGGGTTGCAGGTTTTTGTTGATTCTCCACCAAAAGTAGATTTTGTTTTGGATTGTTAAGTGTGATGTTGTGATTCTGTCCCTTACTTAGTGGCTAGAACCCTCCAAGTAAGAGGGTTCTTTTGGGTTCTCTGGTTATTTATTGCTCTGTGACGGGGGTGTCGAATACCGTCACCGCGGAATATACCTGCGTGGGGTAGAAGTCCCCTGTACGGCCACTTTCTTTTTTCAGACGCAGAGGGAGCTCCGGCGCATTGGGGGCGGTGATATTTCGTCGACTGACTTAAATGTCAAGTTGAAGGAGGTTGGCTGAAGCGTTGGGATGGATCATGCTTGATTCAGGTCCTTTGGTTTAGTTAGCCAGGTCGCGGCCTGGTTATCACTGATTCAAGTCCCATCCCGATGTTAAGGTTGGTCTCTGTTCCGCTGTCGTCGGAAGGGTCTTCGTCGTAACGGGTTGGTGCGTACTCCCGCGAGTCTGCGCGTTGGCAATATGGGTGGTCGAAGGGCCGGCTACCCATGCTTTTTAAGCCCAGTTTTTGTTGTAAGTTTGGCACAATAACAGCCGGAGGCGGGCTATTATGAAGCTCTGTAGCCTCATAGTATTAAGGTTTTGGCGCAGACGGACTATTGCGATGCTTATTGGTCTCATAGGTTAGTTGCTTCGATAGCATTCAGAAGTGATTTTGTTAGCTCATTTGTTTTGACTTAAGGCGATTAACGGGTTAATCACCTGGGAGCAGAGGGGGAATTGTTACATGTAAATAAACTACATACCTACCAGAGCATTTATTGTATCTAACAAAAAGGATTCAATACAGTAATTTAATAATTTCAGTTAAAATAGTCCACTTTCTTCGTAACGTAATGGTCATTCCTAGTACTCGCTACAGTTTTTTGAGGTTGACAACCACGATATAACTAACATGAAGTATAGCGGTATAGATTAAACCATAGTCTGAAGTATTTTCCTCATAATAACAGAAATATGATGTACTTGTAAAAGCCTCGGACGCAACTTTGTTTAGTACGATGTATTATATTGACATTGGCTTTCCATTCGACACAAGGCATTCTTCATCACAGTATTACAATAGTTAATACATTCTAGACACATTTTTATTCTTATTGCTAAGGTATTGTGCATAAAACAGCTGGCTTGTAAACAGAGCTGAAACAAAAAGACATGACCTTCAGACGATACATCGCTAAATTAGATCGGTAATGTCCTAAACAACTAGTATAATATTGTTTTACTACTTACCATAAAGCCATAAAGACAGAAGTTAAGATATTAATTGAATATTTGGAACAATCGTTTGTTTATATTTGTGCTTTAGAACTGTCAGTTGATAGTAGAGAAGTTCTGTAGAATTTAGTCGTTGGTTATCTGTGGCATAGAGCTGATGTTTTGAAGCATCGCCTTAGAGAGTCGTGTGTCGTGACGTTGGTCTCGTCGGAATTTGTTAAATAATAAATATCGATGAGATGTGAGTGTCATGTAATTTTCTTTTGAAATTGAGACTTGGTTTATTCCTAATAGGCTTTGTAATATAAAGGTTGGAATATACTTCGCGATATCGGTTTGAAGCTTTTGCCATCCCGAATGATTTCGTGTATTCCCACATCCCTCTCTATAATGAATGCCGTACAAGAGAATTTAGGCATATTGCCCCATTAATATAATGTTTTAATGGATGTATACTTCAGCTTCAGCTTCTTTCACCAAGCTTTATGTTTTCCCCGATACGATTTGTAAAATGACAATGAATCGCCATATGAGCACTTATTAGCATACACTACATGGTACATGTTCTTGGTATTTGCCTCCTCCATCTGTAGGTTTAAGCACACTTTCCAGATCAGCATAAATATTGAATGGTGCCTTCTCCTTGTTTTTGTAGTTTTTGAATTGCACCATTTTCTGGTCCCCAGTGGGCAGTCGGATTTTGCATTTTTGGTATTGAAATATTTAAATTCCTCAATAAGTCCATCCGCTTTCTGAAGGATAAAATACCCCCCAAACACAGCATTAAACTTAAGCGCCTCCTCTTTCTTCAAAGCATTGACGATGCGCCGTTTAAACAAAACAAAACAGTCTTTAAAGAACTCCCTAGGGTCCCTATGTTTTAAATTGAAAATTACTCCAGTACGGATGCGACTAGTGACTCTTGACTCTATCCCTGCCCCACGTTTCTGCTCAAGCTTAATTCGATTTCTAAAGCTTTTGATTTGGGCCAGGGATGATAATAAGTTTAGCTTTTCTCCAATATTCTTCGCCGTTTTAAGTTGATCATTTATATTTCGAACGGCCTTGGTGCGTATCGTATTTATGCGTACTACTTGAAGAAGGCTTCGCGGGCATCCGGCTTCATGCTGTCTGGGTCATAAAATTCTACATCAGGTAAAGGTCCTATGTAATTTGCATTGACTGCTGTGTTGAAGAGGTGGTGAACCCACACAAATTTTGCATGTTTTGCTGACAATTTCCTTTTTGGGAATCCTAAAATTTTTTCTAGTCGACTAAGTTGTTCACCGTATTTTATTAATGCCCAACAAGACAAGTTTTTGTAATCAATTAAAAAATTTTAAAAATCAAAAATCTTACTATATAAATAATAATATGTCTGTTTAATCTTTATGGCTTGAGTTGTTTCATGAAAATCTTTGATAAAAGGCCTTGGTGCTGTACAAGAGGATATTGTCCCATTAGAACTATGTTTTAGATGGACATTGGGAAATCTATGTCTCGGTCTTTAGAAAAACAACTTATCTGAGGATTCTTGTTAGCTTTTACGTTTGAGCATTGACTCAACTTCGATAACATTAGCATATCCGCATCTTGGGTGGTTTCTAGTTCTAAAAACTCTTTATGCCTCCCTGAGGGAGAATATTTTGTTTATATGAAAATATTTCGGCGTAACTTATGATTTATAACTAGTCTGAATCTCCCCCTTTCTTTTACAGTACAAGAGCTGGAGGCCAAAATTTTTACAGCTCTACACCCATAAGCGCAGGAGGGCACATTCTGAATGATGACGAAAGGTAATGAAACACATACATATAAATAGAATAATTTATTAAAATAGAGTTTGTATAAACAGAGGTTATGGAATACAAAGTTTTAGTAAAATATATATGGTTAAATATAAGAGTAAATACTGAAAAATAGAGTATAAAAATTATTTAGAGGTGTGCAAGAGAGAAAAAGATAATGCCTATCGGACTCACTTACATTTTTAACTTTTTGTATCCGAAAGGAAAGGATGGTCATCGGCAAATTTTCTCTTTGTGGAATTTGGACGATAAACCTTAGTCTCAACTATGGCTGTCTTGGGTTGGTTCTCTCGCTGTCCAAGTTTTCCCCAAAAAGAATTTAATATTAATTTAGCTAGCGATCTTAAACCAAGGTTGCTAAGGATCTCAGAAAATTCCAACTTGATGTCTTCTCGCTCTAAGAACTCATCAATATACCTGTATATTTGTTCTTTTGTAGAACAATCCCCAGGCCATCCGGAGGCTTGTTGTTTGGCCTTGATGGACTTGTTCATCATAGCGGTAAATAAACCACCAACATTTGTCTTCTTGTCGTACTGCTCTACGGCATATCTCCAAATTTCATAAATTTCCAAAATTTTATACCCCTTCTCAATAGCTGTTATTACCTCGTCAACGACCCACGAACCGACAAGGGCTCTCTCTTCTTCTGTGTAGATGCAGGCAGATTGGTTCATTGTTTGTCCACAAGTGCGACACAAGACAAAAATGAGCTTATCATTCATCTTGGCTGGTAGTACGGGGGTGGTGGAGAGCTCACGTTCCACGGCACTATAGTTCCTCTCAGTCCTAGATAGTGATCGACTGACATACGCTATCACACGCTCTCCCTCCGACGTATTCTGAGAAATCACGGCTCCGATACCGTACGCGCTCGCATCAGTTTGGACTACAAATGGTAACGCGAAGTCAAGACAACTAAGAATAGCCCGGGGCGGACACTAAACAATATTTCACTGCACGAAAAGATCGCTCACAATCATTCGACCATACGAAACGCTCATGCAGCTAAACAACAAGAGGCCCGAGTTCAAGGCGTTAAAGTGGACGGTTTTTGTCTTGAAACAAAACAGGTCTTTAAATTCCACGGCTCCATGGATGTACTAGCTGCTTTAAACACGAGCGTGATGAACCCTTGCATGAAGACACTGATGCCACAATAAACAGCTGTCACGAGGCCACGATAGCCAAAACAGAGCGACTTCGTGAATTAGGGTATGACGTCTTGAGAAGTGGGAATATTATAATTTTGTTTTTTTTTTTTTTTTTTCTGTTTCCCGAAGCTAATGCTGGACAGTCTCCCTGTGGCCTCCGACACCACACAGAGAGAGCGCCAGAGGTTAGTCACTGTAGATTCCAGACTCATGTGTCCTAAGTAGACGAAGGGATCCCAGGATGACCGCTTTCTGCATTTGACCAGCCAACCATTTTGCCGATTTTTGGCAGGCAGGCATGGTCTTCAATGCGGAGAGCAGCGTGGGCTTCATACCTCCGAGTACACCGATTATCAGGACGACCATTTTGACAGAGTAGCCTGGGTATAGCACTTGGAGCTCGTACCGGAGATCTCTGTATTTAGTCCGTTTCTCCTCCTCCTTCAAGGCGATGTTTGTCTCAGCAGGTGCTGAGAACTCGATGACATACATCACCTTGGTCTGATGGTCGAGGAGGACTATGTCAGGCTTATTGGCGTGCCTGACGGTCGGGAACGAGTAGTTCCAGTAAATCCGGCATTTCTCGTTCTCGACAACGGACTCGATATCTCCGGGGACGTAAGGCAGCACTGGTATTTGGTCTATCTGGTACGAGTGCCGTAGATGGTAGTATAGCACTCGTAAAGCCGCGTTATGTCGTTGGATGTAGACCGAAGTCGCATAAATCGGGCATGCAGATAATAAATGCATGAGCGACTCCGGCGCCTGACGGCAGGTCCTGCAGTTGATATCAGGTACCTCTACACCCATCACGCGACTGCGATAGACCAATGTGTTAATAACACCATCTTGGCAGGCCACAATGTATCCCTCGGTCTCCGACTTCAGCCCCGCTGACTTTAAAAATGCGAAGGTCAGCTCTGTCGATAAACCCAGTGCTTCTATGTTGTTATAGAAAACACCGTGCAGGGGTTTATCGACGTGCTGCCTGAACAGATTTCTCTGTTCGGCAGCTTTGATGTGGGCTGTCAGACGATTAGGCGGAAGCTCAGTGACTGAGTCACCTCGCCGGCCTTCTCGCCTGTGGTCGAACACGAGACCGAGTTCATCTGCGGCCCTCTGTGCTGCCCTAAACAATAAAGCGCCAACTCCCACAGCTTCATGATCTCTCACTAACTGTAGGAGTGGGTCCGAGCTCCTGACGACATTACATGCCATACTCAGTGCCACTCTGCCATGCATGCACTCCAGACTCAAGAGTCCTCGGCCCCCCCCGTTGACGTGGGAGGTACACACGAGGAACGGACGATCTAGGATGAATACTCCTATGAATGGATTATTATTATTATTATTATTATTTTTTTTTTTCTCCGTTTCCGGAAGGAAGTGCTGGACAGTCTCCCTGTGGCCTCCGACACCACACAGAGAGAGCGCCAGCGAATAATCTACAGCAACTCCCCACATCCCGCAGGGTTAGTCACTGTAGATTCCAGACTCGTGTGCTCTAAGTAGACGAAGGGATCCCAGGATGACCGCTTTCTGCATTTGACCAGCCAACCATTCTGCCGATGTTTGGCAGGCAGTCATGGTCTTCAATGCGGAGAGCAGCGTGGGCTTCATACCTCCGAGTACACCGATTATCAGGACGACCATTTTGACAGAGTAGCCTGGGTATAGCACTTGGAGCTCGTACCGGAGATCTCTGTATTTAGTCCGTTTCTCCTTCTCCTTCAAGGCGATGTTTGTCTCAGCAGGTGCCACTCTGCCATGCATGCACTCCAGACACAAGAGTCCTCGCCCCCCCCGTTGACGTGGGAGGTATACACGAGGAACGGACGATCTAGGATGAATACTCCTATGAATATTCATCATCTTGCGGGTATTCCTGTCCAATTGACGCAGCTCATCTACTCCCCATTTGACTACGTCAAAGGAGTAGAGCAGAATCGGAACGGCAAGCATATTAGTGGCAGACACCTTGTTCTTCCCCGAAAGTTCTGATGACCAGATCTTTCGGAGTCGGTGTCTGTACTTGCCACGGAGAGAATCCTTTATTTGGTTCACATCCTGGATGTGGCGTTGTTCCACACCCAGGTATGTGTAGGTCTCTCCGGCATCCAAATGTCGTAGGATGCTTCCGTCTGCGAGCTGCGCATCTTCGTGGAATTCCCCGCATCGTCCTCTCTTGAGGTGGACGACTGCGCATTTGTCCAACCCAAACTCCATTCCAATTGCCCGCGTGTATTCCTCGACCACCCTGAGAGCATTTTGAAGTTCTCGCTCTCCGGAGGTATAGAGTTTAAGGTCATCCATATAAAATAGATGGTTGACCTTATGCCTCCGGTTGCTGGGTGGCCCACACTGATACCCGCGGGTTTGGCGGAGTCCAACAGATAGCGGCAGCAGTGAGATGCAGAAGAGGAGCGGACTCAAAGAGTCACCCTGAAACACTCCTCTCTTAAATGTCACCAACTCTGTCGAAACTCGCTCGGCACCGGATGTTATGGTGAAGCGAGTTCTCCAAAGCGGCAACAGTAGTTCAATGCATCTCACTAGTGGTGCTGGTACCGCAAGACATCCGAGCAAGTGTAACAAAAGCTCGTGGGATGTTGTATCAAATGCCTTGCGATAATCAATCCAGGCCATTGACAGATTCCGCTTGTACTGCACAGAATTATTATTATTATTATTATTATTTTTTATTTTTTATTTTTTTTTTTTCCGTTTCCGGAAGAAAATGCTGGACAGTCTCCCTGTGGCCTCCGACACCACACAGAGAGAGCGCCAGCGAATAATCTACAGCAACTCCCCACATCCCGCAGGGTTAGTCACTATAGATTCCAGACTCGTGTGCTCTAAGTAGACGAAGGGATCCCAGGATGACCGCTTTCTGCATTTGACCAGCCAACCATTCTGCCGATGTTTGGCAGGCAGGCATGGTCTTCAATGCGGAGAGCAGGGTGGGCTTTATACCTCCGAGTACACCGATTATCAGGACGACCATTTTGACAGAGTAGCCTTGGTATAGCACTTGGAGCTCGTACCGGAGTTCTCTGTATTTAGTCCGTTTCTCCTCCTCCTTCAAGGCGATGTTTGTCTCAGCAGGTGCTGAGAACTCGATGACATACATCACCTTGGTCTGATAGTCGAGGAGGACTATGTCAGGCTTATTGGCGTGAATTCGCCTGACGGTCGGGAACGAGTAGTTCCAGTAAATCCGGCATTTCTCGTTCTCGACAACGGACTCGATATCTCCGGGGACGTAAGGCAGCACTGGTGTTTGGTCTATCTGGTACGAGTGCCGTAGATGGTAGTATAGCACTCGTAAAGCCGCGTTATGTCGTTGGATGTAGACCGAAGTCGCATAAATCGGGCATGCAGATAATAAATGCATGAGCGACTCCGGCGCCTGACGGCAGGTCCTGCAGTTGATATCAGGTACCTCTACACCCATCACGCGACTGCGATAGACCAATGTGTTAATAACACCGTCTTGGCAGGCCACAATGTATCCCTCGGTCTCCGACTTCAGCCCCGCTGACCTTAAAAATGCGACGGTCAGCTCTGTCGATAAACCCAGTGCTTCTATGTTGTTATAGAAAACACCGTGCAGGGGTTTATCGACGTGCTGCCTGAACAGATTTCTCTGTTCGGCAGCTTTGATGTGGGCTGTCAGACGATTAGGCGGAAGCTCAGTGACTGAGTCACCTCGCCGGCCTTCTCGCCTGTAGTCGAACACGAGACCGAGTTCATCTGCGGCCCTCTGTGCTGCCCTAAACAATAAAGCGCCAACTCCAACAGCTTCATGATCTCTCACTAACTGTAGGAGTGGGTCCGAGCTCCTGATGACATTACATGCCATACTCAGTGCCACTCTGCCATGCATGCACTCCAGACTCAAGAGTCCTCGGCCCCCCCCCGTTGACGTGGGAGGTATACACGAGGAACGGACGATCTAGGATGAATACTCCTATGAATATTCATCATCTTGCGGGTATTCCTGTCCAATTGACGCAGCTCATCTACTCCCCATTTGACTACGCCAAAGGAGTTGAGCAGAATCGGAACGGCAAGCATATTAGTGGCAGACACCTTGTTCTTCCCCGAAAGTTCTGATGACCAGATCTTTCGGAGTCGGTGTCTGTACTTGCCACGGAGAGAATCCTTTATTTGGTTCACATCCTGGATGTGGCGTTGTTCCACACCCAGGTATGTGTAGGTCTCTCCGGCATCCAAATGTCGTAGGATGCTTCCGTCTGCGAGCTGCGCATCTTCGTGGAATTCTCCGCATCGTCCTCTCTTGAGGTGGACGACTGCGCATTTGTCCAACCCAAACTCCATTCCAATTGCCCGCGTGTATTCCTCGACCACCCTGAGAGCATTTTGAAGTTCTCGCTCTCCGGAGGTATAGAGTTTAAGGTCATCCATATAAAATAGATGGGTGACCTTATGCCTCCGGTTGCTGGGTGGCCCACACTGATACCCGCGGGTTTGGCGGAGTCCAACAGATAGCGGCAGCAGTGAGATGCAGAAGAGGAGCGGACTCAAAGAGTCACCCTGAAACACTCCTCTCTTAAATGTCACCAACTCTGTCGAAACTCGCTCGGCACCGGATGTTATGGTGAAGCGAGTTCTCCAAAGCGGCAACAGTTGTTCGATGCATCTCACTAGTGGTGCTGGTACCGCAAGACATCCGAGCAAGTGTAACAAAAGCTCGTGGGATGTTGTATCAAATGCCTTGCGATAATCAATCCAGGCCATTGACAGATTCCGCTTATACTGCACAGAATCCTGTGTAATACAGCGGTCTATCAGCAGGTTTTCCTTGCAACCTGCCAGGCCCTTCTTGGCACCACGCTGTTCGTTTATCTGTTGGTAGACCGGATCAACAGACCTCAACATCCTGGTATACAAGATACGAGTAAATAACTTGTAGCAGGAATTGAGGCAGGTAATCGGCCTATAATTTTTTGGGTCAGACAGATCCCCCTTTTTGGGGATTAGCACAGTTCGCCCCTCGACAAACCAGTCCGGAATTTGCTGCCCCTCGTTCAACCATGAGTTGAAAACTCGGGCCAGATGGAGGTGGGTGGAAGGAAACTTCTTCCACCACCAGTTGTTTATACCATCTGGACCCGGGGCAGCGAAGTTCTTGGTTCCAACAAGTGCTTGTTGAACCTCTTCCGTACTGATTGCCGGGCACACTTCGTCTGGCTCTTCTAAGACTCTACGACAGAGAGCCTCGAAGTGTGCTATAGCTGGAGTGTCATTATCGAATGGACTCGCATTATTATTATTATTATTATTATTATTATTATTTTTTTTTTTTTTTTTTTTTTTTTTTTTTTTCGTTTCGGAACGAAAGTGCTGGACAGTCTCCCTGTGGCCTCCGACACCACACAGCGAGAGCGCCAGCGAATAATCTACAGCAACTCCCCACATCCCGCAGGGTTAGTCACTGTAGATTCCAGACTCGTGTGCTCTAAGTAGACGAAGGGATCCCAGAATGACCGCTTTCTGCATTTGACCAGCCAACCATTCTGCCGATGTTTGGCAGACAGGCATGGTCTTCAATGCGGAGAGCAGCGTGGGCTTTATACCTCCGAGTACACCGATTATCAGGACGACCATTTTGACAGAGTAGCCTGGGTATAGCACTTGGAGCTCGTACTGGAGATCTCTGTATTTAGTCCGTTTCTCCTCCTCCTTCAAGGCGATGTTTGTCTCAGCAGGTGCTGAGAACTCGATGACATACATCACCTTGGACTGATGGTCGAGGAGGACTATGTCAGGCTTATTGGCGTGAATTCGCCTGACGGTCGGGAACGAGTAGTTCCAGTAAATCCGGCATTTCTCGTACTCGACAACGGACTCGATATCTCCGGGGACGTAAGGCAGCACTGGTGTTTGGTCTATCTGGTACGAGTGCCGTAGATGGTAGTATAGCACTCGTAAAGCCGCGTTATGTCGTTGGATGTAGACCGAAGTCGCATAAATCGGGCATGCAGATAATAAATGCATGAGCGACTCCGGCGCCTGCCGACAGGTCCTGCAGTTGATATCAGGTACCTCTACACCCATCACGCGACTGCGATAGACCAATGTGTTAATAACACCATCTTGGCAGGCCACAATATATCCCTCGGTCTCCGACTTCAGCCCCGCTGACCTTAAAAATGCGAAGGTCAGCTCTGTCGATAAACCCAGTGCTTCTATGTTGTTATAGAAAACACCGTGCAGGGGTTTATCGACGTGCTGCCTGAACAGATTTCTCTGTTCGGCAGCTTTGATGTGGGCTGTCAGACGATTAGGCGGAAGCTCAGTGACTGAGTCACCTCGCCGGCCTTCTCGCCTGTAGTCGAACACGAGACCGAGTTCATCTGCGGCCCTCTGTGCTGCCCTAAACAATAAAGCGCCAACTCCCACAGTTTCATGATCTCTCACTAACTGTAGGAGTGGGTCCGAGCTCCTGATGACATTACATGCCATACTCAGTGCCACTCTGCCATGCATGCACTCCAGACTCAAGAGTCCTCGGCCCCCCCGTTGACGTGGGAGGTACACACGAGGAACGGACGATCTAGGATGAATACTCCTATGACTATTCATCATCTTGCGGGTATTCCTGTCCAATTGACGCAGCTCATCTACTCCCCATTTGACTACGCCAAAGGAGTAGAGCAGAATCGGAACGTCAAGCATATTAGTGGCAGACACCTTGTTCTTCCCCGAAAGTTCTGATGACCAGATCTTTCGGAGTCGGTGTCTGTACTTGCCACGGAGAGAATCCTTTATTTGGTTCACATCCTGGATGTGGCGTTGTTCCACACCCAGGTATGTGTAGGTCTCTCCGGCATCCAAATGTCGTAGGATGCTTCCATCTGCGAGCTGCGCATCTTCGTGGAATTCCCCACATCGTCCTCTCTTGAGGTGGACGACTGCGCATTTGTCCAACCCAAACTCCATTCCAATTGCCCGCGTGTATTCCTCGACCACCCTGAGAGCATTTTGAAGTTCTCGCTCTCCGGAGGTATAGAGTTTAAGGTCATCCATATAAAATAGATGGGTGACCTTATGCCTCCGGTTGCTGGGTGGCCCACACTGATACCCGCGGGTCTGGCGGAGTCCAACAGATAGCGGCAGCAGTGAGATGCAGAAGAGGAGCGGACTCAAAGAGTCACCCTGAAACACTCCTCTCTTAAATGTCACCAACTCTGTCGAAACTCGCTCGGCACCGGATGTTATGGTGAAGCGAGTTCTTCAAAGCGGCAACAGTTGTTCGATGCATCTCACTAGTGGTGCTGGTACCGCAAGACATCCGAGCAAGTGTAACAAAAGCTCGTGGGATGTTGTATCAAATGCCTTGCGATAATCAATCCAGGCCATTGACAGATTCCGCTTGTACTGCACAGAATCCTGTGTAATACAGCGGTCTACCAGCAGGTTTTCCTTGCAACCTGCCAGGCCCTTCTTGGCACCACGCTGTTCGTTTATCTGTTGGTAGACCGGATCAACAGACCTCAATATCCTGGTATACAAGATACGAGTAAATAACTTGTAGCAGGAGTTGAGGCAGGTAATCGGCCTATAATTTTTTGGGTCAGACAGATCCCCCTTTTTGGGGATTAGCACAGTTCGCCCCTCGACAAACCAGTCCGGAATTTGCTGCCCCTCGTTCAACCATGAGTTGAAAACTCGGGCCAGATGGCGGTGGGTGGAAGGAAACTTCTTCCACCACCAGTTGTTTATACCATCTGGACCCGGGGCAGCGAAGTTCTTGGTTCCAACAAGTGCTTGTTGAACCTCTTCCGTACTGATTGCCGGGCACACTTCTTCTGGCTCTTCTAAGACTCTACGACAGAGAACCTTGAAGTGTGCTATAGCTGGAGTGTCATTATCGAATGGACTCGCGACTTCGTAGATTCCTTTCCAGAAGGCTTCGACATTATCAACAGTTGGCGGATTTTCGACAACACGCTGTGGCTCTTGGAACAGGCGAGACGGGTTTGTTTGAAACAATTTGTTTTGTTCCAAACTTCGCATTCGCCTGACCAAAGTTTTCTTAATAGCCATAAGCGCTCGAATCCTATCTAGACAGTGCTGCTTGATGGTCTGCAGCACTGTGCGATTTAGAGTGTGGTGTTGGCGTCTCAGTCCGGCTGCCACTCGCCGGACCTTCGGTGTAAATGGTCTACCTGCGACTATATAATCCACCACACTCTGGATTCGAGAAGCGTGTTGCCTTGCTGATCGAATTTTAGATTCGATCTTCTGTACGCGCCGCTTAGCTTTCTCGACCCTATCAACTGCGCTTGCCAGGCGCTGTTGTGGGACGAGTTGCTTGGCGGCATCGTACACCGCGCTGTTGATCTGCCAGATGTTGGCATCTTCTGGAAACTCCTCACTGATCAACGAGTCCATTCGTGCCAGGTCTTGTGGCTTAGGGTTAACCCTGGTGTTAAGGTTAACCCTCGTCCTTAAATCGACGTCGGTATACTCTGGAGGATGACCCTCGTCAGCAGGTATTTGCCGCGGTGGAAGTGCGGCAGGCACTTCTTCACGCTGACGAGGTGCCCTTACGTATCCTGTTCGGCGCAGGAAGGATATTTGGTCTCTCAGATGTTGTTGAGAGAAGGCGCGATACTCCGGGTGCATATCGCACCACAACCGGTGTAATCGCGCCATGTATCGCCTGCGCGCAGGTTCGCTGCTCTCGTAGCAGTTAAGCAGGTCATCTCTTAATCCCTCCGTCCACCTAAAGCGTCCATGTACAATAGCGTAGTCGTCATCATTGAGACCGTCCGGTAAGGCCCCTCCCACCTGTCTCTGACCCCCAAGCGACTGGGGTCGATTGTGAGGGGCCTGTCCTCTGTCCCGGTCGAAAACCAGAGGAAATGAGTCCCTAGGATGGTTAGCCCTGAGGACCCACGGCCGACATTTGTCAGAGAGGGTTGCCCCTCCCTGTCCGTGGTGCACCGCGAGGAGGTTGCCGGTCCGAATTTTGCACCCCTTTATTATTATTATTATTATTATTATTTTTTTTTTTCCGTTTCCGGAAGAAATTGCTGGACAGTCTCCCTGTGGCCTCCGACACCACACAGAGAGAGCGCCAGCGAATAATCTACAGCAACTCCCCACATCCCGCAGGGTTAGTCACTGTAGATTCCAGACTCATGTGCCCTAAGTAGACGAAGGGATCCCAGGATGACCGCTTTCTGCATTTGACCAGCCAACCATTCTGCCGATGTTTGGCAGGCAGGCATGGTCTTCAATGCGGAGAGCAGCGTGGGCTTCATACCTCCGAGTACACCGATTATCAGGACGACCATTTTGACAGAGTAGCCTGGGTATAGCACTTGGAGCTCGTACCGGAGATCTCTGTATTTAGTCCGTTTCTCCTCCTCCTTCAAGGCGATGTTTGTCTCAGCAGGTGCTGAGAACTCGATGACATACATCACCTTGGTCTGATGGTCGAGGAGGACTATGTCAGGCTTATTGGCGTGAATTCGCCTGACGGTCGGGAACGAGTAGTTCCAGTAAATCCGGCATTTCTCGTTCTCGACAACGGACTCGATATCTCCGGGGACGTAAGGCAGCACTGGTGTTTGGTCTATCTGGTACGAGTGCCGTAGATGGTAGTATAGCACTCGTAAAGCCGCGTTATGTCGTTGGATGTAGACCGAAGTCGCATAAATCGGGCATGCAGATAATAAAGAGTCAAAGAGTCACCCTGAAACACTCCTCTCTTAAATGTCACCAACTCTGTCGAAACTCGCTCGGCACCGGATGTTATGGTGAAGCGAGTTCTCCAAAGCGGCAACAGTTGTTCGATGCATCTCACTAGTGGTGCTGGTACCGCAAGACATCCGAGCAAGTGTAACAAAAGCTCGTGGGATGTTGTATCAAATGCCTTGCGATAATCAATCCAGGCCATTGACAGATTCCGCTTGTATTGCACAGAGTCCTGCGTAATACAGCGGTCTATCAGCAGGTTTTCCTTGCAACCTGCCAGGCCCTTCTTGGCACCACGCTGTTCGTTTATCTGTTGGTAGACCGGATCAACAGACCTCAACATCCTGGTATACAAGATACGAGTAAATAACTTGTAGCAGGAGTTGAGGCAGGTAATCGGTCTATAATTTTTTGGGTCAGACAGATCCCCCTTTTTGGGGATTAGCACAGTTCGCCCCTCGACAAACCAGTCCGGAATTTGCTGCCCCTCGTTCAACCATGAGTTGAAAACTCGGGCCAGATGGCGGTGGGTGGAAGGAAACTTCTTCCACCACCAGTTGTTTATACCATCTGGACCCGGGGCAGCGAAGTTCTTGGTTCCAACAAGTGCTTGTTGAACCTCTTCCGTACTGATTGCCGGGCACACTTCGTCTGGCTCTTCTAAGACTCTACGACAGAGAGCCTCGAAGTGTGCTATAGCTGGAGTGTCATTATCGAATGGACTCGTGACTTCGTAGATTCCTTTCCAGAAGGCTTCGACATTATCAACAGTTGGCGGATTCTCGACAACACGCTGTGGCTCTTGGAACAGGCGAGACGGGTTTGTTTGAAACAATTTGTTTTGTTCCAAACTCCGCATTCGCCTGACCAAAGTTTTCTTAATAGCCATAAGCGCTCGAATCCTATCTAGACAGTGCTGCTTGATGGTCTGCAGCACTGTGCGATTTAGAGTGTGGTGTTGGCGTCTCAGTCCGGCTGCCACTCGCCGGACCTTCGGTGTAAATGGTCTACCTGCGACTATATAATCCACCACACTCTGGATTCGAGAAGCGTGTTGCCTTGCTGATCGAATTTTCGCTTCGATCTTCTGTACGCGCCGCTTAGCTTTCTCGACCCTATCAACTGCGCTTGCCAGGCGCTGTTGTGGGACGAGTTGCTTGGCGGCAGCGTACACCGCGCTGTTGATCTGCCAGATGTTGGCATCTTCTGGAAGCTCCTCACTAATCAACGAATCCATTCGTGCCAGGTCTTGTGGCTTTGGGTTAACCCTGGTGTTAAGGTTAACCCTCGTCCTTAAAGCGATATTGGTGTACTCAGGAGGATGTTCCTCGTCAGCTGGTATTTGCCGCGGTGGAAGTGCGGCAGGCACTTCCTCACGCTGACGAGGTGCCCTTACATAACCTGTTCTGCGCAGGAAGGATACTTGATCTCTCAGATGTTGTTGAGAGAAGGCGCGATACTCCGGGTGCATATCGCACCACAACCGGTGTAATCGCGCCATGTACCCCCTGCGCTCAGGTTCGCTGCTCTCGTAGCAGGTCAGCAAGTCATCCCTTAGTTCCCTCGTCCACTTAAAGCGTCCATGTTCATAGCGTGGGTCGTCATCGTTGAGACCGTCCGGTGAGGCCCCTCCCATCTGTCTCTGACCCCCATCCGGTTGGGGTCGATTGTGAGGGGCCATTTCTGGGGTCTGTGGAACCAGAATAGCGGGGTTTCAGGGTGGTTAGCCCTGAAACCCCACGTCCGACATTTGTCAGAGAGGGTTACCCCTCTCTGTCCAGGGTGCACCGCGTGGAGGTTGCCGGTCCGGTTTCGCACCCCTTATTATTATTATTATTATTATTATTATTATTATTATTATTATTTTTTTTTTTTTTTTTTTTTCCCGTTTCCGGAAGAAATTGCTGGACAGTCTCCCTGTGGCCTCCGACACCACACAGAGAGAGCGCCAGCGAATAATCTACAGCAACTCCCCACATCCCGCAGGGTTAGTCACTGTAGATTCCAGACTCATGTGCCCTAAGTAGACGAAGGGATCCCAGGATGACCGCTTTCTGCATTTGACCAGCCAACCATTCTGCCGATGTTTGGCAGGCAGGCATGGTCTTCAATGCGGAGAGCAGCGTGGGCTTCATACCTCCGAGTACACCGATTATCAGGACGACCATTTTGACAGAGTAGCCTGGGTATAGCACTTGGAGCTCGTACCGGAGATCTCTGTATTTAGTCCGTTTCTCCTCCTCCTTCAAGGCGATGTTTGTCTCAGCAGGTGCTGAGAACTCGATGACATACATCACCTTGGTCTGATGGTCGAGGAGGACTATGTCAGGCTTATTGGCGTGAATTCGCCTGACGGTCGGGAACGAGTAGTTCCAGTAAATCCGGCATTTCTCGTTCTCGACAACGGACTCGATATCTCCGGGGACATAAGGCAGCACTGGTGTCTGGTCTATCTGATACGAGTGCCGTAGATGGTAGTATAGCACTCGTAAAGCCGCGTTATGTCGTTGGATGTAGACCGAAGTCGCATAAATCGGGCATGCAGATAATAAATGCATGAGCGACTCCGGCGCCTGACGGCAGGTCCTGCAGTTGATATCAGGTACCTCTACACCCATCACGCGACTGCGATAGACCAATGTGTTAATAACACCATCTTGGCAGGCCACAATGTATCCCTCGGTTTCCGACTTCAGCCCCGCTGACCTTAAAAATGCGAAGGTCAGCTCTGTCGATAAACCCAGTGCTTCTATGTTGTTATAGAAAACACCGTGCAGGGGTTTATCGACGTGCTGCCTGAACAGATTTCTCTGTTCGGCAGCTTTGATGTGGGCTGTCAGACGATTAGGCGGAAGCTCAGTGACTAAGTCACCTCGCCGGCCTTCTCGCCTGTAGTCGAACACGAGACCGAGTTCATCTGCGGCCCTCTGTGCTGCCCTAAACAATAAAGCGCCAACTCCCACAGCTTCATGATCTCTCACTAACTGTAGGAGTGGGTCCGAGCTCCTGATGACATTACATGCCATACTCAGTGCCACTCTGCCATGCATGCACTCCAGACTCAAGAGTCCTCGGCCCCCCCGTTGACGTGGGAGGTACACACGAGGAACGGACGATCTAGGATGAATACTCCTATGAATATTCATCATCTTGCGGGTATTCCTGTCCAATTGACGCAGCTCATCTACTCCCCATTTGACTACACCAAAGGAGTAGAGCAGAATCGGAACGGCAAGCATATTAGTGGCAGACACCTTGTTCTTCCCCGAAAGTTCTGATGACCAGATCTTTCGGAGTCGGTGTCTGTACTTGCCACGGAGAGAATCCTTTATTTGGTTCACATCCTGGATGTGGCGTTGTTCCACACCCAGGTATGTGTAGGTCTCTCCGGCATCCAAATGTCGTAGGATGCTTCCGTCTGCGAGCTGCGCATCTTCGTGGAATTCCCCGCATCGTCCTCTCTTGAGGTGGACGACTGCGCATTTGTCCAACCCAAACTCCATTCCAATTGCCCGCGTGTATTCCTCGACCACCCTGAGAGCATTTTGAAGTTCTCGCTCTCCGGAGGTATAGAGTTTAAGGTCATCCATATAAAATAGATGGGTGACCTTATGCCTCCGGTTGCTGGGTGGCCCACACTGATACCCGCGGGTTTGGCGGAGTCCAACAGATAGCGGCAGCAGTGAGATGCAGAAGAGGAGCGGACTCAAAGAGTCACCCTGAAACACTCCTCTCTTAAATGTCACCAACTCTGTCGAAACTCGCTCGGCACCGGATGTTATGGTGAAGCGAGTTTTCCAAAGCGGCAACAGTTGTTCGATGCATCTCACTAGTGGTGCTGGTACCGCAAGACATCCGAGCAAGTGTAACAAAAGCTCGTGGGATGTTGTATCAAATGCCTTGCGATAATCAATCCAGGCCATTGACAGATTCCGCTTGTACTGCACAGAATCCTGTGTAATACAGCGGTCTATCAGCAGGTTTTCCTTGCAACCTGCCAGGCCCTTCTTGGCACCACGCTGTTCGTTTATCTGCTGGTAGACCGGATCAACAGACCTCAACATCCTGGTATACAAGATACGAGTAAATAACTTGTAGCAGGAGTTGAGGCAGGTAATCGGCCTATAATTTTTTGGGTCAGACAGATCCCCCTTTTTGGGGATTAGCACAGTTCGCCCCTCGACAAACCAGTCCGGAATTTGCTGCCCCTCGTTCAACCATGAGTTGAAAACTCGGGCCAGATGGCGGTGGGTGGAAGGGAACTTCTTCCACCACCAGTTGTTTATACCATCTGGACCCGGGGCAGCGAAGTTCTTGGTTCCAACAAGTGCTTGTTGAACCTCTTCCGTACTGATTGCCGGGCACACTTCGTCTGGCTCTTCTAAGACTCTACGACAGAGAGCCTCGAAGTGTGCTATAGCTGGAGTGTCATTATCGAATGGACTCGCGACTTCGTAGATTCCTTTCCAGAAGGCTTCGACATTATCAACAGTTGGCGGATTTTCGACAACACGCTGTGGCTCTTGGAACAGGCGAGACGGGTTTGTTTGAAACAATTTGTTTTGTTCCAAACTCCGCATTCGCCTGACCAAAGTTTTCTTAATAGCCATAAGCGCTCGAATCCTATCTAGACAGTGCTGCTTGATGGTCTGCAGCACTGTGCGATTTAGAGTGTGGTGTTGGCGTCTCAGTCCGGCTGCCACTCGCCGGACCTTCGGTGTAAATGGTCTACCTGCGACTATATAATCCACCACACTCTGGATTCGAGAAGCGTGTTGCCTTGCTGATCGAATTTTAGCTTCGATCTTCTGTACGCGCCGCTTAGCTTTCTCGACCCTATCAACTGCGCTTGCCAGGCGCTGTTGTGGGACGAGTTGCTTGGCGGCAGCGTACACCGCGCTGTTGATCTGCCAGATGTTGGCATCTTCTGGAAGCTCCTCACTGATCAACGAGTCCATTCGTGCCAGGTCTTGTGGCTTAGGGTTAACCCTGGTGTTAAGGTTAACCCTCGTCCTTAAATCGACATCGGTGTACTGTGGAGGATGACCCTCGTCAGCAGGTATTTGCCGCGGTGGAAGTGCGGCAGGCACTTCCTCACGCTGACGAGGTGCCCTTACGTAACCTGTTCGGCGCAGGAAGGATACTTGGTCTCTCAGATGTTGCTGAGAGAAGGCGCGATACTCCGGGTGCATATCGCACCACAACCGGTGTAATCGCGCCATGTATCCCCTGCGCCCAGGTTCGCTGCTCTCATAGCAGTTAAGCAGGTCATCCCTCAATCCCTCCGTCCACCTAAAGCGTCCATTTCCATTGCGTATGTCGTCATCATTGAGACCGTCCGGTAAGGCCCCTCCCACCTGTCTCTGACCCCCATTATTATTATTATTATTATTATTATTATTATTATTATTATTATTTTTTTTTTTTTTTTTTTTTTTTTTTTTTTCCGTTTCCGGAAGAAATTGCTGGACAGTCTCCCTGTGGCCTCCGACACCACACAGAGAGAGCGCCAGCGAATAATCTACAGCAACTCCCCACATCCCGCAGGGTTAGTCACTGTAGATTCCAGACTCATGTGCCCTAAGTAGACGAAGGGATCCCAGGATGACCGCTTTCTGCATTTGACCAGCCAACCATTCTGCCGATGTTTGGCAGGCAGGCATGGTCTTCAATGCGGAGAGCAGCGTGGGCTTCATACCTCCGAGTACACCGATTATCAGGACGACCATTTTGACAGAGTAGCCTGGGTATAGCACTTGGAGCTCGTACCGGAGATCTCTGTATTTAGTCCGTTTCTCCTCCTCCTTCAAGGCGATGTTTGTCTCAGCAGGTGCTGAGAACTCGATGACATACATCACCTTGGTCTGATGGTCGAGGAGGACTATGTCAGGCTTATTGGCGTGAATTCGCCTGACGGTCGGGAACGAGTAGTTCCAGTAAATCCGGCATTTCTCGTTCTCGACAACGGACTCGATATCTCCGGGGACGTAAGGCAGCACTGGTGTTTGGTCTATCTGATACGAGTGCCGTAGATAGTAGTATAGCACTCGTAAAGCCGCGTTATGTCGTTGGATGTAGACCGAAGTCGCATAAATCGGGCATGCAGATAATAAATGCATGAGCGACTCCGGCGCCTGACGGCAGGTCCTGCAGTTGATATCAGGTACCTCTACACCCATCACGCGACTGCGATAGACCAATGTGTTAATAACACATTATTATTATTATTATTATTATTATTTTTTTTTTTTTTATTTGTAAAAGCCAGTCACCCTTCTCTGTGGCTCCGACACTCACAGATGGGAGCTGGTAGTACCGGCAACCACTCCCCACGCCCGTGGGGTAAGTGACTACTGGGTCCGAGAATCGTGTGCCCTGAGCAGACGTAACGAACCGAGGATGACTGCCTTCTGCATTCTGCCGGCTAAGATCTCTGCCGAGTTGCGGCATGCCGGTATGATCTTCAGTTCTGAAAGCAGCGTGTGTCTAATTCCACCGAGGGCTCCTATAATCAGCACCACTATCTTAACCGTATGGTCTGGATAGAGTGTGCGGAGTTCGAAGAGCAAATCTCGATACTTTGTCCGTTTTTCCTCCTCCTTCAAGACAATGTTGTTCTCCGCAGGAGCCGAGAACTCTATGACATACATTGTCTTGAATTGGTGGTCGAGGAGGACTATGTCAGGCTTGTTGGCTTGAATTTGCCTGACGGTGGGAAACGAGTAGTTCCAATAAATTAGACACTTCTCATTTCCCACAACGGACTCAATATCCCCCGGAGCGTAAGGCAGCACTGGTGTCTCGTCTATCTTATACGAGTGCCTTAAATGATAATAAAGCACTCGTAATGCTGCGTTGTGCCTCTGGATATAGGCCGAGACTGCATATGTCGGACAAGCCGACAACAAATGCATTACAGTCTCCGGCGCCCTGCGGCAGGCCCTGCAGCTGACATCAGGGACCTCCATACCCATGACACGACTTCGATAGACGAGTGTGTTAAATACACCATCCTGGCAAGCCATAATGAATCCCTCAGTCTCAGATTTCAGCCCTGCTGACCTTAAGAAGGCAAAGGTCAACCTTTTGGATAAGCCAAGGTCTTCCATATTTTTATAAAAGACCCCATGCATTGGCTTATCCGTATGAAGCTGCAGAAAGATGTTGTGTTCTGCAGCTTTAATTTGGGCTTTTCGCCGAACAGGTTCCAACTCGGTGACAGAGTCGCGATTTACCTGTTCAGCGTCGAAAATGAGACCAAGTTCATCGGCTGCTCTCCGTGCTGCCCTAAACAAAAAAGCTCCTACCCCTGCTTTTTCATGGTCTCGGACCATGCAGAGGAGGGGATCCGAACTCCTGATAACCTTACAGGCCCCATCCAGAACCAACCTGTTATGGAGACTCTCCAAACTCAAGAGTCCACGGCCTCCCTGATACCGTGGGAGATATAACCGTGGAACGGACGATTTAGGATGCAAACTCCTATTGAGATGCATCTTTTTGCGGGTTCCTACGTCGAGTTGTCGCAGCTCCTCTCGAGTCCATTTCACTACTCCAAAGGAGTAGAGAAGGATCGGAACGGCAAGCATATTGGTCGCAGACACCTTGTTCTTCCCCGACAGTTCTGAAGACCAGATCTGTCGGAGTCGGTGCTGGTACTTGCCGCGGAGAGCGTTTTTCACTACACTTATTTCCTGGGTGGAGCGTTGCTCAACACCCAAGTAAGTGTACGACTCTCCGGCATCTAGATGATGTAAGATGCTTCCGTCCACGAGCTGCGCGTCCTCTCCATAGTCTCCGCATCGTCCTTTCTTGAGATGGACCAGTGCACATTTGTCCAACCCGAACTCCATCCCGACCGCCTGTGTGTACTCCTGTACTATCCTGAGGGACTGATGTAAATCCCTCTCTCCGGAGGCATAAAGTTTAAGATCATCCATATAAAACAAATGGGTGACCTTATGCCTCCTGTTACTGGGGGTACCGCAGTTGTAGCCACGGGTTTTTCTTAACGAAACGGATAATGGCAGTAATGAGATGCAAAACAAGAGGGGGCTGAGGGAGTCTCCCTGAAATACTCCCCTCTTGAAGGATACCAGCTCCGTCTGGACTCGGTCATTACCCGATCTTATGGTAAAGCGAGTCTTCCAGAGCGGCATCAGTTCTTCAATACATCTCACTACGGGATCGGGCACCGCAAGACATCGGAGCAAGTGAACAATTAGCTCGTGCGATGTCATGTCAAATGCCTTGCGGTAATCGATCCAGGCCATAGAGAGGTTTCGTTTATACTGCGTGACACATCTGTCAATAAGCAGGTTCTCCTTGCAGCCAGCAACACCTCTCTTCGACCCTCGTTGCTCATATATCCGTTCGTAAACCCGTTCAGCTGCTTGGAGCACCCGCATGTACAAAATGCGTGTAAACACCTTGTAACATGCGTTTAAACAGGTTATCGGGCGGTAGTTCTTTGGGTTAGACAAATCTCCGTTCTTAGGGATCAGCACTGTCCGCCCCTCAACAACCCAAGAAGGAATTTGCTGCTCCCCGTTTAGCCAGGCATTAAAAATTCTGGCCAAATGGTGGTGGGTACAGGTTAACTTTTTCCACCAAAAGTTATTTATCCCATCGGGGCCTGGAGCAGCAAAGTTCTTAGAGCCCTCAAGAGCTCTTCGAACCTCTTCTGGGGTTATTGGTTGGAACACTTCATCTGGTTGTTGAAGCCTTTGACAAAAGGCTTCAAAGTGTGCCAGGGCTGGAGTGTCTCTGTTGAGTGGAAGCTTCTGTTCGTAGAGCGTTTTCCAGAAGTTCTCCACCTGATCTACAGTCGGCGGATTCTCTACAACACGCTGAGGCGGTTCGAAAAGGCGCGAGGGCTTTTGGCGGAATAGTTTATTTTCCGCCATTCCTCTAGCCCGCCTCACTAGTGACTTTTTACAAACCACTAGCATCCGTATCCGATCGAGACAGTGCTGTTTGATGGTTTGCAGCACAGCAACATTGAGTGTGTGATGGACGCGTCTCAGGTTGGCAGCTATTCGCCGCACTTTAGGCGTGAAAGGCCTATTAGCTGCCATATAGTCCATCACACAATGGATACGGGAAGCGTGTTGCCTCGCCGACCGGATCTTGGCTTCCATCTTCTGCACACGCCGCTCTGCTCTCTCCTGTGGGGAAGCAGTGTTTCGCCTCTCCACCTGAGACAAGCGTTGAGCAGCAGCATACACGGCACAGTTTATGTGCCAGATGTCAGCCACTTCTGGTATCGCGTCTCGAATTTCTGCATCCACTCTGACCAGGTCTTCTGGTCCGGGGGTTTTCATATAGTGCAACCCCCTTCTAGTACTGAGACCCTCTGGTATAGGTGGAACGACAGGAACTGCATCCTCAACAGGTACATTCGGTGGCCTCTCGACCACCTCAATCACCGGCTGAGGGGCAGTTCTCACGTAGCCCCTTCTACGAAGGTGGGATACATAATCACGCAGGTTTTGCGGCGTGAAGGCGTTATGCTCTGGGTGTCTTGCACACCACAGAGCATGCATTCGTGCCATGTATCCCCTCCGTGCGGGCTCACTGCTTTCGTAGTAATGCATCAGGTCGTCCCTTAACTCGTCTGTCCACTCAAAGCGTCCTTGTTCGTTGCGGCCATCATCATTGGGCGGTAATCCTTGTTGGGCCCCACCACCTTGCCCGTGACCCCTATCCGTACGGGGTCGATCGTGGGGGCCCTGTCTGCGGTCAACAGGAACCGAGATAAGAGCTAGCGGGTGGTTAGCCCAGCTAGCCCACGTCCGACACCAGAGGGAAAGACGCTTCCCCTCTCGGGTGCGCTAGGGCTGCCGGAACGGTTTTGCACCCCCAGCTGGAGTAAGTGGTGGCGCTACTCACCAAAGGCTGGGTAGGTGAAAGATAGCCTCTCCTGCTTATATTATTATTATTATTATTATTATTATTATTATTATTATTATTATTACTATTATTATTATTATTATTATTATTATTATTATTATTATTATTATTATTATTATTAACTTACCATACGCCCCTCAATACTAGAGACGGCTTTTATGGAGGTCGAACTGGGAACACTTACGAGTATTACAAGCGCAAGCCTGGAGAGAAAATTAAGTATATGGATGTTTGCAGCCTCTATCCCTGGGCCTGTAAATATGGCAAGTTCCCTGTCGGGCATCCCGATGTTTTTGTGGGTGAGAAATGCCCCAAGGATATCACCAACTTCAATGGGGTGATAAAGTGCAAAATCTTACCCCCGCAAGACCTCCACCACCCCCGTACTACCAGCCAAGATGAATGATAAGCTCATGTTTGTCTTGTGGACAAACAATGAACCAATCTGCCTGCATCCACACAGAAGAAGAGAGAGCCCTTGTCGGTTCGTGGGTCGTTGACGAGGTAATAAAAGCTATTGAGAAGGGGTATAAAATTTTGGAAATTCATGAAATTTGGAGATATGCTGTAGAGCAGTACGACAAGAAGACAAATGTTGGTGGTTTATTTACCGCTATGATGAACAAGTTCATCAAAGTCTTGCAAATTGTGATAAAAGCATGAAATTTGGTACAGGTGCTTTTTAGGCAATTATAAGCGATTTGACCTGCATGACCCATATTTCGAACCCGTAGGTTTTGGATAAAAAAATATGCATTCTGTAGTTTGTTTCATCCTAGAATTACATGAAAGCGACCCCCACATTGTCAAAATCGACACATTATTAACCGTATTTTGTTTTGGATAGTCGCCATTTTGAAAACCGCCGCCATCTTGCTCCTACGTGTTCGAAATATGGGTCATGCGGGTCAAATCGCTTATAATTGCCTAAAAAGCACCTGTACCAAATTTCATGCTTTTATCACAATTTGCAAGACATTTGAAATACCCGGTTGGACTACAAGGCCAAACAACAAGCTTCCGGATGGCCTGGGGATTGTTCTACAAAAGAACAAAAAGACAGGTATATTGATGAGTTCTTAGAGCGAGAAGACATCAAGTTGGAATTTTCTGAGATCCTTAGCAACCCTGGTTTAAGATCGCTAGCTAAATTAATATTAAATTATTTTTGGGGAAAACTTGGACAGCGAGAGAACCAACCCAAGACAGCCATAGTTCGCAACCCCGAAGAATTCTTTGGCATGCTCTCAAATCCCTCCATATATGTTAACTCGGTGCTACCGATAATGAAGATACGCTTGTTGTCAGCTGGGAGCATAAAGAGGAGGCCGCCGACCCGCTAACAACAGTTAATGTTGTGATAGCCGCTTATGTTACGACGCAGGCGCGCCTCAAATTATATAACTACCTGGAGCAGCTGGGCGACCGCGTTTTGTATTACGACACAGACTCTGTCATATATGTGTCAAAGTCCGGCGAGTACGATGTCCCTACCGGAGAGTTTATCGGTGACATGACCGACGAACTTGAGTGTTACGGTCCAGGCTCCTATAACACCGAGTTTGTGTCCGGAGGACCGAAAAATTATGCAAAGAAGGTGTTCTCTACTAACGACCAAAGAGAACACCTTGTATGTAAAGTCAAGGGGATCTCCTTAAATTACTCGGCCGCCCAGCTTATTAATTTTGAAACCATAAAAGATATGGTCCTAACACCTGCAGAACCTGTATACATTACCTCCAAAAATATCCGTAGGACGAAAGAGCATGAAGTCATCACGCAGGTTGAGACTAAGGTTTATCGTCCAAATTCCACAAAGAGAAAATTTGCCGATGACCATGCTCTGTTCCTTTCGGATACAAAAAGTTAAAAATGTAAGTGAGACCGCTAGGCATTATCTTTTTCTCTCTTGCACACCTCTAAATAATTTTTATACTCTATTTTTCAATATATACTCTTATATTTAACCATATATATTTTACTAAACCTTTGTATTCCATAACCTCTGTTTATACAAACTCTATTTTAATAAATTATTCTATTTATATGTATGTGTTTCATTACCTTTCCTCATCATTCAGAATGTGCCCTCCTGCGCTTATGGGTGTAGAGCTGTAAAAATTTTGGCCTCCTGCTCTTGTACTGTAAAAGAAAGGGGGAGAGTCAGACTAGTTATAAATCATAAGTTACGCCGAAATATTTTCATATAAACAAAATATTCTCCCTCAGGGAGGCATAAAGAGTTTTTAGAACTAGAAACTACCCAAGATGTGGATATGCTAATGTTATCGAAGTTGAGTCAATGCTCAAACGTAAAAGCTAACAAGAATCCTCAGATAAGTTGTTTTTCTAAAGACCGAGACATAGATTTCCCAATGTCCATCTAAAACATAGTACTAATGGGTCAATATCCTCTTGTACATCACCAAGGCCTTTTATCAAAGATTTTCATGAAACAACTCAAGCCATAAAGATTAAACAGACATATTATTATTTATATAGTAGGATTTTTGATTTTTAAAATTTATTAATTGAATACAAAAACTTGTCTTGTTGGGCATTAATAAAATACGGGGAACAACTTAGTCGACTAGAAAAAATTTTAGGATTCCCAAAAAGGAAATTGTCAGCAAAAACATGCAAAATTTGTGTGTGTTCACCACCTCTTCAACACAGCAGTCAATGCAAATTACATAGGACCTCTACCTGATGTAGAATTTTATGACCCAGACAGCATGAAGCCGGATGCCCGCGAAGCCTTCTTCAAGTAGTACGCATAAATACGATACGCACCAGGACCGTTCGAAATATAAATGACCAAGTTAAAACGGCGAAGAATATTGGAGAAAAGCAAAACTTATTATCATCCCTGGCCCAAATCAAAAGCTTTAGAAATCGAATTAAGTTTGAGCAGAAACGTGGGGCAGGGATAGAGTCAAGAGTCACTAGTCGCATCCGTACTGGAGTCATTTTCAATTTAAAACATAGGGACCCTAGGGAGTTCCTTAAAGACTGTTTTGTTTTGTTTAAACGGCGCATCGTCAATGCTTTGAAGAAAGAGGAGGCGCTTAAGGTTAATGCTGTGTTTGGGGGGCATTTTATCCTTCAGAAAGCGGATGAACTTATTGAGGAATTTAAATATTTCAATACCAAAAATGCAAAATCCGACTGCCCACTGGGGACCAGAAAATGGTGCAATTCAAAAACTACAAAAACAAGGAGAAGGCACCATTTAATATTTATGCTGATCTGGAATGTGTGCTTAAACCTATGGAGGAGGCAAATACCAAGAACATGTACCATGTAGTGTATGCTACTAAGTGCTCATATGGCGATTCATTGTCATTTTACAAATCATATCGGTGAAAACATATAGCTTGGTGAAAGAAGCTGAAGCTGAAGTATACATCCATTAAAACATTATATTAATGTAGTATATTCCAACCTTTCCTACCAAATATAGTATGATTCGCACCGGAATCCAACAAAGCCTTAAAACGTACTCCTAAAATGTCAACACATAAGTGATTGTCCCCCTGGCAGCTGGCAAAAATATAAGACAACACTGGACGAATCCGATCTAGAACCGAGTGATCGTAGATAACATTTTCGGTCGAATTGACCCCCGCCGGTTTCAGGTCCTTAGCATGCCAAACTCCACGATCGTTGTTCAAATCATCTGTTAGTTCATATGACCAAGGACTTACGCGCCGACATATTACGAAAGGTCCTATGTACTTAGGCGCAAGTTTCGCAGTGAAATAATTCGCGGCATTAGACAACACAAAATTCCGGCGCCAAACCCGTTGTCCGACATCATACCTCACATCCCGTCTCCGTAGGTTGTATGTATGTTCACTCCACTCCGAAGCCTTTGTTAAGCGGGCACGTACATCCTGGAATAGTTTAGAAAATTCTAACGATCTGGCTTGAGGTGTTAAAGCCTGTTCAGCTGGTTGGTCTACAATAGGGGGTATGTGATCTTGGCCGTTAAGTACGATTTTCTTGCCAAAGTTGATGAAGTAGGGCGATAACCCCGTGGTTTCACTTTTTGCGGTACGTATCACGCATGCGACTTTCTGTAAATATAAATCCCAGTTTCGACGGTTATCCTTAACGTACGATGACAACATCGTCTTCAGCGTTCTATGTTGTCTTTCGCAAGCATTAGCCTGAGGATGATAATTGGCCACGTTAACAAGTTTGACGTTGTAGGCGTCTACCAATTTCTTCAACTCGTTACTAATGAATTGTTTACCATTATCGGCAAGTAATACTCGAGGTGCACCAAAGAGAAGGAAAACATTATCTTCCAACAGTTTACAAACCGTTTTGGCATTAGCCTGCCGCATTGGCAAAAACTTGAAAAATTTACTAAAATAGTCCTGTACGCTCAAGATATACATGAAACCGTTAGTAGATTTAGGCAAGGGACCTACAGTATCAACAGAAACCAACTCACAATGGCGAGTTACGTCTGGTCTGCCACAAAGTAGACCAGCGGGAGCTTTCTGTTCGGGTTTGTGAGCTTGACACTCCGGATTTGTTAGAATAATTTTATGCTCGGTAACTGACGTTTCTTCCAGTTTTGTGCTCATTGAATCAAAATAAGTCCCTACTAAATGCGTAAGTTATTGAGATTGCTCGAGTGTTAAAGTGTCATGAGAAGCAATACAGTTCAAAGTTGTAGTGTCAGAAGGACCATCATTAAAAGACCAAACGCTATTTTTAAAATCGCCCATCGCTATCCAGAAATCCATACCCAAAATTAGTTCATGAGGTACGTCAGGTATTACAAGCGCGGATAGAGTTTTAACTTTGCCTTCTAGCAAAAACGGTACATTAACAGTACGAAGAACAGTACAAGTACTACTATTTGCCACAGAACACTCTAAAATAGTCCTGTACGCTCAAGATATACATGAAACCGTTAGTAGATTTAGGCAAGGGACCTACAAAATCAACAGAAACTAACTCCCAAGGGCGAGTTACGTCTGGTCTGCCACAAAGTAGACCAGCGGGAGCTTTCTGTTCGGGTTTGTGAGCTTGACACACTTTACAACATTTGACATACCTAGTCACGTCGGCTTTTAATTTAGGCCAATAATATTTAGTGCAAATACGGTGAAAGGTTTTATATATGCCTGCGTGACCTGCAGTTTGCTGATCGTGATATTCGTTTAGGATATCACGACGCCGAGATTTCGGAACTACTTCCTTCCAATCGTATTCCGGACCAGAGAGTTTGGAGTAGGAATTAGTGACGTATTTAAATAACTTACCATCCTCTACACGCCATAGAGAATATTTGAAGGGCGATCCTAACACTAATTTGCGCTGCCTCACATACCACTTATCTAAAATTATGTCGGATCTATCCGAGGGTGTATTTATCAGGTCAATTTGCGGAACCGCACGAGACAACATATCGGGGACAACATTTTCACTACCTTTACGGTGTATGATACTGAAGTCGTTGTGCCAAATTATGAAGCCAAGTGAGACTAGGGTGATCCGTGACAACAGGGAACTTATAAGCCTCAACGTATTATGGCCTCAGGTACTCTAAGGACCAGACTATAGCCAAGAGCTCACGTTCCACGGCACTATAGTTCCTCTCAGTCCTAGATAGTGATCGACTGATATACGCTATCACACGCTCTCCCTCCGACGTATTCTGAGAAAGCACGGCTCCGATACCGTACGCGCTCGCATCAGTTTGGACTACAAATGGTAACGCGAAGTCAAGACAACTAAGAATAGGGGCGGACACTAAACAATCTTTCACTGCACGAAAAGATCGCTCACAATCATTCGACCATACGAAACGCTCATGCAGCTAAACAACAAGAGGCCCGAGTTCAAGGCGTTAAAGTGGACGGTTTTTGTCTTGAAACAAAACAGGTCTTTGAATTCCACGGCTGCTACTACCATGGATGTACTAGCTGCTTTAAACACGAGCGTGATGAACCCTTGCATGAAGACCCTGATGCCACAATAAACAGCCGTCACGAGGCCACAATAGCCAAAACAGAGCGACTTCGTGAATTAGGGCATGACGTCATTGAGAAGTGGGAATGCCAGTTTAGAAGGCAGCTGAAAGACATTGAGGAATATACTGAACGGCACCCTCTACTTACCAATACGCCCCTCAATACTAGAGACGGCTTTTATGGAGGTCGAACTGGGAACACTTACGAGTATTACAAGTGCAAGCCTGGAGAAAAAATTAAGTATATGGATGTTTGCAGCCTCTATCCCTGGGCCTGTAAATATGGCAAGTTCCCTGTCGGGCATCCCGATGTTTTTGTGGGTGAGAAATGCCCCAAGGATATCACCAACATCAATGGGGTGATAAAGGGCAAAATCTTACCACCGCAAGACCTCCACCACCCCCGTACTACCAGCCAAGATGAATGATAAGCTCATGTTTGTCTTGTGTCGCACTTGCGGACAAACAATGAACCAATCTGTCTGCATCCACACGGAAGAAGAGAGAGCCCTTGTCGGTTCGTGGGTCGTTGACGAGGTAATAAAAGCTATTGAGAAGGGGTATAAAATTTTGGAAATTTATGAAATTTGGAGAAATGCCGTAGAGCAGTACGACAAGAAGACAAATGTTGGTGGTTTATTTACCGCTATGATGAACAAGTTCATCAAGGTCAAACAACAAGCTTCCGGATGGCCTGGGGATTGTTCCACAAAAGAACAAAAAGACAGGTATATTGATGAGTTCTTAGAGGGAGAAGACATCAAGTTGGAATTTTCTGAGATCCTTAGCAACCCTGGTTTAAGATCGCTAGCAAAATTAATATTAAATTATTTTTGGGGAAAACTTGGATAGCGAGAGAACCAACCCAAGACAGCCATAGTTCGTAACCCCGAAGAATTCTTTGGCATGCTCTCAAATCTCTCCATATTGTTAACTCGGTGCTACCGATAATGAAGATACGCTTGTTGTCAGCTGGGAGCATAAAGAGGAGGCCGCCGACCCGCTAACAACAGTTAATGTTGTGATAGCCGCTTATGTTACGACGCAGGCGCGCCTCAAATTATATAACTACCTGGAGCAGCTGCGCGACCGCGTTTTGTATTGCGACACAGACTCTGTCATATATGTGTCAAAGTCCGGCGAGTACGACGGAGAGTTTATCGGTGACATGACCGACGAACTTGAGTGTTGCGGTCCAGGCTCCTATAACACCGAGTTTGTGTCCGGAGGACCGAAAAATTATGCTAATAAGGTGTTCTCTACTAACGACCAAAGAGAACACCTTGTATGTAAAGTCAAGGGGATCTCCTTAAATTACTCGGCCTCCCAGCTTATTAATTTTGAAACCATAAAAGATATGGTCCTAACACCTGCAGAACCTGTATACATTACCTCCAAAAATATCCGTAGGACGAAAGAGCATGAAGTCATCACGCAGGTTGAGACTAAGGTTTATCGTCCAAATTCCACAAAGAGAAAATTTGCCGATGACCATAGCTCTGTTCCTTTCGGATACAAAAAGTTAAAAATGTAAGTGAGACCGATAGGCATTATCTTTTTCTCTCTTGACTTGCACACCTCTAAATAATTTTTATACTCTATTTTTCAATATATACTCTTATATTTAACCATATATATTTTACTAAACCTTTGTATTCCATAACCTCTGTTTATACAAACTCTATTTTAATAAAGTATTCTATTTATATGTATGTGTTTCATTACCATTCCTCATCATTCAGAATGTGCCCTCCTGCGCTTTTGGGTGTAGAGCTGTAAAAATTTTGGCCTCCTGCTCTTGTACTGTAAAAGAAAGGGGGAGAGTCAGACTAGTTATAAATCATATGTTACGCCGAAATATTTTCATATAAACAAAATATTCTCCCTCAGGGAGGCATAAAGAGTTTTTAGAACTAGAAACCACCCAAGATGTGGATATTGTCACGTCCTGCCCTTTGGACAGCCTGACTACAGGGGTTACTTGGCTACGAGAGGTTATGGAGTGACACCCATAATTGAGAATCGGAGCTATCAACAAACACAATTTATTCAAACAGATAAAACAACCACAGTCAAAGATTATACATTACAAGGGCCTTACCCAATACATAGCATCTTGGAGGGAGAGACGTGTCGTGTTCAAATGATTCGGCTGAACTCCCCGTATCATAGATTTGTTGTTTATTTATATCATTCCTAAATACCTAGTCAGCATTTTCCATATAGGTGAATCCTATGGTCCGCGTTTGACTGTGTTATGAAATTCAACACTTGCAGGTACTAGGTCAATAACAATAATGTTTACATTTTTATATCTAGGCTAAATAAAGTTTAAGAAGAATTAATAAATATGTATATAATTTTGAAAATGAATTTAATTAATTGGTTTAAGTTATATTTGGGTATTTCTTTAATATGGAATATGCCAACCGGTGTTTTATTTTCTTATTTTGGTGATGCATAATTGATTCATGACACATCTCCCCTACCTAGTAGAGCTGGCCCCTAGCTCTTTCTAAAAATTACGGGAAAAACTGAAAAAGTATTAAATCTATATACATAAGGGGATGAGAGATCGTTAACAGAGCTTAATTTCTCTTATATTAATCATCGTTTATGAGTATCTCACTATTTATGAATATCTTGCTCTGTACACGATTCCTCTACAAACGTTTTTAAGTATTAAGTCGCAAGTAAAAGGCAACAAAGAAAGAAATATATATATGTATATTGTATCTATACAATTATATGTCTCGTTTAATCAAACTAAAAATAAAAAATACAAACAACAAGAAAGTCACCACGAATTGTCTTAGAGGCGCACATTGAAAGTACTAAGCACTAAGTCCGGCACTGTTCATCCGTAACGTTATATGGTCCATTTGGTGACGCATGGTTGGCACTAGTGACAAAAGTGACAAGCGATATTTCTGGTCGGGTGCTGTTGTTCTGTGTTCTGTGATGAAGAGATGGTAGTCGGTACGACAGTTTGTGGTTCCAACATATAATTATCCCTTAAGTAACATGAGGGAAGTGGAAGTATAGTTTGAGATAATCAACAGGTGGTTGTGTTTATGCTGTGTTACTGGATCTGGTACAGACGTGGAATCGAAGAGAACCATAATATGTGTTACAGCGGCTGTGTGGGATGTGCTACACATAACTGGAAATTTGCAGGGTAAGCAGCTTTCTAGGATTTATGCAAGCCATGCTAGAATCCCTACTAGACTATCTGATGAATGGAATTGCTTTTAGATAATTTGTCCTCATACTTCTAAGTAATGAGAGATAAGTGCATCCCTCTGGTGGTCAGTTGCTACTACCAGTCGAGACATCGACGATGTCTCTGTGACCGATAGCGGCTTACCAAGCAAGCACCAAGAGCCCTGATGGACTAAAACGTGCATAATAAATAGGATTATAGGAAACAACTACTGGACGGGCAAACGCCCCTACTCCCATTGAATTATACCTATAAATCCAAATTGGTAGCCAAATTTGTTATTTGTCTTTTCTCCACCAGACACAGACCGGTTTCGAACTCTTTATGTTCTCATCAGTGTGCCACAGGTAGCTGAAAAGACAAATAACAAAGGCAAACCAAACTAGTCTATGGCAGACCCAGACTTACTTGTGAAAAACAATTGCACAATATATATACACGTTTAGAGTAACTGGTAAGTAAGTAATACTAATAGATTTAAAATTAGATAAGTTTTAATTGTATTTATTGTAAAAAGCGTTAATTTCCTGGGCAAGATATAACACGGCGTGGAGTTTTGATATACAGGATGCTTCCTAAATAACAAAATATTTAAAGAACTAATTCTTCAGATGATTTGAAGTGAAGAAAAGTTTATATGAACATATTATTATGGTCTAAAGATTTTTGTTTCTGAGATATCGGGCGTTGAATATTTTATTTCACTTCTGATTTTATCTGATTTTCCACAATTTGTAACATATGAAACTGAATTTTATGGATCGTCCTGCTCTTCAAGTAGCCATTTATCTTACCGATTGTCTTTTTCAATATTTCACTTCGGTTTGTAATTTTATTAGACAAAATGCTTTCGATTTTTATTAAATAATATCTTTAAAAATTTAAATATTTTAACAAAATTTTTATGTCAAAAAGGTATACCTTCTAAATGTCGCTCCGAGTAACCGTTTTCAGGGTAATTGAATTTAAATTAAGCAGTTTAACCACTTATAATTAAATTTTAGATTTATTTATTTAAAAGTCATTGTTCTTCGTACTTTTTTTGCTAGTGTTGCAATGTAATAAATTTAAAAATATGAAAAAGAGAATTTAAAGAAATTATTAAAATTAAATCAAATGGGACACCATGTATTTAAAGATTTTAAAACAACGCCTAATATTTTCATTTTATAAAAATATCTAAAAGGAGGTAAAAGTCAACATTGCTCCTGGGGAATTTTTTTAAGTTTCGCAACATTGCACACTTCCGATTTAAACGTAAGAGGTCACAGCTGTGAGGGCTAAAAGATCAAAGACATTCCGTCGGCCGTCCACTATATTCTTCCTCTGTGCTAAAGATATAAAAAAACACCAGATAATTAAATTACCGACAAAATCTGTTGTCTGTCTATTTCTTATGTACTTCGAAGGATAAATTATCCAAAAAATCTTCACAAAAAGGCCGCTAATAAAGTTGGCGCGTTTGAAATATGTAAACATTGGTATAAAAAATATGACTTCCCAGCATTTATAGTGGGTCCGGTAAAAGCTAATGAACGAATGTAAAAAACAAGAACAACCTGACCTATCCTATTTTCCCTTCAGATGAGATAGGTCAGTTAAATTCAAAATGTTGACGTATTTTATTTCTTTTTCTCAAAAACTACCGCGTGTATTTCTTTATTATTTTTATGTGGATTTACCATCCCTTTGCAACAAGCTTCTTTCTCTCAGGAATAATAATATGTAATTGTCTAACTTCGTTTATTTTATTGAGTGGGCTAGAGTTACATATACATAGGTTTCAGAAGTTTTACAATCGAAATCTTTTTCTTATTTCATGAAAAAAAAAACCTTGTCAAATTCTTGACAATCTCCCGCCTCCTCTTCTTATTTTTATTTTAAACTAGATATAGGGTTGGGTTAGCGTACTCACCTTAAGGAAATAAATAAATAGGGGTTCACTCTGTACATTGCTAGTTTGATTAAGAATTGATTTTTATTTGTAGATTCATGCAGGAAATGCTTTCCATTTATGACAGATGCCAATTTTGAAGGTGCGTGTAAGGACTGGTTTAGAGCGGCCAGCCAGAGATTGAAGAAAACAGGGAAAATTAATTAATTATTTTATTGTACAATGGACAATAAATTGTTTTGAACATCTATTTGTCAATCTTATCTTTTTCCTATATTTTAGAGGATTCCTCCCAGTGAATATTAAGGATCAAATATTAATTTCACCTAGATATAGAAAAGAGCTTATCTTAAATGGATTTATGGTCTGTAAATCTGAGAGATTGAGATTATTGAGAAAGTGAATTTTGTTAAATATTGCAAAAAGTGATTTTAAAGATGGGTCCTGAAAAAGTAACGAGCCCCACTACTGGCAAAATGTGGCTGCTGTCTTCGTCAAGGAAAAATTACTCGTCCAATAACAAACGAAGCCAGATTTGCTATACGAGCATATATCCACCCCCAGCCCCCGATCGCTCACCTGCGCACTCGATCATTGAGTCTTTTTTGTTTTTAAATGTATTTAGTATAGCATTTTACAGACGCTTCAAAAATATAACTGGCTATATACTATCAGTACTTGTCCATCTTTGCCGAACAAATTAGGTATTTATTCACTGTTAATCAACTCGCGAGAACCAAAAAAGTTTTCGAAGACTTTTTGGTTTTCGAGTTATCAACAGTGAATAGGTAATAAGTGGTTCGGCAAAGATGGACAGCATGTATTTATAGGGTCTGTCATATTTTTTAGTGTCTGTAAAATGCTGCTATATGCATTTAAAAAACAAAAAGACTCCAATGATCGGGAATGGGTAGGTGAGGGATCAGGGTGGGAGGTGGATTTGTGCACATATAAACCTGACTTTATTTGCACTATTTGCATAATAAGTATAAAACAAGAAAGAAACTGATTTGAAAGTAAATTGTAAAATTTATATTGCTTATGATAAGCAACTTTTCTGAAATTAATGAGCAACCTTAGTTTCTACTAACGTGCAACTGTTGTGTATCTGTGCTTAAACTAAATTTGCATAACGGTTGCGAAGTATTTATAAGTTTTGTAGTTACAAATAACTTGGTGAATGAAACTGTAAAAGCCTAAATGTTTCAAAATATTTTCGGAGTTAGATTTTGGTAAAAACGAATTTATTACAAATGTAAATTGGCATTTGTTACGAATATTTTGTTTCGCAATTGTGTAAAGTAATAGTTGCAGTTTATTAACGATGCATTGTTGCGGACAAATAAGCAATTTGTCACCAAAAACACGCATTTTTGTGACTGAAACAAAAGTGTAACACGAAATATAAGTAGCGTTAATATTCCTTAATAGTTACGAAGCGGTGTTTGCTGGGTGTGCATATCATTATGCCTCATGAGAATATACCTACTGTTATGTTATGCATTTTATTATGTCACTTAACAATATTCCCAATTTACTTATGCTTTTCATTCTGCATAACAAGTTATTACTGCTTCACCCTGTTTCAGGAAATCATCACATTGCAGTCCTTGTCCACAGGGTGATCAATAAGTAATAGTAGACGTTGGCCATCATCAATACCATTAGTATGAGCCACCTAGGGGACAGTACAGCTGTGATGTACAATCCGAAAGGTAAATAACCAAACGTAAGCTTATTCTTACGATTCTACACCATACTTACATGTATGTGGGGAAAAAAAATAAATATAAAATATCAAGAATGCATCTAACTATACGTGTCTGTACACCAATATGACGTGTGAAATTTTGGGAAAACCCAGAGTTATGTCAAGCTTTCTCTGTCTTCTTCTTCTCTATTATGCAATGTGCAAGCAATACTTTGTCCAGGGGGAATATTCAGGGAGTCGCTACTTACTTCTACCATATATAACCTACTGTTGCTCATCTCTGTGCCCAGTATTAAATTTGTTGGATTTACTTCCGCTTCTTTTTTAGGGCTTTTGGGGTGGTTGCACCAGATCACAAAAATTCTAATTACCAAGTAAAGAATAAATGTTATTAATGCAATGCAAAGAGTGACAAAAAGGATGTCATGTTGAATCGGAGTGCTGCTGTTTGCCCTCACTGGATTGGCTACGTTAGGTAGCAATGCTAAATATGGGTTACCTCTAAATAGGAGATATGCTAAGACTATGGAGAGTATCGAATTCCACACTAGAAAAATAGTATCGCTGTGGAACCCGTAAGTATTTGAATATATATATTTTATATGGTCTTTAACATTGTCAGCTATTTCTTGAATATTGTCAGATGTTGTCGTTAAATTTAAGTGTGGTATGTTAAGTGTCCAGTTATTGTTGAGGGATTCGTTCCAATTTAAGTACTGTGGGGGGTTATCTAGTTTAGGGTTGAGGATAAATGATTTTAAGTTTGACCATGCTGCAGGAATAATGTGTGTGATAGATGCTACTTGGGGTAATGAATCTTTACAAGGAAACCTCTTGGGTATAATTTCTTCATCTTGCATTAGAAGTTTACAGTCACAGGGTACTTTAATTTTTATAGCCCCTGGGAAGCTATAAGCAGTATCTGAAATAAGACTTGTTATATTACCACAAATGATTTTAGTAATTGGTTTAGGGTGAGTTAGGACGTAGATCTCTTCGTCAATCTCTGAGATTAGCATAGATGTAGATTTATGGCAGTGCATAGGACAGTGGTAGTTGAGTTCTTCCACAGGTGCTCCGTGAAACAATTTCTTAGCACATGTCGGACCCTGAACTGAATCAGCAGAGAAACGAGGGATGTAACAAAGTTTGTCGTGGAATGGCTTGCAATGGCGTAGGCCAGTACCTGATATTTGCCTAGTTTGACTTTTGAAATTTTTGGAATTTTTCGAAACTGCGAGTAAAATAGGTTCGTGTTGAATGATGCAAGTGTGATTGTTCCATGCAAAAGGGGTAGTGATAAGCTCGTACAATTCCCACGATTGGAATTGTTGAGCAATTGGAATTCTAATATGTATGAATATTTTATTTTTAGAAAAAGTGCAGTCGCACAGTGGTAATTGGTAGTATTTAGATATTTGGGAAGTTTTGATTGTCAATTCCTGGTCAAATTTGTTTAGTTCCAGTTGTAGATTTGTTAGGTCGTGAAGAAGGATGGATGGGTTGAGGATTGCTATTGGGACTTGGTGTTGTCTGCATGAATTTAAAATTCCTTGACTTTTTAGCGCCCTAGTAATTCTAACGTTATGTTTGAGATTTTGAAATTGACGATGTAAAACTGACATAACTATATTTCTCTGTTCGTTCTCATGAGCTAATATTTGATTTTTCAAGTTATTTGTATAATTTTCAATGTCATGTATTCTATTTTCAGTCGTGTTAAGTGTCATTGTCATTAATTTTTCATATTCCTGAAATTTTTTAGAATCTTGTGAAATTTTAGTAATAGATTTTGATAACCCTTCATTTAAGTGAAAAATTTGTTCTTGTAAATTGTCCTCGTTTGTAATCAGGTTGTCTAGTTTGTGTTGTGTTGCTACACCGCAACACCACGAAAGTCCGTCTCCTAAGAAATCTAACGCCCTTTTATTCCACCAAACTTGTATAATTTTTTAAATAGCTAGTACTCCAGCTCCGCTCTAAGGAGCTGAACTCTGATTCAAATGCATGCTCCAAAATATCCAAGTTTTTCAAAACCTCGCACCCCTGGTCTATCATGATTGTGACTGATGCAACCTCCCTTAAATTTTCGTTGCTCCCATTCTTCATGTTCATACCATTTTGATTCGTATATCAATGGAATGGTGGCTTCGTAATTAATCGTTGCTGGCAAATCGTGCCAAAATGCCCCTGCCGTTATTTACAATTTGTGGGAAGCGATTCTTCCCCAAATGCAACATACAATGAACCTATATAACAAATTACATATTACTATTTGTTTGATCCCTATACGTATATGCTTAAAAGAGGACTACTTAATAACTATATATATATCTATATATATATATATATATATATATATATATATATATATATATATATATATATATATATATATATATATATATATATATATATATATATATATATATATATATATATATATATATATATATATATATATATATATATATATATATATATATATATATATATATATATATATATATATATATATATATATATATATATATATATATATATATATATATATATATATATATATATATATGTATATATATATATATATATATATATATATGTATATATATATATATATATATATATATATATATATATATATATATATATATATATATATATATATATATATATATATATATATATATATATATATATATATATATATATATATATATATATATATATGTGAATGTTAGCTACGACTGGCTAATTAAGGATTAAAACTTAAATGTTTAGTTGGGTGTGCAGTCTTAGGCCAAAAATAAAGAATACTCTTTATTTCTGTTCGATCTTTCGAGGCTTTATTGTCTCTTCATCAGGAACGCTACAATGATTTTTACATCCATTAGTGATGTTAAAAATTATACAAAGTGTTTAGTACTTACGATAAAATGAGATTAAATAAAAGTTGCACATGTGTGGAACAGGTTATAAAAGTTATAAAAGAAATAATGACACCCCAATCACTGGACTATAAGTTAAAGACATTCTGCTTTAAAAATACATAATATTGTTATGAGGATTACACAATAAAATTGAATTTAAATTAAAATATGAACAAAAGCATTGAAGACATTTTGTTAAAAAGTTACTTAAAAAATTGAATACAAAAAATGTGACACTACACATGGTTACCAAAATAAAATCACCAGGATTAACAAACTCTACAGGACAAAAGTAACTAACTTCCACCAGTAACTGAACCGATTAAATGTGTTCTTTTGGATAGCTCTGAAGCCCGACTAGATCAGGTCAGATTAGAGTGAACAGGGGTATCTAATTACGATTGTAGTAAGAACCTCTGTTCACCCCCAACCCGCTATGTCAGGACGTCAGAGCCATCCAAAAGATCACGTTCAATATTATTATTCTGAAATTGATTATTTTTATCTAAATGCAAAAGGTAAGTATATATGATGCTGAGACCATCAATGTCGGTCCTAGAATTTAAAGTATTAGGCGTTTTGAAAATGTTAGTCATTTCCAGAAACGTCCTTTTTTTTGAGTTACTTTCACGGTCTAATATGCTGACCCTATCATATGATATGTCATGATTACAATCAACAGCATGTCTGGCCAAAGTACATGTTCTTTTATTGTTTCTTATGTCACTTTTGTGAGATGTAATACGGTCTTTGAGACGTCTGCTCGTTTGACCTATGTATTGTTGGTTGCAGCCATTACAAGGGATACTGTAAACAACATTAGATAAATTCAGTAAATCATCTTTGTCTTTTAATTTTGAAAAAAGATTAGAAACTGTTACTTTATTTTTGAAAGCTAATTTAAAGTTATCATAATTCATAAAAATTCTTTTAAATTGAGTTTGTAAATTGCCAAAATGGGGTAAAGAGTAATATTTAATTAGATTATTATTAGGTGGGGGATTATTTGGATTGATCGTAACATCGTTAATGGATGATCTGCCAAACAACAATTTGTGAATTAAATTTGAGGGATATCCACAATTTTTAAACAGTACAGCAAGTTTTTTTAAATTTGTTGTTCGTAGGGAAGTGTGACTAGTTTTAATGATTCTATTTTTCATGCCAAGTACCAGGTTAATTTTTTGTCGTTCTTGGTGGTAAGATTCATAATGTAGGAATCTTCCAGAGGAACCTGGTTTGGTGTACCAAGTGGTAATAATAGTATTATCTGCCCTTCTAATGAGTTTGGTATCAAGAAAGGGTACACTGTGATTAGTATCTTCTTGTTCTATTGTAAACTGCATGATAGGATCATAACTATTGAAGACTTGTAATAGTTCTTCTGTGCTTCCCTGCGGAATACTTAAAATTAAGTCAACATATTTTTTGATGAACGGAATTTGAAATGTGAGTCTGTTTATACAGTTGTCAAGCAGATCATCCATAACGTATTGTGCTAGGATCGGTGAAACAGGGCTGCCCATTGGCATACCTGTAGTTTGTTTATAATAAATTTGAGAAAAAGTGAAAACAGTTGTATCAAAAAGAAAATTAATTAGTTTTAAGAACCATGGTTTACTGACTTTACTATGTTGTGTGATGTTTTCCCAGTGTCTATCAATACTTTTTTTTGCTAATTCTAATGAAATATTGTTAAACAATGCTTTGACATCCAGGCTAATAATCATATAGTTATCTGGAAGTTGGAATTCATTAATGAATTCACTGAATTGAAAAGAGTCTTTAACAAAATAATTATTATCTGTATCATATGATATCGTCAATATATCTGTGACTAATTGCGCTATTCCCCTATTGGGACTATCTACTCTAGAAATAATAGGACGGAGAGATAGTGTAGGTTTATGTACCTTGGGTAAACCATAAAATTTACTAACAACACCATTATATACTCTATACTGTTTGCCTTCTTGAGAAGTAAGCATCTTTGCATTCACTAGTTCCGAAATCATTTTGTTGGCTCTCTGTTGAATCGTAGACGTGGGGTTTCTATTCACTATCTCGTAATAGTCTCTATCATTTAATATTTCTTGTGCTAAAGATTCATATTGTTGCTTACTCATAATTGTTGTAATATTCATTTTGTCTGAAGGAATGACTTTGAGTTCTGGGTTGTCTTTTAGAAATTTTTGACATTTGATATATGTGGAATGTATAGGATTATTATGAGAAAGTCCCCTATGAAAATAATTGGTAATTAAATTGGTAGTTTGTGTTAAAATTAAATTTTTGTCTGATTCAGGTAGATTGCCAACTATATAGTCAATGTCAGATAACAACTGAGGTATTTTTATATCTTTAATACTGGGCTCAACACTAAATTTTGGTCCTAGTGCAAGAAAGCTACTTACATCCTGTGGTATTGCAATATCTGTCAAATTCTTAATCCAATTGGATTGAGTTTTAATTTTTAATGCCTGTGACTGTACTAAATTATTGAATTTTTGTATGTTAGCATTCTTAACTTTGAAAAAACAACGATTATAGTTAATAGATTGTTTCCTATAAAATTCAACGATAATATTATAAGGTATTAAATTCGTAAGACCGTTCTTTGTATCGTTGAGTGATTTTTCAAAGTTCCGAATACTGTCATGAGTTACTTGAATTTCTAAATTTAAAATTTTTATCCTTAACTTTTGGTTAAATTGAAGTGCTGTATGTAGTGTGTGTCCTACAGCTGCCCCTGTGAGGTTGACTACATTGTTAATTCCGTTGGTGATGTGCTGTGGTGTGATGTTATGCCTCCTACAACGTAAGAGGAAATTACGCCTGTTCCTTAATGTCGCAAGTTTGGTGTTAATGTTTGCCACGGTTTTGAGTTTCTTCATCGTAGAATACCCATACCGAATTCGGATGTCTTGATAAAAACCCATATCTATAAGTATATGTGAATGTTAGCTACGACTGGCTAATTAAGGATTAAAACTTAAATGTTTAGTTGGGTGTGCAGTCTTAGGCCAAAAACTAAAGAATACTCTTTATTTCTGTTCGAGCTTTCGAGGCTTTATTGTCTCTTCATCAGGAACGCTACAATGATTTTTACATCCATTAGTGATGTTAAAAATTATACAAAGTGTTTAGTACTTACGATAAAATGAGATTAAATAAAAGTTGCACATGTGTGGAACAGGTTATAAAAGTTATAAAAGAAATAATGACACCACAATCACTGGACTATAAGTTAAAGACATTCTGCTTTAAAAATACATAATATTGTTATGAGGATTACACAATAAAATTGAATTTAAATTAAAATATGAACAAAAGCATTGAAGACATTTTGTTAAAAAGTTACTTAAAAAATTGAATACAAAAAATGTGACACTACACATGGTTACCAAAATAAAATCACCAGGATTAACAAACTCTACAGGACAAAAGTAACTAACTTCCACCAGTAACTGAACCGATTAAATGTGTTCTTTTGGATAGCTCTGAAGCCCGACTAGATCAGGTCAGATTAGAGTGAACAGGGGTATCTAATTACGATTGTAGTAAGAACCTCTGTTCACCCCCAACCCGCTATGTCAGGACGTCAGAGCCATCCAAAAGATCACGTTCAATATTATTATTCTGAAATTGATTATTTTTATCTAAATGCAAAAGGTAAGTATATATGATGCTGAGACCATCAATGTCGGTCCTAGAATTTAAAGTATTAGGCGTTTTGAAAATGTTAGTCATTTCCAGAAACGTCCTTTTTTTTGAGTTACTTTCACGGTCTAATATGCTGACCCTATCATATGATATGTCATGATTACAATCAACAGCATGTCTGGCCAAAGTACATGTTCTTTTATTGTTTCTTATGTCACTTTTGTGAGATGTAATACGGTCTTTGAGACGTCTGCTCGTTTGACCTATGTATTGTTGGTTGCAGCCATTACAAGGGATACTGTAAACAACATTAGATAAATTCAGTAAATCATCTTTGTCTTTTAATTTTGAAAAAAGATTAGAAACTGTTACTTTATTTTTGAAAGCTAATTTAAAGTTATCATAATTCATAAAAATTCTTTTAAATTGAGTTTGTAAATTGCCAAAATGGGGTAAAGAGTAATATTTAATTAGATTATTATTAGGTGGGGGATTATTTGGATTGATCGTAACATCGTTAATGGATGATCTGCCAAACAACAATTTGTGAATTAAATTTGAGGGATATCCACAATTTTTAAACAGTACAGCAAGTTTTTTTAAATTTGTTGTTCGTAGGGAAGTGTGACTAGTTTTAATGATTCTATTTTTCATGCCAAGTACCAGGTTAATTTTTTGTCGTTCTTGGTGGTAAGATTCATAATGTAGGAATCTTCCAGAGGAACCTGGTTTGGTGTACCAAGTGGTAATAATAGTATTATCTGCCCTTCTAATGAGTTTGGTATCAAGAAAGGGTACACTGTGATTAGTATCTTCTTGTTCTATTGTAAACTGCATGATAGGATCATAACTATTGAAGACTTGTAATAGTTCTTCTGTGCTTCCCTGCGGAATACTTAAAATTAAGTCAACATATTTTTTGATGAACGGAATTTGAAATGTGAGTCTGTTTATACAGTTGTCAAGCAGATCATCCATAACGTATTGTGCTAGGATCGGTGAAACAGGGCTGCCCATTGGCATACCTGTAGTTTGTTTATAATAAATTTGAGAAAAAGTGAAAACAGTTGTATCAAAAAGAAAATTAATTAGTTTTAAGAACCATGGTTTACTGACTTTACTATGTTGTGTGATGTTTTCCCAGTGTCTATCAATACTTTTTTTTGCTAATTCTAATGAAATATTGTTAAACAATGCTTTGACATCCAGGCTAATAATCATATAGTTATCTGGAAGTTGGAATTCATTAATGAATTCACTGAATTGAAAAGAGTCTTTAACAAAATAATTATTATCTGTATCATATGATATCGTCAATATATCTGTGACTAATTGCGCTATTCCCCTATTGGGACTATCTACTCTAGAAATAATAGGACGGAGAGATAGTGTAGGTTTATGTACCTTGGGTAAACCATAAAATTTACTAACAACACCATTATATACTCTATACTGTTTGCCTTCTTGAGAAGTAAGCATCTTTGCATTCACTAGTTCCGAAATCATTTTGTTGGCTCTCTGTTGAATCGTAGACGTGGGGTTTCTATTCACTATCTCGTAATAGTCTCTATCATTTAATATTTCTTGTGCTAAAGATTCATATTGTTGCTTACTCATAATTGTTGTAATATTCATTTTGTCTGAAGGAATGACTTTGAGTTCTGGGTTGTCTTTTAGAAATTTTTGACATTTGATATATGTGGAATGTATAGGATTATTATGAGAAAGTCCCCTATGAAAATAATTGGTAATTAAATTGGTAGTTTGTGTTAAAATTAAATTTTTGTCTGATTCAGGTAGATTGCCAACTATATAGTCAATGTCAGATAACAACTGAGGTATTTTTATATCTTTAATACTGGGCTCAACACTAAATTTTGGTCCTAGTGCAAGAAAGCTACTTACATCCTGTGGTATTGCAATATCTGTCAAATTCTTAATCCAATTGGATTGAGTTTTAATTTTTAATGCCTGTGACTGTACTAAATTATTGAATTTTTGTATGTTAGCATTCTTAACTTTGAAAAAACAACGATTATAGTTAATAGATTGTTTCCTATAAAATTCAACGATAATATTATAAGGTATTAAATTCGTAAGACCGTTCTTTGTATCGTTGAGTGATTTTTCAAAGTTCCGAATACTGTCATGAGTTACTTGAATTTCTAAATTTAAAATTTTTATCCTTAACTTTTGGTTAAATTGAAGTGCTGTATGTAGTGTGTGTCCTACAGCTGCCCCTGTGAGGTTGACTACATTGTTAATTCCGTTGGTGATGTGCTGTGGTGTGATGTTATGCCTCCTACAACGTAAGAGGAAATTACGCCTGTTCCTTAATGTCGCAAGTTTGGTGTTAATGTTTGCCACGGTTTTGAGTTTCTTCATCGTAGAATACCCATACCGAATTCGGATGTCTTGATAAAAACCCATATCTATAAGTATATGTGAATGTTAGCTACGACTGGCTAATTAAGGATTAAAACTTAAATGTTTAGTTGGGTGTGCAGTCTTAGGCCAAAAACTAAAGAATACTCTTTATTTCTGTTCGAGCTTTCGAGGCTTTATTGTCTCTTCATCAGGAACGCTACAATGATTTTTACATCCATTAGTGATGTTAAAAATTATACAAAGTGTTTAGTACTTACGATAAAATGAGATTAAATAAAAGTTGCACATGTGTGGAACAGGTTATAAAAGTTATAAAAGAAATAATGACACCACAATCACTGGACTATAAGTTAAAGACATTCTGCTTTAAAAATACATAATATTGTTATGAGGATTACACAATAAAATTGAATTTAAATTAAAATATGAACAAAAGCATTGAAGACATTTTGTTAAAAAGTTACTTAAAAAATTGAATACAAAAAATGTGACACTACACATGGTTACCAAAATAAAATCACCAGGATTAACAAACTCTACAGGACAAAAGTAACTAACTTCCACCAGTAACTGAACCGATTAAATGTGTTCTTTTGGATAGCTCTGAAGCCCGACTAGATCAGGTCAGATTAGAGTGAACAGAGGTATCTAATTACGATTGTAGTAAGAACCTCTGTTCACCCCCAACCCGCTATGTCAGGACGTCAGAGCCATCCAAAAGATCACGTTCAATATTATTATTCTGAAATTGATTATTTTTATCTAAATGCAAAAGGTAAGTATATATGATGCTGAGACCATCAATGTCGGTCCTAGAATTTAAAGTATTAGGCGTTTTGAAAATGTTAGTCATTTCCAGAAACGTCCTTTTTTTTGAGTTACTTTCACGGTCTAATATGCTGACCCTATCATATGATATGTCATGATTACAATCAACAGCATGTCTGGCCAAAGTACATGTTCTTTTATTGTTTCTTATGTCACTTTTGTGAGATGTAATACGGTCTTTGAGACGTCTGCTCGTTTGACCTATGTATTGTTGGTTGCAGCCATTACAAGGGATACTGTAAACAACATTAGATAAATTCAGTAAATCATCTTTGTCTTTTAATTTTGAAAAAAGATTAGAAACTGTTACTTTATTTTTGAAAGCTAATTTAAAGTTATCATAATTCATAAAAATTCTTTTAAATTGAGTTTGTAAATTGCCAAAATGGGGTAAAGAGTAATATTTAATTAGATTATTATTAGGTGGGGGATTATTTGGATTGATCGTAACATCGTTAATGGATGATCTGCCAAACAACAATTTGTGAATTAAATTTGAGGGATATCCACAATTTTTAAACAGTACAGCAAGTTTTTTTAAATTTGTTGTTCGTAGGGAAGTGTGACTAGTTTTAATGATTCTATTTTTCATGCCAAGTACCAGGTTAATTTTTTGTCGTTCTTGGTGGTAAGATTCATAATGTAGGAATCTTCCAGAGGAACCTGGTTTGGTGTACCAAGTGGTAATAATAGTATTATCTGCCCTTCTAATGAGTTTGGTATCAAGAAAGGGTACACTGTGATTAGTATCTTCTTGTTCTATTGTAAACTGCATGATAGGATCATAACTATTGAAGACTTGTAATAGTTCTTCTGTGCTTCCCTGCGGAATACTTAAAATTAAGTCATCAACATATTTTTTGATGAACGGAATTTGAAATGTGAGTCTGTTTATACAGTTGTCAAGCAGATCATCCATAACGTATTGTGGTAGGATCGGTGAAACAGGGCTGCCCATTGGCATACCTGTAGTTTGTTTATAATAAATTTGAGAAAAAGTGAAAACAGTTGTATCAAAAAGAAAATTAATTAGTTTTAAGAACCATGGTTTACTGACTTTACTATGTTGTGTGATGTTTTCCCAGTGTCTATCAATACTTTTTTTTGCTAATTCTAATGAAATATTGTTAAACAATGCTTTGACATCCAGGCTAATAATCATATAGTTATCTGGAAGTTGGAATTCATTAATGAATTCACTGAATTGAAAAGAGTCTTTAACAAAATAATTATTATCTGTATCATATGATATCGTCAATATATCTGTGACTAATTGCGCTATTCCCCTATTGGGACTATCTACTCCAGAAATAATAGGACGGAGAGATAGTGTAGGTTTCTCCGTCCTATTATTTCTGGAGTAGATAGTCCCAATAGGGGAATAGCGCAATTAGTCACAGATATATTGACGATATCATATGATACAGATAATAATTATTTTGTTAAAGACTCTTTTCAATTCAGTGAATTCATTAATGAATTCCAACTTCCAGATAACTATATGATTATTAGCCTGGATGTCAAAGCATTGTTTAACAATATTTCATTAGAATTAGCAAAAAAAAGTATTGATAGACACTGGGAAAACATCACACAACATAGTAAAGTCAGTAAACCATGGTTCTTAAAACTAATTAATTTTCTTTTTGATACAACTGTTTTCACTTTTTCTCAAATTTATTATAAACAAACTACAGGTATGCCAATGGGCAGCCCTGTTTCACCGATCCTAGCACAATACGTTATGGATGATCTGCTTGACAACTGTATAAACAGACTCACATTTCAAATTCCGTTCATCAAAAAATATGTTGATGACTTAATTTTAAGTATTCCGCAGGGAAGCACAGAAGAACTATTACAAGTCTTCAATAGTTATGATCCTATCATGCAGTTTACAATAGAACAAGAAGATACTAATCACAGTGTACCCTTTCTTGATACCAAACTCATTAGAAGGGCAGATAATACTATTATTACCACTTGGTACACCAAACCAGGTTCCTCTGGAAGATTCCTACATTATGAATCTTACCACCAAGAACGACAAAAAATTAACCTGGTACTTGGCATGAAAAATAGAATCATTAAAACTAGTCACACTTCCCTACGAACAACAAATTTAAAAAAACTTGCTGTACTGTTTAAAAATTGTGGATATCCCTCAAATTTAATTCACAAATTGTTGTTTGGCAGATCATCCATTAACGATGTTACGATCAATCCAAATAATCCCCCACCTAATAATAATCTAATTAAATATTACTCTTTACCCCATTTTGGCAATTTACAAACTCAATTTAAAAGAATTTTTATGAATTATGATAACTTTAAATTAGCTTTCAAAAATAAAGTAACAGTTTCTAATCTTTTTTCAAAATTAAAAGACAAAGATGATTTACTGAATTTATCTAATGTTGTTTACAGTATCCCTTGTAATGGCTGCAACCAACAATACATAGGTCAAACGAGCAGACGTCTCAAAGACCGTATTACATCTCACAAAAGTGACATAAGAAACAATAAAAGAACATGTACTTTGGCCAGACATGCTGTTGATTGTAATCATGACATATCATATGATAGGGTCAGCATATTAGACCGTGAAAGTAACTAAAAAAAAAGGACGTTTCTGGAAATGACTAACATTTTCAAAACGCCTAATACTTTAAATTCTAGGACCGACATTGATGGTCTCAGCATCATATATACTTACCTTTTGCATTTAGATAAAAATAATCAATTTCAGAATAATAATATTGAACGTGATCTTTTGGATGGCTCTGACGTCCTGACATAGCGGGTTGGGGGTGAACAGAGGTTCTTACTACAATCGTAATTAGATACCCCTGTTCACTCTAATCTGACCTGATCTAGTCGGGCTTCAGAGCTATCCAAAAGAACACATTTAATCGGTTCAGTTACTGGTGGAAGTTAGTTACTTTTGTCCTGTAGAGTTTGTTAATCCTGGTGATTTTATTTTGGTAACCATGTGTAGTGTCTCATTTTTTGTATTCAATTTTTTAAGTAACTTTTTAACAAAATGTCTTCAATGCTTTTGTTCATATTTTAATTTAAATTCAATTTTATTGTGTAATCCTCATAACAATATTATGTATTTTTAAAGCAGAATGTCTTTAACTTATAGTCCAGTGATTGTGGTGTCATTATTTCTTTTATAACTTTTATAACCTGTTCCACACATGTGCAACTTTTATTTAATCTCATTTTATCGTAAGTACTAAACACTTTGTATAATTTTTAACATCACTAATGGATGTAAAAATCATTGTAGCGTTCCTGATGAAGAGACAATAAAGCCTCGAAAGCTCGAACAGAAATAAAGAGTATTCTTTAGTTTTTGGCCTAAGACTGCACACCCAACTAAACATTTAAGTTTTAATCCTTAATTAGCCAGTCGTAGCTAACATTCACATATACTTATAGATATGGGTTTTTATCAAGACATCCGAATTCGGTATGGGTATTCTACGATGAAGAAACTCAAAACCGTGGCAAACATTAACACCAAACTTGCGACATTAAGGAACAGGCGTAATTTCCTCTTACGTTGTAGGAGGCATAACATCACACCACAGCACATCACCAACGGAATTAACAATGTAGTCAACCTCACAGGGGCAGCTGTAGGACACACACTACATACAGCACTTCAATTTAACCAAAAGTTAAGGATAAAAATTTTAAATTTAGAAATTCAAGTAACTCATGACAGTATTCGGAACTTTGAAAAATCACTCAACGATACAAAGAACGGTCTTACGAATTTAATACCTTATAATATTATCGTTGAATTTTATAGGAAACAATCTATTAACTATAATCGTTGTTCTTTCAAAGTTAAGAATGCTAACATACAAAAATTCAATAATTTAGTACAGTCACAGGCATTAAAAATTAAAACTCAATCCAATTGGATTAAGAATTTGACAGATATTGCAATACCACCGGATGTAAGTAGCTTTCTTGCACTAGGACCAAAATTTAGTGTTGAGCCCAGTATTAAAGATATAAAAATACCTCAGTTGTTATCTGACATTGACTATATAGTTGGCAATCTACCTGAATCAGACAAAAATTTAATTTTAACACAAACTACCAATTTAATTACCAATTATTTTCATAGGGGACTTTCTCATAATAATCCTATACATTCCACATATATCAAATGTCAAAAATTTCTAAAAGACAACCCAGAACTCAAAGTCATTCCTTCAGACAAAATGAATATTACAACAATTATGAGTAAGCAACAATATGAATCTTTAGCACAAGAAATATTAAATGATAGAGACTATTACGAGATAGTGAATAGAAACCCCACGTCTACGATTCAACAGAGAGCCAACAAAATGATTTCGGAACTAGTGAATGCAAAGATGCTTACTTCTCAAGAAGGCAAACAGTATAGAGTATATAATGGTGTTGTTAGTAAATTTTATGGTTTACCCAAGGTACATAAACCTACACTATCTCTCCGTCCTATTATTTCTAGAGTAGATAGTCCCAATAGGGGAATAGCGCAATTAGTCACAGATATATTGACGATATCATATGATACAGATAATAATTATTTTGTTAAAGACTCTTTTCAATTCAGTGAATTCATTAATGAATTCCAACTTCCAGATAACTATATGATTATTAGCCTGGATGTCAAAGCATTGTTTAACAATATTTCATTAGAATTAGCAAAAAAAAGTATTGATAGACACTGGGAAAACATCACACAACATAGTAAAGTCAGTAAACCATGGTTCTTAAAACTAATTAATTTTCTTTTTGATACAACTGTTTTCACTTTTTCTCAAATTTATTATAAACAAACTACAGGTATGCCAATGGGCAGCCCTGTTTCACCGATCCTAGCACAATACGTTATGGATGATCTGCTTGACAACTGTATAAACAGACTCACATTTCAAATTCCGTTCATCAAAAAATATGTTGATGACTTAATTTTAAGTATTCCGCAGGGAAGCACAGAAGAACTATTACAAGTCTTCAATAGTTATGATCCTATCATGCAGTTTACAATAGAACAAGAAGATACTAATCACAGTGTACCCTTTCTTGATACCAAACTCATTAGAAGGGCAGATAATACTATTATTACCACTTGGTACACCAAACCAGGTTCCTCTGGAAGATTCCTACATTATGAATCTTACCACCAAGAACGACAAAAAATTAACCTGGTACTTGGCATGAAAAATAGAATCATTAAAACTAGTCACACTTCCCTACGAACAACAAATTTAAAAAAACTTGCTGTACTGTTTAAAAATTGTGGATATCCCTCAAATTTAATTCACAAATTGTTGTTTGGCAGATCATCCATTAACGATGTTACGATCAATCCAAATAATCCCCCACCTAATAATAATCTAATTAAATATTACTCTTTACCCCATTTTGGCAATTTACAAACTCAATTTAAAAGAATTTTTATGAATTATGATAACTTTAAATTAGCTTTCAAAAATAAAGTAACAGTTTCTAATCTTTTTTCAAAATTAAAAGACAAAGATGATTTACTGAATTTATCTAATGTTGTTTACAGTATCCCTTGTAATGGCTGCAACCAACAATACATAGGTCAAACGAGCAGACGTCTCAAAGACCGTATTACATCTCACAAAAGTGACATAAGAAACAATAAAAGAACATGTACTTTGGCCAGACATGCTGTTGATTGTAATCATGACATATCATATGATAGGGTCAGCATATTAGACCGTGAAAGTAACTCAAAAAAAAGGACGTTTCTGGAAATGACTAACATTTTCAAAACGCCTAATACTTTAAATTCTAGGACCGACATTGATGGTCTCAGCATCATATATACTTACCTTTTGCATTTAGATAAAAATAATCAATTTCAGAATAATAATATTGAACGTGATCTTTTGGATGGCTCTGACGTCCTGACATAGCGGGTTGGGGGTGAACAGAGGTTCTTACTACAATCGTAATTAGATACCCCTGTTCACTCTAATCTGACCTGATCTAGTCGGGCTTCAGAGCTATCCAAAAGAACACATTTAATCGGTTCAGTTACTGGTGGAAGTTAGTTACTTTTGTCCTGTAGAGTTTGTTAATCCTGGTGATTTTATTTTGGTAACCATGTGTAGTGTCACATTTTTTGTATTCAATTTTTTAAGTAACTTTTTAACAAAATGTCTTCAATGCTTTTGTTCATATTTTAATTTAAATTCAATTTTATTGTGTAATCCTCATAACAATATTATGTATTTTTAAAGCAGAATGTCTTTAACTTATAGTCCAGTGATTGTGGTGTCATTATTTCTTTTATAACTTTTATAACCTGTTCCACACATGTGCAACTTTTATTTAATCTCATTTTATCGTAAGTACTAAACACTTTGTATAATTTTTAACATCACTAATGGATGTAAAAATCATTGTAGCGTTCCTGATGAAGAGACAATAAAGCCTCGAAAGCTCGAACAGAAATAAAGAGTATTCTTTAGTTTTTGGCCTAAGACTGCACACCCAACTAAACATTTAAGTTTTAATCCTTAATTAGCCAGTCGTAGCTAACATTCACATATACTTATAGATATGGGTTTTTATCAAGACATCCGAATTCGGTATGGGTATTCTACGATGAAGAAACTCAAAACCGTGGTAAACATTAACACCAAACTTGCGACATTAAGGAACAGGCGTAATTTCCTCTTACGTTGTAGGAGGCATAACATCACACCACAGCACATCACCAACGGAATTAACAATGTAGTCAACCTCACAGGGGCAGCTGTAGGACACACACTACATACAGCACTTCAATTTAACCAAAAGTTAAGGATAAAAATTTTAAATTTAGAAATTCAAGTAACTCATGACAGTATTCGGAACTTTGAAAAATCACTCAACGATACAAAGAACGGTCTTACGAATTTAATACCTTATAATATTATCGTTGAATTTTATAGGAAACAATCTATTAACTATAATCGTTGTTTTTTCAAAGTTAAGAATGCTAACATACAAAAATTCAATAATTTAGTACAGTCACAGGCATTAAAAATTAAAACTCAATCCAATTGGATTAAGAATTTGACAGATATTGCAATACCACAGGATGTAAGTAGCTTTCTTGCACTAGGACCAAAATTTAGTGTTGAGCCCAGTATTAAAGATATAAAAATACCTCAGTTGTTATCTGACATTGACTATATAGTTGGCAATCTACCTGAATCAGACAAAAATTTAATTTTAACACAAACTACCAATTTAATTACCAATTATTTTCATAGGGGACTTTCTCATAATAATCCTATACATTCCACATATATCAAATGTCAAAAATTTCTAAAAGACAACCCAGAACTCAAAGTCATTCCTTCAGACAAAATGAATATTACAACAATTATGAGTAAGCAACAATATGAATCTTTAGCACAAGAAATATTAAATGATAGAGACTATTACGAGATAGTGAATAGAAACCCCACGTCTACGATTCAACAGAGAGCCAACAAAATGATTTCGGAACTAGTGAATGCAAAGATGCTTACTTCTCAAGAAGGCAAACAGTATAGAGTATATAATGGTGTTGTTAGTAAATTTTATGGTTTACCCAAGGTACATAAACCTACACTATCTCTCCGTCCTATTACTTCTGGAGTAGATAGTCCCAATAGGGGAATAGCGCAATTAGTCACAGATATATTGACGATATCATATGATACAGATAATAATTATTTTGTTAAAGACTCTTTTCAATTCAGTGAATTCATTAATGAATTCCAACTTCCAGATAACTATATGATTATTAGCCTGGATGTCAAAGCATTGTTTAACAATATTTCATTAGAATTAGCAAAAAAAAGTATTGATAGACACTGGGAAAACATCACACAACATAGTAAAGTCAGTAAACCATGGTTCTTAAAACTAATTAATATTCTTTTTGATACAACTGTTTTCACTTTTTCTCAAATTTATTATAAACAAACTACAGGTATGCCAATGGGCAGCCCTGTTTCACCGATCCTAGCACAATACGTTATGGATGATCTGCTTGACAACTGTATAAACAGACTCACATTTCAAATTCCGTTCATCAAAAAATATGTTGATGACTTAATTTTAAGTATTCCGCAGGGAAGCACAGAAGAACTATTACAAGTCTTCAATAGTTATGATCCTATCATGCAGTTTACAATAGAACAAGAAGATACTAATCACAGTGTACCCTTTCTTGATACCAAACTCATTAGAAGGGCAGATAATACTATTATTACCACTTGGTACACCAAACCAGGTTCCTCTGGAAGATTCCTACATTATGAATCTTACCACCAAGAACGACAAAAAAATTAACCTGGTACTTGGCATGAAAAATAGAATCATTAAAACTAGTCACACTTCCCTACGAACAACAAATTTAAAAAAACTTGCTGTACTGTTTAAAAATTGTGGATATCCCTCAAATTTAATTCACAAATTGTTGTTTGGCAGATCATCCATTAACGATGTTACGATCAATCCAAATAATCCCCCACCTAATAATAATCTAATTAAATATTACTCTTTACCCCATTTTGGCAATTTACAAACTCAATTTAAAAGAATTTTTATGAATTATGATAACTTTAAATTAGCTTTCAAAAATAAAGTAACAGTTTCTAATCTTTTTTCAAAATTAAAAGACAAAGATGATTTACTGAATTTATCTAATGTTGTTTACAGTATCCCTTGTAATGGCTGCAACCAACAATACATAGGTCAAACGAGCAGACGTCTCAAAGACCGTATTACATCTCACAAAAGTGACATAAGAAACAATAAAAGAACATGTACTTTGGCCAGACATGCTGTTGATTGTAATCATGACATATCATATGATAGGGTCAGCATATTAGACCGTGAAAGTAACTCAAAAAAAGGACGTTTCTGGAAATGACTAACATTTTCAAAACGCCTAATACTTTAAATTCTAGGACCGACATTGATGGTCTCAGCATCATATATACTTACCTTTTGCATTTAGATAAAAATAATCAATTTCAGAATAATAATATTGAACGTGATCTTTTGGATGGCTCTGACGTCCTGACATAGCGGGTTGGGGGTGAACAGAGGTTCTTACTACAATCGTAATTAGATACCCCTGTTCACTCTAATCTGACCTGATCTAGTCGGGCTTCAGAGCTATCCAAAAGAACACATTTAATCGGTTCAGTTACTGGTGGAAGTTAGTTACTTTTGTCCTGTAGAGTTTGTTAATCCTGGTGATTTTATTTTGGTAACCATGTCACATTTTTTGTATTCAATTTTTTAAGTAACTTTTTAACAAAATGTCTTCAAAGCTTTTGTTCATATTTTAATTTAAATTCAATTTTATTGTGTAATCCTCATAACAATATTATGTATTTTTAAAGCAGAATGTCTTTAACTTATAGTCCAGTGATTGTGGTGTCATTATTTCTTTTATAACTTTTATAACCTGTTCCACACATGTGCAACTTTTATTTAATCTCATTTTATCGTAAGTACTAAACACTTTGTATAATTTTTAACATCACTAATGGATGTAAAAATCATTGTAGCGTTCCTGATGAAGAGACAATAAAGCCTCGAAAGCTCGAACAGAAATAAAGAGTATTCTTTAGTTTTTGGCCTAAGACTGCACACCCAACTAAACATTTAAGTTTTAATCCTTAATTAGCCAGTCGTAGCTAACATTCACATATATATATATATATATATATATATATATATATATATATATATATATATATATATATATATATATATATATATATATATATATATATATATATATATATATATATATATATATATATATATATATATATATATATATATATATATATATATATATATATATATATATATATATATATATATATATATATATATATATATATATATATATATATATATATATATATATATATATATATATATATATATATATATATATATATATATATATATATATATATATATATATATATATATATATATATATATATATATATATATATATATATATATATATATATATATATATATATATATATATATATATATATATATATATATATATATATATATATATATATATATATATATATATATATATATATATATATATATATATATATGCAAAGTGTCTTATACACCTCCAAAATAATGATATACGTATTTAACGAATACGCCTCCAAAATCGGAGGCGACTTCGAAAAATCGGTGACCAATACGAACCTATGTGTAAAACATGTTCATTGTCATTATTACGTCATTAGTAGGCGTTTCCCAAATTTTATGTCGGAGGCCAATTGGTATGGTGTACATATACAGTTATACAATGTAGTTCACTGTAATTCCACCAGAAGGCGCCACCAGTTAATACGCATATACGCTACAAATGGTGGTTAAGCAGAATTTGCCTCCACATGTTCTCTACACCAATACACCTCAGAAAATTGGCAACAGTGTACGGAGGTAAGTTAGTACGTTAGTTTAATATGTGTGTAAATATTATTCATTGGTGTTATTTTACCTTCTGTGGAAAAGCGCTCGCGTGCGATTGACTTCAATAATGTTTTATTAACATGTATACGTACTAGCTTTGTTTATGAAGTAATATCGTTGTTCAACTAGTAACTAGTGTTAGTACTAGATTGACATATTGATTAATGATTAATTAAAATAGACGAGTATTACAATTTTATTATTACTCAGGCTCAAAAAATACAATTAGTTCAAAAATAATTTGGAAGTAGCTTATTTAAAACAAAATAAGAATAAACATAATTTAACGTTTTTATTTATTCAGAACAAAAATTTGTGTGAATGATTTTGGTGTGTGTAAAATTATTTATTTATTCCTTTGGTTGAAAATTAATGTTGGTAGTGTACGTAGTATTTCAATATGTTTTTCATAAAAAAGAAACTAAAATTGCAGTTATTAAACCAGTATAAAATATGTAAATTAGCAATAATAAAATCCTCTGTAAATGAACAGTATCAAAAATATTTGTAAACTGTTCTGAATAGATTAAATAGATACACATACACATTTTATACAAAGGTGTTCAAAGATCAGCTTTAACCTGAAGATGATGAACTCGACAATCTATTAATACAGATATGGGTAAGTAGTATTATTCCTTTTAAATTTTTATAACCAATTATGACTTTATTTGCAGGTTTGACATTATTCAAAAGTAAGTGGATATACAATATTGCATAAAAAACAAGCTTAAGATTTTATTAGCAACATGTCATATCAAATAGTTAAGTAATGTTCTTGTTTTAATACATACAGTGTGGAACAGCCAAATGAAATAAACTCATTATCTCAATTATTGTGAATATTTTTTAAAAATCCCTAGGTACCTACGTCGATTTTGGGTTCTGAAATGACATCCTGCAACGCACAAATTTCATCTTTTAATTCAACCCCGTTCAAGTGGCAGTTGCAAACCCTAAATTTTTTAATGGACTTAAAGTAAGGACTTGTGATACCTTATTTGGAACATATTTTTACATTTATAGATTCAGGATGTCATTTTGGATACAGTTATAGCATATTGAGATAAAAATATTAATGGCTGACATTTTTATGAGCAAAATTAATTTTTTATCTAGGCGGCCGTAATCCCAAAAAATGTTTTGCTTTGCTTGAGTAATTAATCAAAAAATATATTTTTGACATTATGCCACATGGCGTTTGTGTTATAAGATTTTAAACATTTCGGAAATCATTTTTCCAAATTAACTAATTTTTTTTAAATGGCACCATTGTGGTTCACTACGTTATTTCAATAAAGCATTTAATTACCGATTACGTGGTACCAAATAATTCACAATATCTTCATATAATTATACATTAAAATACATAAGAATAACATTCAACTAGAAATGAAATAAAGTTATAATATTTAACAATGGATCTCTATCAAGTAGGTGCCTTTGATCTCCTGAATCAAAAAACGTAAAAATATATACAGGGTGTTCGATTTAAAATTCCAAAGTTAGCATCATTTTCGGCGAAACCTGAAGCATTGAGTAAATAAATAATATAAAGAGGCACAACCGTCAAGGGGCCGAGATTTTAGTATTGTATTTTTTGCCAATAGCTTCAGGATTGTTTTCAATTTTTAGTGCTATGAGAAGGTATTTGTTATTCGGTATAGCCCTAAATATTGTAGATAATTCTATAGTTATTGACAAAAAAATACAACACTAAAATCTCGGCCCCTTGACGGTTGCGCCTCTTTATATTATTTACTCAATGCCTGAAGCGACAAAAAATGTTAAATCGGCCGAATTAATACATATTTAGCCGTTATTTGACGTGCCCAAATTTGAAATTCATATCTTGTAAAACCAAGAAGATATAGATAGAGGCAAGTGACATCTCGTGTTCACCTGGTATATTCTCTGGGTTTTACAAGATATGAATTTCAAATTTGGACACGTCAAATAACGACTGAATATGCATTAATTCGACCAATTTAACATTTTCGGTTGCTTCCGGTTTCACAGGAAATGATGCTAACACTGGATTATTAAATGGAACGCCCCGTATATTTTCACATTTTTTTTATTCAGGGGGTCAAAGGCGTCTGCTTCATAGAGATCCACTGTTAAATATTATGAGTTTTTTTTTTCATTTATATCTTGTTGAATGTTATAATATTCTTATTAGTGCATTCTGTGAGTCAGACGAACATACAAATATTTGGGGAGTCAGACAAATTACCGCTCCCCCCGTTTTCGAGGACGCTGAACACGATGGTGATGTTTTTTCTGCTTCCTGAGTTGACCCTACCCCCTAAACGGCCAAAGAACCGCCCCCAAAGGGGGAGAATTGCGTATTTGACGTCTTCCACAGGCAAAACTTATAACACCCCCGTTTTCGAGGATGCTGAACATGATGGTGATGTTGGTTCTGCTCCCCGAGGCGAGCCAACCCCCCAAACGGCCAAGAACCACTCTACAAGGGGGTGAAAAATGTGTCTCGTGTTACAAACGAGAAAACCCGCGTTATCTCTTATTTTTGAGTATGATGGGCAAGAGAAATATATTACGAAGTCACCTCGACCACCGCGAGCCCCTCGAATGGACACAAATTACCCCTTTGACGCGCGGTTTTATGAAGTAAGTGAGGTAAGTTAAATCATAAACATTTTTATTGACGCATAAAATTACTTATTTACTATATGTAAATATATATCATTTCTAACATTTGTCGGGGTGACTTTGTAATGTTTTCCTCTTGTCCAGCACACTCAAAAACGAGAGATAACGCCGGTTTTGTCATTTGTAGCACGAAATACATTTTTCACCCCCGTGGAGGGTGGTTTTTGGCCGTTCGGGAGGTTGGTTCGCCTCAGGGAGCAGAACCAACATCACCATCGTGTTCAGCATCCTCGAAAACGGGGGGGTGACATAAGTTTTGCCGGTGGAAGGTGTCGAATACGCGATTCCCCTTTGGGGGTGGTTTTTGGCCATTTGGGGGGGTAGGGTCAACTCGGGGAGCAGAACCAACATCACCATCGTGTTCAACATCCTCGAAAACGGGGGAGTGACATAAGTTTTGCCGTTGGAAGACGTCGAATAAGCGATTCTCCCCCTTTGGGGGTGGTTTTTTGGCCGTTTGGGGGGTAGGGTCAAGTCGGGGAGCAGAACCAACATCACCATCGTATTCAGCATCCTCGAAAACGGAGGGGGGAAGTAGTTTGGTTGACTCCCCAAATATTTGTATTTTTCGAATTTTTTTTCGACTCACAGAATGCACTATATGTATTTCTATGTATTATAAATATGAACAACATTAAATGCTTTATTGAAATAACGTATAGAGCCACCATGGACTCATTTAAAAAAAATAGTTATTTTGAAAAAATGATTTCCGAAATGTTATCTTATAACACAAATTTCATATGACATAATACCATATTGTATTTTTTGATTAATTATTGAAGCAAAATAAAACATATTTTTGGGGTCACGGCCGCCTAGAAGAAATATTAAGTTTGCTCATAAAAATATCAGCCATTAATATTTTTATCTCAATATGCCATAACTGTATCCAAACTGACCTGAATCAAAAAATGTAAAAATATTTAGGGTGTTCCATTTAAAAAATCAAAGTTAGTTTAATTTCCGGTGAAACCGTAAGTGACGGGAAATGTAAAATTGGTCGAGATAATGCACATTTAACCGTTATTTGACGTGCCCAAATTTTCAAAATTCATATCTTGTCAAACCAAGAAGATATAGCAAGCGTCATTTCGTGGTCACCAGGTATACCGTGCCTTCAATTTTCGTAGCTACATGGAGATAAAGTGATCGTGTTCATTAGAAGTAGAGGGGAGTATCGTGTGCATGGTAAATTCACGTTCACGAATGCAAACGCGTATGAATGCGTTTGCGTATGGACGATGATACATGGCAGCTATCTCCACTATTACGGTCGGACTCACGAGCTTTACCGAATATTTTCTTGTGTAGTGTTTTGAAATGAAGGCACGGTATGTTTTGTGTCCCAAAAGTAACGAATTTAATTTATATTTTTTTTGTTTGCCTTTTAAAAAAGCAAAATATAGGTCAACTAGTATATTATAAAAAGTGTTACTTTTCTATAATATTGACAATTTGTCTTCGTCATATTTCACAAAGCTATAACAGTAATATTTTTTTACATAGGACACCATATGATATAAACTCTGTTTAAAAAATAATTAACTCTATAGATTTTACCCTTTTACCAACTTGTTTAAAGTAGTTTTCGAGAAATGTCAAAAATGGTCTGTATGAGGAGAAAATAAATTATAAGAGTGATTAAAGAAAGACCTTATTACTTGATTGACAAAAACAAATTAAATAAAAATGATAAAAAAACAATAAATCTTCAGATAGGTAATTAGTTAATCTAAATTAATATCTTGTAAAACAAAGAAGATATAAGGGCGAGCGTCATTTCGTGGTCACCCGGTATATTTGCATGTTCGAATTCTACTAAAAATTATAAGCATTCTTTGTCATATCACCATACATCAAAATTAACTGTTTCCGAGTATACAGGGTACTTTCAGATGCTGTATATTCTAACCGGTGAGACTCAAAGTAAAATAACTTCTACATTCCTTTCTTAGTTTTTTATTCCCTACCCGAATATGGCAACTTCCTGTTCAGCTTATAACAAATGGAAATCGAAAATTTGGTTATTGGCTGGATTTGGACTCCTCTTCTACTCTTGTCATTTTTAACAAAAAAAATCCAATAATCTAGAGTACCTAGTTTTCTATTCTATTTAAATTAATAAAAGCTATTATTTTACTAAACTACACGGAAGCAAGTAAAATATTATTACCCAATACAAAAATGTTACAGAGTGACAAAAATGCGATAAATTATAAACCGCGCAAGAACTGGGAATGACATATTGCAAAATATTATGTCTCCTTTTAAAGTGTCTAAAAAAATATTGGCCCTATTACTCTATTATCTAAAATTCCACACCATACATTTACCGATAAACGACCCAGAGCTTTTAATCTGACAAACTGCACGAGGATTTTGTAGAGCCCAGATAATTTGCTTTATTAAATTTAAAGGTGTTCATATTGTTGTAAAGCCGGCACTGCCTGCCTTTACACCCTGTATATCATTTCATACATTAGTTCATGGGTAATATTACGATTTATAATTATTTCATCATGCTCACATATTTTGCTTAGATAGTTTTATCTACGAAGTCCAAGTAACGTCGTACGATGCAAGATCAGCATTTAATTCCTTTGTTCTATGTATTGCACAAATCGCCTAAACGTTGCATTTCCTTTGTTCTACAAAACTGCAATTTGACAAGTTTTTCATAACGCATAGTTACTAACGATAGTTAGGGGCACGTGACCAAGAACGGCAGTAAAACCAAAAGACATGCAACTAAAGGCAGATAACTATTTTCGTCGGCGAGAAAGTTGTTTCGAACCTGCTAAATTTTGTAACTAAGTTCTAAATTCTAAATTCTTGTGACTAAATTTATGTGTTATCCAATTTCTTGTGTTTAGTAAACTTTTGTGAACCACCATCAATTAAAATCATTAAATAAACCTAATTTTTGTGAACTAGACTTTGTGTTTTCGTCCAAACCACCAGAACATCGAACCCGCTCACAACAATATGCTGAGCATAATTTAAACTGTTAACTTATAGTAGGGCCAAAAAGAGTAGTTAGTAGATCAAAAAATTCACCGGAAATTCTTCAAAGTATTTAGCTTTTATTGAATACAGAAGCGGCAGCTCTTTTTACCATATAATCCCATATAATTGAGAGAAATATATCAAGTTTTATCCGCCTACCAGAGATGAAAACCACAACTAGTTCCCCCTGGATTTACTGACTACTCTTTTTGGCCCTACTATATTTTAGACCAGGTGGTATGGGCGCAGTCGTTTTGAAGTAAATTCGGACTGATTTTTTTGCTGGAATCGGTTCAGGAGACAGTGCCGATTATGAAAATCTATGTTACCAAAAGGTAACCTGGTCTGATATTGTTTAAAACAGTTTAAAAAAAAGGGAAAAATAACATTTTTTTACTCAAACTAATTAAGCATTTTTATATTTTTCGACCGATTTCCAACAATAACGTTTTTTCGTAAACTTGATATTTTCAATGTTATTAATTTTTAAAAATTAATAACTGAAAATATTTCTTCCTTTTTTTAGGATTTATTATATCTCTTGAAGTTACTATCGAAAAAACTTGTTTTATCTAACAAATATTCAAATTAACCAGTTTAAAACTGGGAAATAACCTCTACACCTTTGACGTGATGTCAGAGGAACAATTAGAGGGTGTTTTTTGACGACTAATAGGAATTAAAATAATACAAAAACACTGAATCAATCTGTTTCCTTTTTCAAAGTGTAGGCTTTAGATTTTTATGTTACGTGTAGATGTAGATCCACTATTACAAATCTTTTTTGTGTGACTCAATTCATAGCAGAATCTATTGATCCAGGACTACAAACTGATGTTGTTTACACTGACTTTTCTAAGGCATTCGACAGACTTGATCATAACATACTTATTACTAAACTTAAAGCTCATGGTTTCTCTTCGAGTCTCCAAGAATTTTTTAAATCCTATCTTACGAATCGTAAGCAATATGTTGAATGTTCTGGTCATCAGTCTGTCGAGATTTCAGTAACATCTGGTGTTCCCCAAGGGCCACTCCTCTTTAACATATTCATTGATGATATCACTTGTAGTCTAAAGGTGGCTTATTGTATGCCGATGATATGAAACTGTACTGTAACATCAAAAGCATAGAGGATTGTATGGAGCTGCAAAATGACTTAGTAAGCATCAGTAATTGGTGTTTTGCAAATAAGTTGCCCTTAAATGTAGCAAAGTGTAATGTCATGACATATAGCAACAAAGCAAATCTAATTACCTTTAATTATTCTATAAACGACACAAATTTAAATCGACCTGTTACCTACCGAGATTTGGGAGTGACATTTGATCAGAAACTTTCATTTGTTAATCACATCAGTAATCTTACTTCAGACTGTTTTAGAGCTCTAGGGTACATTATAAGAAACTCCAACGACTTCAACAATATTAGCATATTAAAATTACTTTTTTATTCCTTTGTCAGATCGCGTTTAGAGTATGCCTCCAGTATTTGGAGTCCCTTCTACAATGTCCATATTCAGAGTTTAGAAAAAGTGCAGAGAAATTATAAGTAGAAATCCAAGTAACAACTTCTCAACGGGCAAAAACCCCGACTTGCATTGAATTACACTTGGAAATCCAAAATTGATAGCCAATATTATTCGAATAATATTGGCTATAAATTTTGGATTTCCAAGTGTAATTCAATGCAAATCGGGGCTTTTGCCCGTTGAGTAGTTGTTACTTGGATTTCTACTTATTATTTAGCATGTAGTTTAGTCCACCAGGGCTAGAGGTCGCCTGCTTTTGGTATTTGCTTTGCAAATCGCTATCTGTCACAGAGATATCATCGATGTCTTGACAGGTAGTAGCAACTGACCACCAGAGGGATGTTTCTATCTCCCACCACTACCAAATAACACGGTGTAAATGAAGATTGTTATTATTATTATTCTACACATTACATTAAAATCTAAAGCCTAAACTTTGAAAAAGGAAACAGATGTAATTTAAGAAACGCCAGCGCAGTGTTTTTGTATTCTTTTAATTCATATTAGTTGTCAAAAAACACGCTCTAACTGTCCCTCTGACATCACGTCAAAGGAGTAGAGGTTAGTTTCCAGTTTTAAACTGGTTAATTTGAGTATTATTTAGATACATCAAGATTTTTCGATAGGAATTTCAAGAGATATGGTAATAAATCCCCAAAAGAAAAGGAAGAGAAAAAATTTATGAAATGCCACAATTAGCACTTAAACAATATGAACAGTTCTTGTTGGAAATCGGTCAAAATATATAAAAAAAATTAGTTTAAGTAAAAAATCGTAATTTTTCTATTTGTTATAACAAAAATTATTTTAAACAATATCAGACCAGGTTACCATTTGGTAAGTTTCAAAACCGATTCCAGTTTTGAAACTTACCAAATGGTAAGAAACGCCTGCACCCATACCACCTGGTCTGCTACACAAACGAATAATATTCTAGCGCATCATCTTAATACGAACTCACCCCCCACTCCCGCTCAATATATGCGGCAACACTGCTGGAGGCGTAACCGAACTCTAGTGTACAAAAACTTATACAAAAGAGGCGTTTCCGCTACTCAGTATTTGGAGGTGTGTTACATTTACAAGTATGGCAAAAATTTGTATATATTCAGAATGCTTATTCCTTACCCCTCTCTTGGTGCTTGTGTAGAGGTGTGTTATTATTTACCATTTGCACAAAATACACACAAAAAACGTACTTCCTTAACGTGGAGGCTTGGGTGCCTGTGTGATGTATGGAGGCGATTAAGATAGCCGTGCACGTATATATATATATATATATATATATATATATATATATATATATATATATATATATATATATATACACATGTAATCCGGCATTACCAAGCCCGAAACGCTATACTTCACGGATGTTACGAAGCCCGCGGCAAATTTACGAAGCCCGAATCGGGCTTCCTAAAAATTATTGCGTATATAAGTCTATCAGGGGTAGGTGACTCCATCTGTAGTTGTTTCAAAAAATCAGCCGGGCTTCCTAAGTCGGTATTATATCTCAATATATACACCTTTAGTTCAGTGTGATTGCCACCAGAGGGCCGCCACGCTCTCTGTATATACACTGTCTGAGTTTCACGGATGATAGGAAGCCCGCTACGTTTCGCCGTGCATAGGAAGCCCTTAATTTTGGCAACTACGCAGTTTAGCTTCCCTAATCACTAATTGAACACTTTTATACCATAGAAAATTAAAAAGATAGGTTCGATTTTTACTTGGCTTAGGTAGGTAGGTACCTAAGATTAAATCAAGTAGGTACTTGATTTAATCTGTATTTCGATTTTAATACACATGAATATTATTTATTAATTCCTTTATAGAATTTGTTTCAATCAAATCTGCTATTGACAAAGGGTATGTTAATTTAAATGGAATTTAATATTTCTTGCCTTAATTTTAATTTAATTGCAGTTACATAAATAAGTGAATTATTATTAATTTGAAAAAAATGTGTTAGGTACTATAAATTTGTTTCTCTAATTCTGTTGTAATTAATATAAATGGTACAATACCTAATTTATTGATTTTTATGAGATTCAATAGTTTTTAATTACATATTTCAGTAAGATATTGACTAAATTTAGAAATAGGTAGCTGATAATATATAATTATTTAAATTAACAGTTACCTTTATTAAACTCTTTTAGAATTATACATCTTATGCGTTTTACAGAGTAATATTGTAAGTTATTAATTTGTTTATGTGGACCTAGATGACTAATGTATAGTAAGGCACAAATGTCAGTTACCCCTCTACTAACTTTTGAATGATTTCAAATATTTTTTGGAGATAAGATAAATTTGCGACTGTTTGACTCTAAATAAAAAAATTGATATTCCAAAATGGCGTCTGGTCTCCATATTGAATATTTCTCTACTGTCGAGCCGAGGTGTGTGATACCTTAAATTAAAGGTATATTCGTCCATAGTAACTTGCCTTAGGTAATCCGATGATGTATAACAAAATGGCAGCATTACAACAAATTGAATGTTTACACAGGGCACTAGTTTCTTTACCTGGTTTTTTGACTCAATAATACCCGATTGTTAATCCCAGTAAGCATTTGAATTGAACATAATGAAAGTTTGTCAATAAGGCAAGTAAAATAATGTTTGAAATACATTTTTTCATTATATAGTTAAGACATTTGCAAATTTTAGTGACTAAGTACCTAGTCAAATGAATAAATACATTAATTTACAGGACAATCTATATCACTAAAGCTCATCCTGTAAAAGGAAAATAATAATGATGTGCCTTGAAAATGTGGAAATAAATTTGACAGTTATTATTTACCCATTATTACATACTTTCTCTACCTACATAAAGTGACTTATAATAATCATGCCGCGAATTTTAAATGATAAATCGAAGCCGCTTTGATATTTGACGAATAATTGAAGAAAAGAAATTACCATAGAGCTGTCTTTAACACATCTAGAAGTAGCATAAGGCTCAGAAGTGTTTTATAAATTTATAAAACGGGTTTGCTGTTGTGAACAAAATGGAACTCACTTCGAGTATTTTTGCTAAAGTAAATAAACGTACTATTTATTATATCTAATTAATAAGATAATAATATTTGTTTAAATATAAAAATTCTTAATAAATAGTAAAAAATTGCATTTCAAACATCATTTTACATTATATTCAATTCAAATGCTTACTGGGATTAATAATCGAGCATTTTATTGTCATCGCATTAACTCGAAATTTGGGCAAGTTAAGATTAGATCTTTAATTTAAGGTGTCACACACCTCGATCCGACATTAGAGAAATATCCAATATGGCGACCAGACGCCATTTTGGAATATCGGTTTTTTTATTTAGAGTCAAACACTCGCAAATCTATCTTGGAGTATAACCCCAAAACTCCAAAAAATATTTGAAACCAGTCAAAAGTAGGGGGGTAACTGACTTTTATTGCAGAATCCATTACATTTAAAGCAAAACGTAAAACATTTAAATGGATTCTGCAATATATTGCAATGCTGTATGTGACATATAGTCCTGCAGAGTATTTTGTTTTTGCATTGTTCGACAATAATAACGTTCTAAATTGTTTTCAACGATTTTTTTTGAATTCAACATAATTTATATTTGCATGTTCAGAAATGGAACATCAATAAATGTATTAGATAATTTTGTTATTATTGGGCCAATATAAGGCTTGAATAACGTTGTTTATACAACAAGTCTCGAATAAAGAGAGGAAGAGTATTTTATAAGAAAGCATGAAAATGTAGGCAGCATTAATTATAGAAATTTGTTTTTTATGGTTACATGACAGTTTATTAATTGTAAAATGTAAGTTCAAGTAAATCATTTTGTTTTTCGAGATTAATCGTCTACCTGATGAGCTACAAATAGCGAAAGAATATGTACATCTTCTTGTGGACTTCGTTTTTTAATTGGTAACCATAATATAATCAAATAACTAAAATAAATATTTATTGAATAAAACTCTAATTAACAATAATTTACATTTGTTATGTAGTTGCTATTAAAAAAAAAATTAACAAGATACATTAATTCTCAATTAAATTATTAAAATATATATCGTCAATAACAGATTCAATATAAATAAATTGCACAAAGAAATTGATAATGGAATTAAAATGATATAAAAATATTAAGTATTCTTTATATACTACTGAAGAGGAGACAGGCAAGGTAAACGGTAAATAAAAAAGAAAATAATTCCGGATGCATTAACTACCATTATTAACTGATCATGAATCTGATTCAGCTTTTAGCAGATCTGGTAATTTTATTCTGTTAGTACCTAGACTTATATTCAGTTCTTAATTTTTGATTATGTGATTATTGACTAGTTACAATTATTATTATTATTATTATCTATTCTATCTATTCTATTCTATATTCTATTCTTTTTATCTATCTTTTATATCTATAAATATTAAAATGTGATAAGGCTATGTCCGTCTAATTCGGGAGCGGTTTTTCGTGTACTTTGCGCCCGCAAAGGCTTTTTTCACGGGGGAGATTGGCTTTTCGTAGGCGGAATCATATCGGGAAAATCCCAACGTCGATGTTTCGTTGCGATCCTTTGAGTATTAAGAAAAGTTATTAGCCGTTTGGTAGCACCGTGTCGGAGAGGTTTGTAAAATTTGAGAAATTAAAAAGAGATACGAGACCAATGGCCGCCGGATGCGCGCGCAGGTCTTGACAATACTTAAAAATTACAACGTCAATGTCAAAGCGCCGCTTTTAGGTTATCTCGAAATCTACAGTGCGTTGCGATAAAACTTTTAGGTTATGGTCCGAAATTGACGTTTCCTTATTATCAGCCCCAGGACGGAACCGATCGCAGTTTCGGGATCCGGACGTCCTCGGCGCCCCGAAACCGTTCTCGGTTCGTAGATGGCGCCCCTCTCTCCCTTTGACATTTAAACGTCACTTTGACAGTTTTTTGACAACTGTCAAAAAAATTTTAAAACTTTAAACCAGATACAACTAAATAACATGAATCGTTTAACGAAACGGCAAAGCCAATAAAAATACGAGACACCTCTCATCCCTGAACCTTATTTCCTCTCATGTAACAATTCCGTCGGACTCTACGCATGCTTTCCGAGATATTTAAACTGGATCCAACTAAATAACCCGAATCATCGCTTAACTTAACAGACACGCCAGCGAGAATACACGAAACCCTTTATCCCTGAACTTTCTTTCTTTTCAAGTGATATCCCTGTCGGACTCTATATGTTCCAGAGATCTTTAAACCGGATCCAACTAAGTAACCCGAATCATCGCTTAACTAAACAGGGACGCCCGCGAAAATACACGAAATTTATTTCCTTTCAAGTGGCATTCCAGTCGGACTCTACATGATTCCCGAGATATTTAAACTGTATCCAACTAAATAACCCGAATCATCACTTAGCTTAACAGAGACGCCAGCCAGCGAAAATATACGAAACTTTTCATCCCTGAACCTTCTATCCTTTCAAGTGGCATTCCTGTCGGATTCTATATGTTTCCGAGATCTTTAAACCGGATCCAACTAAATAACTCGAAACATCACTTAACTAAACGGGGACCAGCGAATACAGGACACTCTCCATCCCTGAAATTCATCTCCTTTCAAGTGATAATCCCTCTACATGTTTTCTGAGATCTTTAATTTGGACCCAACAAAATAATTCGAAACAACACTTAACTAAACAGGGACGCCAGAGAAAATACACAAAACCCTTCATACTTGAACCTTTGCTCCTTTGAATGGACAATTCTGTCGAACTCTACATGATTAACTTAACAGAGACGCCGGACAGAGAAAATACACGAAACCATTCATCCCTGAACCTTCTTTCCTTTCAAGCGGCATTCCTGTCGGACTCTATATGTTCCCGAGGTCTTTAAACCGGATCCAACTAAATCGAATCATCACTTAACTAAACAGGGACGCTAGCGCAAATACACGAAACTCTTCATCCCTGATATTTGTTTCCTTTAAAGTGACAATTCCTGTCTGACTCTACATGTTTCCCGAGATCCTTGAACTGGATCCAACTAAATAACACGGATCATCATTTAACTAAACAGAGACGCCAACGAAAATACACGATTCCTTTCATCTCAGAACCTTATCCACTTTCATCTGATATTACTGTCGGATTCTACATGCTTCCCGAGATCTTTCAAGTGGATCCAACAAAATAACCCGAATGATGACAACTAAACAGGGACTCAAGTAAAAGTACGCGAAACACTTCATCCCTAAACCTTCTTTCCTTTTATGCAACAATTCTGTCGTATTCTACATCTCTACATCTTTAACCGGATCCTCCTAAATAACCAAAATTATCACTTAACCAAACAGAGACGCCAGTGAAAATACACGGAACCCTTCATCCTTGAATTGTCTTTCCTTTCAAGGGACATTCCTGTCGGAGTCTAAATGTTTCCCGAGATCTTTAAACTTGATCCAACTAAATAACCCGAAACATCACTCCAACTAAACAGGGACGACAGCGAAAATACACGGAACCCTTCCTCCTTGAAACTTATCTGCTTTCAAATGACATTCCTGTCGGACGCTAGCGGAAATACACGAAACCCTTCATTCTTGATTCTCCTTTCTCTTCATGTGACATTCCTGTCGGACTCTACATGTTTCCCGAGATCTTCAAACTGGATCTAACTAAATAACCCGAAATATCACTTAACTAAACACGGACGCCAGCGAAATCAACCCGTTATCCTTGAATCCACTCTCCTATCAAGAGACATTCCTGTCAGACACTACATGTTACCAGAGACCTTTAATCCTGATCCAACAAAATCATCCGAATCATCACTTAAATAAACAGGGACGCCAGTGAAAGTACACGAAACACTTCATTTCTAAATCCTCTTTCCTTTTGTGCAACAATTCTGTCGGACTCTACATCTCTACATATTTAAACCGTATCCAACTAAATAAATTGAATTATCACTTAATTAAACAGGGGCGCCGACAAAATTACGCAAAACCCTTCATCCCTAAACCTTCTCCCTTTTCATGCAACAATTCTGTCGGACTCTACATGTTTCCTGAGCTCTTTAACCGTATCCAACTAAATAACCCGAATCATCGCTTAACTAAACCAGGATGCCAGTGAAAATTAACAAAACCCTTCATCCTTGAACAGTCTCTCCTTTCGGGGGACATTTCTGTCGTACTTTACATGTTTCTCGGGATCTTCAAATCGGAACGAACTAAATAACCCGATTTAACACTCAACTAAACATAGACGCCAGCGACAATACACATAACCCTTCATCCTTGAACCTTCTCTCCATTCAAGTGACATTCCTGCCAGACTCCATATGTTCCCCGTGATATTTAAACCGGATCTAACTAAATAACCTGAAACATCACTTAACTAAACATGGGCACTAAAGAAAACACACGAAACCCTTCATCCCTACACCTACTTTCCTTTCATCCAACAGCTGTGTCGGACTCTACATGTTCCCGAGATCTTTAATCGGATCTAACTAAATAACCCAAATTATCACTTAACTAAACATGGACGCCAGCGAAAATAAACAAAACCCTTATCCCTGAACTTCTTGACTCTCAAGTGACATTTTTGTCGGACTCTACATGTTTACCGAGATCTTTAAATTGGATCCAACTAAATAACCCGAATCATCAATTAGCTAAACAGGGACGCCAGTGAAAATACACAAAGCTCTTCATCCTAAACCCTTCTCTCCTTTCAGGGGACATTCCTGTCGCATTCCACATGTTTCTTGAGATCTTCAAACCGGAACCAACTAAATAACCCGAATCATCACTTAACTAAACAGGAACCCCAGCGAAAATGCGCGACACCCTTCATCCTTGAACCTTCTCTCCTTCCAAGGGACAATTCATGATTCCCGAGATATTTAAACCGGATCCAACTAAATAACCCGAATCATCACTTAACTTAACAGAGACGCCAGACAGTGAAAATACACGAAACCCTTCATCCCTGAACCTTCTTTCCTTTCATCTGTCATTCCTGTCAGACTCTATATGTTCCCGAGGTTTTTAAACCGGATCCGACTAAATCGAATCATTAACTAAACAGGGACGCAAGCGAAAATACACGAAACTCTTCATCCCTTTTTCCTTTAAAGTGACAATTCCTGACTGACTCTACATGTGTCCCGAGAAATTTAAACTGGATCCTACTAAATAACCCGAATAATCACTTAACTAAACAGGGGCACCAGCAAAAATACACGAAAATCTAGGGTTTTACGTTGCAGTCCTGTACGTTGTATGAAAAAATGTACTACAGGCCACAGCCCATAATATAAGAAAAAGTTTTAAAAAAAATTTATACAAATCTAACCTGTTCCTGAAAAAATATTCATTAACTAAGAGAAGGCAGTTGTGTAGAGCGTAAAAAATGCATAATTATCGAGGTGTGAATTTTTCACAATAATATTTTTTCTGGTATGCAATAGATTATTCAACAAAGAAAGCAGAGGTATTCTATTTTTCGTTAAGGAAAAACTAGGAAGCAAATTATAATATTTCAAATGCACTAAGAAATATATATTTCACGTATTAAAAAGGGACTATAAAAACATTCCACACTCTACAAATATAGAATGCAGGAAAAAAATGTGGGAGTCTTGAATGAAAAAAATACACTGTGAAAAATTATTTATTATTTTTGTTGTAGAGCTTTAGATATGTTAATAAAGTATTATCATCATACCTCCCAAGATATCTATTTCTAACGGCAACACCGCCGGGCTTCTTAACATCCGCAGGCTTTATTTTGTTGAAACACTAACTGACAAATTTTAAAATAATGTACAATATTCACTGCAATCCCCTACCTCTCAACCCGGGCTTCGACTTGCCTGTGATATTTACCGGGCTTCGTATCATCCGTAGGCTATGTATATATATATATATATATATATATATATATATATATATATATATATATATATATATATATATATATATATATATATATATATATATATATATATATATATATATATATTATTACATGCATAACTATACAGATAAGTCCAGGATGCTTCGAACACGACATATATATATATATATATATATATATATATATATATATATTATTACATGCATAACTATACAGATAAGTCCAGGATGCTTCGAACACGACAGAGATTGGGACGAATATACGAGCGGCCGACAGCTCGCCTCAGTTCGAAATTATTTGTACATTAGGAGAAGGACAGTGCACTGTGGCCGTGGCCACTCACTGCTCGCTCAGCAGTCAGCACTGTTGTTAGTATCTCATTACGCAATGAAAAAATAAGAGATAAGAAAATGAAATAAGAAATAAGATAAATAAATTATTCCAAGTTTTAAATACACAATACTCTGGGCGATAATATTAGTTCTTATTCGATTTAAAATTCAACTGTTCAAATTGTTAATTGCTTTTCGGATATCATTATTTGTTAATTCTATTCCATATTTTTAATTTCTTATTTCTTATCTCTTATTTTTTTCATTGTGTTTAAGCCTTTGTTGGGATGTAGAATTCATGTCTGAAAGAAATTTGATTTACGTTTCGAAATTTTTCTAACTTCAATAATTCATCCTAGATAGGATTAATTATTGTAATTTTAAAAAAATCTCAAAACACATTCAAATATTTCTCGGCCAAAAAACTAATTTTTCCTGACTTCAACCTGAAATTCCAACATCTTACTGGCACAAAAACATAAACGTACCAAGAAGATACATTACAACCATCATAAGATTAAAATTTGGCCATGCTTGTTACCCGGCACATCTATTTAAAATTAAAATTCTCCCGTCTGACACTTGTACCTTTTGTAACTCCACTGGTCATCTGGACCATATTTTCTTTGAATGCCCAAACAATATTCAAGCAAGTAATAAACTATACGAGGACATTAGTAAATGTAATATACAGCCTCCATTCAACCTCCTGTCATTACTAGCGTTAAATAATATGCAAATTTTCGACGCCATAATCGCTTTTTTAGAAGCGACTAAAATTAATCGTTAGGTAGATTTAGCTTTCGTTTCCTTTGTGTCTGATACTCTGTAAGTCTATACCTCCTATCCGTAGTCTAAAACTGTATTGTGTAACAGATAAGGTCCTGAAAGACTCCTGGACGAGAAGCGTGTGTCCCTGTTTGCTTCCCTTTGTTTTTTATTTTTTTTTTGTTTTGTTAGTATTCCGCTATGTAAAAAAATAATATTCTTTTGTGACTGGCTGCATGGCTATGCAGCCAGGCTTACCCAGAACCAAAAAAAAAAAAAAAAAATTCCTGACACTTTTTGTAAAGAAAACTGGATACAGATACTACAAACACGTAAAATACACTGCAATTTAGAAGTTAGAATAACTGGTTGCAATAATTCCTGCTGCAGGGACATTTATGGATTTTTTTATTCTTTCTGCTGGGACAGTTTATTCGATACAACAGAAATCGCCCTATAAACTCGTCGGCATATCACGTCTTGCTATAGTTAGATAGCAGTTTACTTCGACGGCATATCATGTCTTGTCCCTAAAAGTAGTACGGTATTATGCCGTCTTGTCCGCGAACGTGTTTTAATGATAACTGTGATCAGAATGAAACTGAATACTTTGATAAAAATTTATTTTTATATATACAGGTGGCGCAAAATAAAGTCCCCGATTTGGTTTGCTTATAGTATTTAGGTTATTCAAAAAATTCTCATTTTGTGAATCATAAATATTTACTTAAATCTTGGAAATTTGTTGTTACATGCTAAAAATAATATCAGCCAAATGACCACCCCTAGCTATGACACAATAGTGAGCCCTTTTTAAGACCTTTTTCATTACTTTCTCCAACATTTCAGGTGGTATGTTGACGATTTCCTCTCGTATGTTAGCTTTTAATGCTTCCAAAGTTTCAGGTTTATTCATAAAAACTCGATCTTTGAGATTGTCCCAGAGAAAGAAGTCAGGCATCGTCAAATCTGAAGATCTCGGCCGATATGCCACATCGCTGAGCAGCTAAGATAATAGACGAACTTTTTTGGTAAAAATTTATTGCAATTTCCGCACGTTCTCTAGGCGTATATTGGATTCATGATAAATTTCCCATGTATCTATTTTTCAATTGACAACACATATCTGACATATGTCAATTAAAAACAAAATTATAGCGACTTCTGATAGGGGACTTCATTTTGCGCCACCTTGTATTTATTGAGCAAATACAACTAATCGACTGGAATGAGATACTGAACATTAATGACCCATCAATAAGGTTGAACATTAATGACCCATCAATAAGGTATGCGCATGATTTTTGAATTAAATGTAATTTTGTAAATAACTTACTAAATGGCTATCGCAATAATAAAAAACGGCTAAAATGTAACCCATTAAAAAAATTAACAAAAATTGGTTATTCCAAAAATGACTGTGACGTCATGCAAATGGCTGCTGTGATGTTGTGACGTCAGAAACTCGCACTTCCATTTAATGTTTGTTAAAATAGCGTTATTTGCCTCGTTTAATGCAGCATTTTACAATGAAAAACAAGGATATTATTGATATTAAGCAACCAAGGTACTGTTTAATACCGTAGTGCCAGTCGTAAATAAAAAAACACCAGAAAAAAGATTTGTCTCATTACCAATATACGATCAAGCACTAAATTAAAGAAAAAACGAAAATTATAGTTACGTACCATGAGAAGGAGTGAATATGATATATCAGAAAACACTAAAGGGGTTGTATGTGAGGATCATTTCAACGTAAGTGCGATTTTGTACCTTTTTAAAATCATACAATTTTAGGTTATGTATTTTACTTTTTTTTTCAATTAGAGGAAGATTTAGATAACTACTTATATGATGTTTAAATTAATGGTTAGTTACATACACTTAAAAGATCATGTATTTTGACTGTCAAACTGGTAGAAAAAGGCGCCTTCCACTTAAAAGTAGTACAGTAATAAAGATAGCAACATTGGCCAAATTATCTCTCTGGGCTTTTACAAAATCTGTTCCACTCACTTTTCCGTGAAAAATGTTAATACTTAACACTGAAATCGCACATTGAAACTACACGTAAACAGTATGACATATTGCACAACGGCGAACATAAAAGATTCTCTAAAGTACTGTCAAAAAAACGAGTTATTGACGTCACGGTGAGATTCGAATTCCATCGTTTGTTCTCGGCCAGTGGTCGTAAACTTAAAAATAATATGAATTTTAATTAACAAATTAATTAACAAATACATGTCGGAGCCTTAGGGGCGCGTTTAGGGCTAGACCGCTTGGACATATTAGCAAGTACACCACTGATATTGACCCGTAACAAACATAAACGTTCCGTTCGCGTCGGTTAACCCTCCGCGTGTTCCTGTACTCCAAATTTCACACTATCATTGGTTAATCCAAATAAACATATCAATATTTACATTAACAACATTAAGATAGATAACCATAACACATTCTGCTCTGATAGCGACACGAAGGAACCCCAACATAGGTGTGGATGAACTATCGTCGTTGGCGCCGACATACATAAATATAGGGTACATTGTTGATAAAATTTTATTGTTATTAATTTTTTTATAGCATTAACTATCTTTTATAACCAATTATGCTTAAAAATCTAGCATATTAATATGCGCATACCCTATTGCATATATATATTTTTAAACATAATTTTAACTATAAAGAACAACTGTACTACCAAAAAAACATTGTTACTAAAACAGCATAAGAAAATTAAACCCTGGATCTCATATGGAATAATTACCTCCATTAAACATAGAGCTAAAACGAAAAAACACTTACTAAAAAACAAACATAGGTAGTCAAAATATTTTGCAGGATTATAAAGCACATAGAAATCAACTTAGTAAAGTAATAATAAAGGCCAAAAATATTATTCTAACCTGATTTTAAATAACAGTAATGACATACAAAAATTTATAAAATAATAAGTGAAGCCACAAATGGAGAAACAAGTAAAGGACCAAATAATATAAATATTAAAGACACCAACAATAAAGAATTTACTACCGACAAAGAAATGGCAAATTATAGCAATAAATATTTCACAAGTATTGGTATAGAAATGGCTAACAATTTAATTCCATAAAAAGATAACTTATACTTATAAAATAAAACACCCTAATATAACAAAATTAATGTATCTTACTCCAGTCACAAAAAATGAGCTTATTATGCACATACAGTCGTTAAAAAATAATAGTGCACCTTGGTAGGACAATATTAGTAAATTGCCTGTTATAAAAATTAAATTTATTATATGCGATAAAGAATCTTATGAAAAGATGACATTCTTTGATTAACATAGAGGTACTATGTTAATCAAAGAATGTCATCCTTTCATATTAAATTCTTTATCGCATAAAAATAAATTTAATTTTTATAACAGGCAAAGTACCCAAAGAAATGAAAATCTTAATAATAACTTCTATCTATAAAAAAGGATCTAAAGCAGACATTTCTAACTACAGACCAATAAGTTTAATACCACTCTTGCCAAAATATTTGAAAAATATCTAAAAAATAGATTGTATGACTTTTTAATAGATAATACTAATAATAATAATAATAATAATAATAATAATAAGAAGTTTCCTTCCACCCACCGCCATCTGGCCCGAGTTTTCAACTCATGGTTGAACGAGGGGCAGCAAATTCCGGACTGGTTTGTCGAGGGGCGAACTGTGCTAATCCCCAAAAAGGGGGATCTGTCTGACCCAAAAAATTATAGGCCGATTACGTGCCTCAACTCCTGCTACAAGCTATTTACTCGTATCTTGTATACCAGGATGTTGAGGTCTGTTGATCCGGTCTACCAACAGATAAACGAACAGCCTGGTGCCAAGAAGGGCCTGGCAGGTTGCAAGGAAAACCTGCTGATAGACCGCTGTATTACACAGGATTCTGTGCAGTACAAGCGGAATCTGTCAATGGCCTGGATTGATTATCGCAAGGCATTTGATACAACATCCCACGAGCTTTTGTTACACTTGCTCGGATGTCTTGCGGTACCAGCACCACTAGTGAGATGCATCGAACAACTGTTGCCGCTTTGGAGAACTCGCTTCACCATAACATCCGGTGCCGAGCGAGTTTCGACAGAGTTGGTGACATTTAAGAGAGGAGTGTTTCAGGGTGACTCTTTGAGACCGCTCCTCTTCTGCATCTCACTGCTGCCGCTATCTGTTGGACTCCGCCAAACCCGCGGGTATCAGTGTGGGCCACCCAGCAACCGGAGGCATAAGGTCACCCATCTATTTTATATGGATGACCTTAAACTCTATACCTCCGGAGAGCGAGAACTTCAAAATGCTCTCAGGGTGGTCGAGGAATACACGCGGGCAATTGGAATGGAGTTTGGGTTGGACAAATGCGCAGTCGTCCACCTCAAGAGAGGACGATGCGGGGAATTCCACGAAGATGCGCAGCTCGCAGACGGAAGCATTCTACGACATTTGGATGCCGGAGAGACCTACACATACCTGGGTGTGGAACAACGCCACATCCAGGATGTGAACCAAATAAAGGATTCTCTCCGTAGCAAGTACAGACACCGACTACGAAAGATCTGGTCATCAGAACTTTCGGGGAAGAACAAGGTGTCTGCCACTAATATGCTTGCCGTTCCGATTCTGCTCTACTCCTTCGGAGTAGTTAAATGGCGAGTAGATGAGCTGCGCCAATTGGACAGGGATACCCGCAAGATGATGAATATTCATAGGAGTATTCATCCTAGGTCGTCCGTTCCTCGTGTTTATCTCCCACGTCAACGGGGGGCCGAGGACTCTTGAGTCTGGAGTGCATGCATGGCAGAGTGGCACTGAGTATGGCATGCAATGTCATCAGGAGCTCGGACCCACTCCTACAGTTAGTGAGAAATCATGAAACTGTGGGAGTTGGCGCTTTATTGTTTAGGGCAGCACAGAGGGCCGCAGATGAACTCGGTCTCGTGTTCGACTACAGACGAGGAGGCCGGCGAGGTGCTGATGTAGAGTCAGTTACTGAGCTTCCGCCGAATCGTCTGACAGCCCGCATTAAAGCTGCCGAACAGAGCATTCTGTTCAGGCAGCACGTCGATAAACCCCTGCAGGGTGTTTTCTATAACAACATAGCAGCACTGGGATTATCGACAAAGCTGACCTTCGCATTTTTAAGGTCAGCAGGGCTGAAGTCGGAGACCGAGGGATTCATTGTGGCCTGTCACGATGGTGTTATTAACACCTTGGTCTTGTAACGTCTTTTCTAACGCCAAACTATGTGACTCTGTTTGGGCGTTAAAACAGGTAACGTCTTTTGCTTACGGGTAGCTGGTTTGGAGAAGTTATCCAGGTTTCATGTATTAGTAATAAATAGAAAGTCCACAGTATAAATGAAACAGTTTATTTCTTCACACAAATAGTCAAGTATCGGAATATATCAGGTACAGGTAATCTCTTTACATATTCATACATAAAATAATTTATGTCTTGAACAAACAGTCAAGTATCGGAAAGTATCAGGTACAGGTAATCTTTTTACAGGCTAGATATGTTATACATATAATATCGTAATATAATCGGCGGAGTGTAATGTCGGGACGGTAAGCTATACAATATTATTATATAACATGCGGAGTGATAAACGGTGGCTTCAGCTTCACGTGCTGCGGTGTAGTACGGTACCTATTTAATAACGGCAGGACCAGCTCAACACGCTGAAGGCCTACAGTCAACAAATAGACCGACGGAGAGACGACGGCGGTTCGGTACCTATTTACCGACGGCAGGACCAGCTCAACACGCTGAAGGCCTACAGTCAACAAATAGACCGACGGAGAGACGACGGCGGTTCGGTACCTATTTACCGACGGCAGGACCAGCTCAACACGCTGAAGGCCTACAGTCGTCAAATAGACCGACGGTGACGGCGGACGCTTCGGTAACTATTTACTAACGGCAGGACCAGCTCAACACGCTGAAGCCCTACGGTCAACAAACAGACCGACGGACGTCGGGGCGGCGGAACAGACAGGTCGACTGACTACCGTACACCAGGAGGTCTAGCTCAGCACGCTACAAACCCCAAGGCAACAATAGACATTCGGCCGGGCGGCTACGTCGTTGGATTCGATATTCTACTAACCGTGGTCAAGCTCAGCACGCTTAAGACCCCCTATCACCCAGCTCAGCTCGCTGTAGGTGACTGTCAGTGAAATACTGAATACATTAGCAGTTTTCGGCTTGGTATTTATACCAAAATATGACCCTGGTTCGCGTGACGTATGGCTCGGTATTTGCCTACGCATGAGAACGTCCGTTAAGCGGAGATTTCAATAACTAATTTCGAATTTATTACACTCTGCATTGACGCGGTGACTTCAATTTTGTGGCTGTCTATGCTTAGCAGCTCTGGTTAAACGGATATTTTAGTAATGAATTTATAATTCATTACACTCCCCCGTTACGTTGCAAATGAAAAAAAAACAGGCAATACTATCAAGCAAAATCCTTAAAACTAATAAAAGTAACATTCATGTACATCAAAATAATCTTAAAACTATCATAAAATATAAAATGAAATGAAATATACTCTTAACTAAAAACGTTCCTTACTATCTAGAAAAAATATATATACAAAAAAAACACCCGAAAAACGAAAAATATGTCTTACGTGCACTGTCACCACACTATAGTCTTTGTATACCGGGGACATCACCACGGCTGGTTGTACCATCCAGGTTCCTTTGGCGGAACTTCCGTTTCCTCCTTGGCTTGGTTGGAATCTGCCCCGGTATACTGATGAAGACGATGTTTTTGCCCGGAGTTGTGGGTACTTCTGGGGTACCGGGCACATCGAAATCCTCGATTCTGGTGGGGGTGGCACATCTCGGGCTGGCACATCTGGGGCTGATGGCGACAACTGGCTTTGGGCTGGGAGTATCACCAAACAGGTCCCTGAACTTCTGTTGCACAACAGTCATCAAGGGTGACACTCCTCTAGCTTGACGGGACGGTAGGGGAGACGAGTGTAAGTCCAGCACACTCGACTCTGAAGAGGACGGAGATACGGCCCCACGTACCTTCCCGGCTTCCGGTGTGTCTGGCAGGGGCGACAACATCGGAGGGTACCGTATCTCTTCTCGTATCATGGTGAAGGAGCTGCTTGGCTTATCCTTCTTTCTTACTATTACTACCGGCGAATTCCACGGACTTCTGGAAGGTTCTACTATCTTATCTCTCAACATGTCATCCAGCTCGGTATTAACAACTTCTTGCATCGCGGGGTTTAATGGCCTATATCTTTGTTTAATAGGAGTCGTATCTTGGAGTCTAATTCTGTGTTCTGTTAATGGGGTAACACCCTTAACTTTCTCGAATTTTGGTAATTCAGTCCGTAAAAAATTCGACAATACTTGTTGTTCGACATCCGTAGGTTGGGTTATATGAGCGCTGGTTGGTTGGCTAATAGTAGTCAAAGGTATACTTTCTATCTTCTTATTTTTATTTGCTACTCGTCCCATTATTTTAATTTCTTGTTTAACCAAGTCCAAGGTAAACTGTCGTTTTATTAGTATATCCATCCCAATTAGAACATCAGCAGTTAAAGTTGGCATGAATAGAAAATTATCCACCCAGTGGTTTCCAGCCATTAAATAATTTACTTGAAATTCAGAATTAATCTCCACCTCTGAACAATCTGCCAATTTAACTTTAACTCGGCTGCCGAAAACTTCTTTTAAATTCCTATCTTTGCATTTAGTGTATGCAGAGTCACCTATGTATGAACGGACGGAACCAGTATCGATTAACGCTTCGAACGTATTGTTTCCTATTTTCACAGGTATCTTGGGACGGTTGTCCACCACACTAGTTATTGCTACATCATAGGTAGTGGGAGTTACTTGACGGGACGAAGTTGCCGTGACGTTTGCATCTTGTGACTGTTCTGGCCTCGATTCGGCAGTCCTGCAATCGCAATCCCTCGTAAATATTCCTTGTGTGCCACAATGGGAGCAAAATTTCTCTGGGGCATTATTGCAATCCCAGCGGTTGTGATTAGGGCCACCACAACGCCAACAACTAGTACTTCTGTTGTAATTTGGAGATATGCGTTGTCTGGAATTTCCTGGTACACGCGAGTGATTTTCATTTCTTGTATTTGTATTATTTTGTGATTGTCCACCGTTGTATCTATAATTGGTTGCATTTCTATTGTCGTAGTTATTATAATTCTGTTTAGGACGATCTCTATAATTATTATTTCTCGGCGTATTCGTCTGTGATGTATTCAACGAATTTTTATAATTTTTTTCTTCCTGGCAAACGGTTTCATATTCTTCTCCCAGGGCTACAAGTTCTGTCAGTGTCTCAAAATCGCGTCTTCGGATGTGCTTTCTATATTCTGGTTTTAAATTTGAATATATTCGGTGCAGTTGCTGTGTCGGATTAATATTTTCAAGTCTCCTTAGCAATATCTGTATTGCTATGACGTATTCTTTAATTTTTTCTGTGTCTTTCTGGGTACGGGATTTAGCCTGTTCTTCTAGGTCTAGCTGGTATTGTGACGGTGCGAAAAAAATTTTAAGACTGGCAACAAATTGTTCCCATGTTGTCCAGGATGTTTTATTATTTCGGAACCATAATAATGCATCACCCTGTAGTAATTCAGGTAGTGCTCGGAGTATTTGTGCATTCGTAAAATTATAACCCTCTTGTAGTTCTTCGACACGTTCTAAAAATAGAAATACATCTTTTTTCCCATCAAAATGTACATTCCACTTACGGACTTGGTCTAATACGGTACCAAGAGGTGGTTCTGGCAGTACATTCGGTATTACAGGTTCTATTACTGGTTTATTAATTTTTCGAACTAGGTTTTTCAATCTTGCACGTAGTTCATCGACTGTGCCGGTCGTAATTTGTCCATATTTGGATAACTCTGTCTGCAACTCATCTTTTTTGAGCTTATAAATCCATCCTACTGTGGTATCAGCGACTTCGAGTCCACAAGCTTCATCTGTGTCTGATAAACCCATGGTTAATGTCGGTTTATCAATATTTGCTGATTACTATCTATCTATGACTAATCTATCCTTAAAATTCTGCTCGGGCGCCAAAATATGTAACGTCTTTTCTAACGCCAAACTATGTGACTCTGTTTAAAACAGGTAACGTCTTTTGCTTACGGGTAGCTGGTTTGGAGAAGTTATCCAGGTTTCATGTATTAGTAATAAATAGAAAGTCCACAGTATAAATGAAACAGTTTATTTCTTCACACAAATAGTCAAGTATCGGAATATATCAGGTACAGGTAATCTCTTTACATATTCATACATAAAATAATTTATGTCTTGAACAAACAGTCAAGTATCGGAAAGTATCAGGTACAGGTAATCTTTTTACAGGCTAGATATGTTATACATATAATATCGTAATATAATCGGCGGAGTGTAATGTCGGGACGGTAAGCTATACAATATTATTATATAACATGCGGAGTGATAAACGGTGGCTTCAGCTTCACGTGCTGCGGTGTAGTACGGTACCTATTTAATAACGGCAGGACCAGCTCAACACGCTGAAGGCCTACAGTCAACAAATAGACCGACGGAGAGACGACGGCGGTTCGGTACCTATTTACCGACGGCAGGACCAGCTCAACACGCTGAAGGCCTACAGTCAACAAATAGACCGACGGAGAGACGACGGCGGTTCGGTACCTATTTACCGACGGCAGGACCAGCTCAACACGCTGAAGGCCTACAGTCGTCAAATAGACCGACGGTGACGGCGGACGCTTCGGTAACTATTTACTAACGGCAGGACCAGCTCAACACGCTGAAGCCCTACGGTCAACAAACAGACCGACGGACGTCGGGGCGGCGGAACAGACAGGTCGACTGACTACCGTACACCAGGAGGTCTAGCTCAGCACGCTACAAACCCCAAGGCAACAATAGACATTCGGCCGGGCGGCTACGTCGTTGGATTCGATATTCTACTAACCGTGGTCAAGCTCAGCACGCTTAAGACCCCCTATCACCCAGCTCAGCTCGCTGTAGGTGACTGTCAGTGAAATACTGAATACATTAGCAGTTTTCGGCTTGGTATTTATACCAAAATATGACCCTGGTTCGCGTGACGTATGGCTCGGTATTTGCCTACGCATGAGAACGTCCGTTAAGCGGAGATTTCAATAACTAATTTCGAATTTATTACACTCTGCATTGACGCGGTGACTTCAATTTTGTGGCTGTCTATGCTTAGCAGCTCTGGTTAAACGGATATTTTAGTAATGAATTTATAATTCATTACAGTCTATCGGAGTCGCGTGATGGGTGTAGAGGTCCCTGATATCAACTGCAGGACCTGCCGTCAGGCGCCGGAGTCGCTCATGCATTTATTATCTGCATGTCCGATATATGCGACTTCGGTCTACATCCACCGACATAACGCGGCTTTACGAGTGCTATACTACCATCTAAGGCACTCGTACGAGATAGACCAAACACCAGTGCTGCCTTACATTCCCGGAGATATCGAGTCCGTTGTCGAGAACGAGAAATGCCGGATTTACTGGAACTACTCGTTCCCGACCGTCAGGCTAATTCGAGTCAATAAGCCTGACATAGTCCTCCTCGACCATCAGACCAAGGTGATGTATGTCATCGAGTTCTCAGCACCTGCTGAGACAAACATCGCCTTGAAGGAGGAGGAGAAACGGACCAAATACAGAGATCTCCGGTACGAGCTCCAAGTGCTATACCCAGGCTACTCTGTCAAGATGGTCGTCCTGATAATCGGTGTACTCGGAGGTATGAAGCCCACGCTGCTCTCCGCATTGAAGACCATGCCTGCCTGCCAAAATTCGGCAGAGTGGTTGGCTGGTCAAATGCAGAAAGCGGTCATCCTGGGTTCCCTCCGTCTACTTAGGGCACACGAGTCTGGAATCTACAGTCACTAACCCCGCGGGATGTGGGGGAGTGGCTGTAGATTATTCGCTGGCGCTTTCTCCGTGTGGTGTCGGAGGCCATGGAGAGACTGTCCAGCATCGGGCAACCGGAAAAAAAAAAAAATTATAATAATAATAATAATAATAATAATAATAACGTATCTTGTATACCAGGATGTTGAGGTCTGTTGATCCGGTCTACCAGCAGATAAACGAACAGCGTGGTGCCAAGAAGGGCCTGGCAGGTTGCAAGGAAAACCTGCTGATAGACCGCTGTATTACACAGGATTCTGTGCAGTACAAGCGGAATCTGTCAATGGCCTGGATTTATTATCGCAAGGCATTTGATACAACATCCCACGAGCTTTTGTTACACTTGCTCGGATGTCTTGTGGTACCAGCACCACTAGTGAGATGCATCGAACAACTGTTGCCGCTTTGGAGAACTCGCTTCACCATAACATCCGGTGCCGAGCGAGTTTCGACAGAGTTGGTGACATTTAAGAGAGGAGTGTTTCAGGGTGACTCTTTGAGTCCGCTCCTCTTCTGCATCTCACTGCTGCCGCTATCTGTTGGACTCCGCCAAACCCGCGGGTATCAGTGTGGGCCACCCAGCAACCGGAGGCATAAGGTCACCCATCTATTTTATATGGATGACCTTAAACTCTATACCTCCGGAGAGCGAGAACTTCAAAATGCTCTCAGGGTGGTCGAGCAATACACGCGGGCAATTGGAATGGAGTTTGGGTTGGACAAATGCGCAGTCGTCCACCTCAAGAGAGGACGATGCGGGGAATTCCACGAAGATGCGCAGCTCGCAGACGGAAGCATTCTACGACATTTGGATGCCGGAGAGACCTACACATACCTGGGTGTGGAACAACGCCACATCCAGGATGTGAACCAAATAAAGGATTCTCTCCGTGGCAAGTACAGACACCGACTCCGAAAGATCTGGTCATCAGAACTGTCGGGGAAGAACAAGGTGTCTGCCACTAATATGCTTGCCGTTCCGATTCTGCTCTACTTCTTCGGAGTAGTTAAATGGCGAGTAGATGAGCTGCGCCAATTGGACAGGGATACCCGCAAGATGATGAATATTCATAGGAGTATTCATCCTAGGTCGTCCGTTCCTCGTGTGTACCTCCCACGTCAACGGGGGGGGGGCGAGGATTCTTGAGTCTGGAGTGTATGCATGGCAGAGTAGCACTGGGTATGGCATGTAACATCCTAAGGAGCTCGGATCCGCTCCTACGGTTAGTGAGAGATCATTAAACCGTGGGAGTTGGCGCTTTATTGTTTAGGCAGCACAGAGGGCCGCAGATGAACTCGGTCTCGTGTTCGACTACAGGCGAGGAGGCAGGCGAGGTACTGATGCAGAATCAGTTACTGAGCTTCCGCCGAATCGTCTGACAGCCCAAATTAAAGCTGCCGAACAGAGGAATCTGTTCAGGCAGCACGTCGATAAACCCTTGCACGGTGTTTTCTATAACAACATAGAAGCACTGGGTTTATCGACGGAGCTGACCTTCGCATTCTTAAGGTCAGCGGGGCTGAAGTCGGAGACCGAGGGATTCATAATGGCCTGCCAAGATGGTGTTATTAACACATTGGTCTATCGGAGTCGCGTGATGGGTGTAGTGGTTCCTGATATCAACTGCAGGACCTGCCGTCAGGCGCCGGAGTCGCTCATGCATCTATTATCTGCATGTCCGATTTATGCGACTTCGGTCTACATCCAACGACATAACGCGGCTTTACGAGTGCTATACTACCATCTTCGGCACTCGTACAAGATAGACCAAACACCAGTGCTGCCTTATATCCCCGGAGATATCGAGTCCGTTGTCGAGAACGAGAAATTCCGGATTTACTGGAACTACTCGTTCCCGACCGTCAGGCGAATTCAAGCCAATAAGCCTGACATAGTCCTCCTCGACCATCAGACCAAGGTGATGTATGTCATCGAGTTCTCAGCACCTGCTGAGACAAATATCGCCTTGAAGGAGGAGGAGAAACGGACTAAATACAGAGATCTCCGGTACGAGCTCCAAGTGCTATACCCAGGCTACTCTGTCAAGATGGTCGTCCTGATAATCGGTGTACTCGGAGGTATGAAGCCCACGCTGCTCTCCGCATTGAAGACCATGCCTGCCTGCCAAACATCGGCAGGAATGGTTGGCTGGTCAAATGCAGAAAGCGGTCATCCTGGGATCCCTTCGTCTACTTAGGGCACACGAGTCTGGAATCTACAGTGACTAACCCTGCGGGATGTGGGGAGTTGCTGTAGATTATTCGCTGGCGCTCTCTCTGTGTGGTGTCGGAGGCCACGGAGAGACTGTCCAGCACTTGGTTCGGGAAACCGAAAAAAAAAAAAAATAACAATGTTTATTTACTAATAAGCGATAGATACAATATAATACAATTTACATATACAGGGTGAATTTTAGAGTGGCGGCCATATTTATAGGAGGCGACACCGTTCACTATGGGAACACAAAAATACAATTTTTTTTTTTAACGCGCCATGAAAAATGATTATTGTTTAAACCCTTTTTATTTGAATTTGGGTACCCCGCCAGTGGAATGCGCTTGCGAGAGTTTTATATCATCTACACTTGGCAACACTGTCGACCGGTAACATGTAATGCAGTAAGTGCTTGCCCAGCGGCGCCGGAATTAGAGGAAACTTGAATCTCGAATTTTTTTTTAAATTCATAACTCGGCCATTTTACAACCTACAAAAAAAAAAAAAATTCGGATTCATGTTCATGACGACTAGTACTATTAACCCCAAAAATATGGCCGCCACTCTAAGATTCACCCTGTATACTCAGGAATCTGTATCACGACTCATGTATATATAAAAACAAGTAGATAAACAACGAAACACCAAAGGTACATTACCTTCAGTTGTGTATATACAATAATATTAATTATACCACACTTTTTTTTCTACATAAACTTAACAATATCAACAATTGGGTTACTTAATAATAAACATATTTATAAAATTATAATTTATGTTACATTGCTAACAAAACAACAGTAGAGAAATAAAAGTCAGACTAATAGCATATAATGTAGATACATTAAACATGCACAATTAATAAAAAATAATTCATTTAAGTATTTGTTAAAGATTTGTTACTTTAATGTATTCATGAATTTGCAAACGGGGAATGCTTGTTAACCATTTTTTAATTTTTATTTTATACAATTCACGTGAATTTAAAATTTTATATTTATTTGGAACCAAATTGTATAACTTTGGTCCCAAATAATAATAGTTTCTTTTATTGTCTAAAAGTTATTTGTACACAAGAGAAAGACTATTTAGCATTGAGAAAGGAAACAGATTAAGTTTCCGAAACGTCTGCAAAATATCATTGTTTTTATTTTATTTTAATTATATTTTATGTCAAAAAAACAACCTTTAACTGTTCCTTTGACGTAAAGTCACAGGCGTAAAGGTTATTTTTTAAATAATCCAGATATTTTTCAGATTATCTGGTAATGTTCAGAAGTGTGGCCGTAAATCCCAGATAAGAACAGAAAGAAAATAGTTTCTTTGTATAATATTTTTTTCAGGACGAGGTATTTGAGTTGAATGTAATCTGTATCTTGTATTATAATTATTATGTTGTATTTCTATGAGTTCATGTTTATAACGGTGCTGTCTTATTACAGTTTTGAGGAAAAATAACTGTCGAGGATCTAGAATATTGACTTCTCTATATAATGCATTAGTTGGGTATGTATAAGGTGTTTTGTAAATTACCTTTAATATCCACTTCTGCATTATTTCTAGATTACGTATGTAATTATCCGTTGCTGCTCCCCAGGCTATAATTCCATAAGAGAGATGGCTCTCTATTAATGCATGGTACAGTATGCGCATCTGTGTAATATTAAATATTTTGGTGAGGTATTTAAACTTATACAGTATGCTGCGAATTTTTTTTATTAAATAATTAATGTGTATATCCCATTTTAGGTGACAATCAATGTATAGTCCGAGATATTTTATCCTGGATACAGAAGAGATAGATATTGTTGACGAGATTTTTAATGTGTTAAATGTTGATAAGTATTTAGTGTATGATGTAAAAGAGACATAGTGAGTTTTTTCAACATTTACAGTTAGTAATCGATTATTAAACCATTTTATAATTTTTTTGAAATCATTTTCAGCTTTTGCTCTTAAAGTTTCCCACGTATCAGCTTTATAAATAATTGCAGTGTCATCAGCGAAACTCACTATGTCTCCATCTGACTCTAGTTTAAATAACTCATTGAGATATATGTTAAATAACAATGGCCCTAGCACAGTTCCTTGGGGTACTCCATATTTTACTGTTTTTTGTTCACTAAAAGTTCCATCAATTCTTACACATTGCTTTCTGTTACTTAAATAACTTTCTAAAAGTTTATATGGAGTTCCCCTGAAACCTGTTTTTGATAAGGTATTTAAGAGGTGAACGTGACTAACAGTATCGAAAGCCTTTGTCAGATCGACAAAGATACACATACAAGGGCTTTTTTCATCAATTGCTTTTGCTATATTTGATGTTATATAGGCAATAGCATCTTCTGTCGATTTACCCTCTCTAAAGCCAAATTGTTTATTCGATAACAAATTATATTTTTCAAGGTATTTAACAATTTTTATTTTTAGTATTTTTTCAAATATTTTAGCTAGATTGGTCACTAATGAAATTGGTCGATAATTAGCCAGGTTTGTTTCCTCTCCTTTTTTATAGATCGGTTGTATTACTGCTGTTTTAAAGGCTGCTGGACAAACTCCTTTTTTAAAAGCTAAATTTATTATGTATGCTAGAGGAGAAGCGATTGTTACAGCTATATCCTTCATAGTTTCAGCTCTTATTTCATCAATTCCTGGTGCTTTTTTGTTTTTTAGATGGCCAAGAAGAATTAAACGGTTTTCTAAATTTTATCAATAATAAAGAAACAACTATCAAATTCACTTTAGAAATTGAGAATGATAATAAATTGCCTTTTTTAGATGTATTAATTAATAAGACAGATATTTTGGAAAATAATGTATATAGAAAAAAGACTCATACAAATAGGTATTTGAATTTTAACTCCAACCACCACCTAAATGTTAAAAAAGGTGTAATTAAATGTTTGTATGAAAGAGCTAAAATAATCTCTTCAACAAACGAAATTTTTGATAACGAAAAACTTTTTATAAAAACTGTCTTAAAAGAAAATAATTATCCCCAGGATCTTGTTGAGAAATCATTTCTTGAAATTGAGAATAGACAAAATCAGCAACAACAGATAATGTTGAGAGAACAACCGGTAACCACAATGGCCATTCCATATATTTTTGGTTTTTCTGATAGACTTAGACGACTTGGTAATAAGTTCAATATAAGAACCACTTTTAAAACTTGCAATACCATCAGATCATTCTTAACAAAAACCAAACCTTTTAACAGTGTTCAAGAATCTAAAAATTGTATTTATAGCATTCCATGCGAGTGTGGAAAGCTATATATAGGTGAGACGTCTAGACCATTAGAAGTTAGAATATCTGAACACAAAAATAACGTCAAAAATTACCAAGTTGATAAATATACACTGGCACAACATGCTTGGAGTAATGGCCACAGATTTAGTTGGACACAGGCAAAAATAATTCAAACGGAGACACGTTGTAATAAACGAAAACTTAAAGAGAGTGCCTGTATTCAACTAAACAGTACCGACCGTGTCTCTACTAGTTCAGTGTTAATAGACGAAGTCTGGCTACCGATTCTCCAAAAAGAAGTACGTGACGGAAATATCAAAATAAATTAGAATACTTTATCTAGTGATCTATGCATTAATTACTAATCAGTGTCAAGTGTCAAATATATATATACCGGCATTATCAGGCCCAAAATTGTATGTCTTTAGAATATACTAAGCCCGACACCTACTTACGAAGCCCGACTCCGGGCTTGGTAAAAACTTACGTGTATATTTAAGTGGTTAAGCTTGGTAGGGCTAATGGAACGTCCTCCCCAAATTTTTGATGGGATTGGTAAGGTCGGTATTTCTCTCAAAATATACAGAGTTAATTCCGAAAATTTCATATAGAGGGCGCACAACTTGATCAGTATATACAATGATAATATATGACCGATTTAGCGAAGCCCAGTATTTTATTCGTATGATGCGTAGCCCGAAAACTTGCCAACATCGCATCAGGTAAAGTAGCTGTCTCTTCTAATGAAACAATTGAAAGTTACCGTGAATAAATTCATTTTATTAAGAAACACACCAATTAAAAAACTGGAAGTAGTCAGTACTACGATAATTTTCACTAATAATTGTCAGGTACAGTTTTGTTTATAAAAATATAAGCCAATACATTTTTAATGGGTTCATTTTAGGTGGATTACTCTATAAATAATCACGTAACTCGAACCGTCATTATTTTTAAATTAGTCGATGTAATTCGATGTCAATTTTAATTCTCTTCTAATTTATGGTTAAATGCAGTTTATTCAACTGTTAAAGCTGTTCATCCATTTAAGTTTTGCATAAGGAAGCAACTGAATCAAATAAGAGAAAATTAGTTAGAATTAGAATATTATGTTTTTTTTCTAAACGGTTTTACTGATTAAAAAATTATAAAGTGTTTGGAATTTAAGAATACTATTATCTAAAGAGAACAATACAGTGGGTCCCAGGATCGGGTAACGCACTCTTGTAAACTATTTTATTTTTGATTTGCCGAGAAAAAGTCATTCTTTGTAAAAAGTTTTGCTTGTCTTAGGAAGCCATAAGCAGCCGTCAAACTTGAGATCATTTTACAGAGTATTCTAAAATTCTTTTATGGCATTAGTATTTCTACATGCAGCCAGTCACTTAATTCTAAAAGTTAGAATATAATTTTTATTATTAGATTTTATTTAACATTTTCTTCTTTAAATTTATTTATTTTTTATTTATTTTTTGAAATTAGATTGATTCCTACTTTAATTTTGATTATTGGTTGAGGTTATCAACCTGAGCGAATTGAAGCTGGAATTTATTTATTATTTTATACTTTATTAGTTTCTTTACCTATAATAATTTCAATTTTTTTTTATCACGAAAAATGTAATTCTTTAAGTTTTTATTTTTTTTAATAATAATGTAAATAGAGTTTTTATATATTTATGTATAAATTTAGTATTTTTTGTTAAAATACGTATATTTTAACAAAAAATACTAAATTTATACATAAATATATAAAAACTCTATTTACATTATTATTAAAAAAAATAAAAACTTAAAGAATTACATTTTTCGTGATAAAAAAAAATTGAAATTATTATAGGTAAAGAAACTAATAAAGTATAAAATAATAAATAAATACCAGCTTCAATTCGCTCAGGTTGATAACCTCAACCAATAATCAAAATTAAAGTAGGAATCAATCTAATTTCAAAAAATAAATAAAAAATAAATAAATTTAAAGAAGAAAATGTTAAATAAAATCTAATAAGAAAAATTATATTCTCATTTTTAGAATTAAGTGGCTGGCTGCATGTAGAAATACTAATGCCATAAAAGAATTTTAGAATACTCTGTAAAATGATCTCAAGTTTGACGGCTGCTTATGGCTTCCTAAGACAAGCAAAACTTTTTACAAAGAATGACTTTTTCTCGGCAAATCAAAAATAAAATAGTTTACAAGAGTGCGTTACCCGATCCTGGGACCCACTGTATTTTTCTCTTTAGATAATAGTATTCTTAAATTCCAAACACTTTATAATTTTTTAATCAGTAAAACCGTTTAGAAAAAAAACATAATATTCTAATTCTAACTAATTTTCTCTTATTTGATTCAGTTGCTTCCTTATGCAAAACTTAAATGGATGAACAGCTTTAACAGTTGAATAAACTGCATTTAACCATAAATTAAAAGAGAATTAAAATTGACATCGAATTACATCGACTAATTTAAAAATAATGACGGTTCGAGTTACGTGATTATTTATAGAGTAATCCACCTAAAATGAACCCATTAAAAATGTATTGGCTTATATATTTATAAACAAAACTGTACCTGACAATTATCAGTGAAAATTATCGTAGTACTGACTACTTCCAGTTTTTTAATTGGTGTGTTTCTTAATAAAATGAATTTATTCACGGTAACTTTCAATTGTTTCATTAGAAGAGACAGCTACTTTACCTGATGCGATGTTGGCAAGTTTTCGGGCTACGCATCATACGAATAAAATACTGGGCTTCGCTAAATCGGTCATATATTATCATTGTATATACTGATCAAGTTGTGCGCCCTCTATATGAAATTTTCGGAATTAATTCTGTATATTTTGAGAGAAATACCGACCTTACCAAGCCCATCAAAAATTTGGGGAGGACGTTCCATTAGCCCTACCAAGCTTAACCACTTAAATATACACGTAAGTTTTTACCAAGCCCGGAGTCGGGCTTCGTAAGTAGGTGTCGGGCTTAGTATATTCTAAAGACATACAATTTTGGGCCTGATAATGCCGGTATATATATATATATATATATATATATATATATATATATATATATATATATATATATATATATATATATACCGGTATATATATATATATACCGGCATTATCAGGCCCAAAATTGTATGTCTTTAGAATATACTAAGCCCGACACCTACTTACACCTATATATATATATATATACCTATAACCTATACGTTCTTCCCTCAAAACTATAAATAATCAGTGCGTAGTTCCCTCATATATAACCTACTTCCCTCCGATTTCGGAGGGAACAACGTTTTGCGTTAAATTTAATTTTAAACGATTATTCAACTTCCCTCCTAACGGTTGGCGAAAAATTGCCCGGAGGGTACTTTGTACATATTTATCTTACAAATGGGCGGTTTAGTTCGACTTTGCATCGGCGGCGCTGCAATCGTATTGTAGATTATGAACTTCATTCTATGTTCCCTCCATAATGTTTTATAAGATTGCAATTTAAATTGTCGATCTTATTCCCTCCGAAATTCGGCAACTCTGTGGATGTTTAGTGTTTTCTGTGTAGTACAGGGTAATTCACGCAAGAATTGAACCCCGTCTAGATCCCTCTCCTTTGACACAATTTTAAAAATACAAATTTATTCCTTAACAAGTTTTGCGTAGTTTTGTTTTCAAATACATATGTCCATAATATTTTACTATATCATATACAGAATATTGCATAATTTTTTTGGAACTTTTTTCTTTGTTGTTCTTTGAAGTAATTTTTAAAGTTTTTCAAAAATACTCAAATTATATACAGCGTGTCCCCGGATAGGTGAAACGACTCTTGTAAAAGATAAAAAATACTCGATTTAAATTTAAATTTTTTGGGCCCTGCTTGGTTAAAAACTATTTTCTAAAATGGGTAATTTTAGTTTTGGGAAATCAAGTATGCCTTGGAAATTTTCAAAAAATCAATTTTTCTGTATAGTGGTTTATGTGGAAAATACGACAAAAATTTTAAAAAAATCGTTTAGAATCAGCATCTAGACCCCTATAACAAATTTTAAAATTATTGGCCAGCAATGATTTTCCATTTTATTTCCAAGATAATTCTAAACAACTTTTCTTAATAACTTTTTGTTGTTTTTGCCACATAAAAAACACTTTATAGTCGAGGTCAGTAGTCGGTAGGGGTACCTTTTTTTGCCAGAGCGCCAATCTAGATACCCCCCCCGTTTTCGAGGTCGCTGAACACGATGGTGGGGGTCCCAACATTTTTTTTCCTTGGCAACCCCTTCAAATTGGCCAAAAACCACCCCCCAAATCGCCCTCCCGCATACAAATGATTTTCGAATCCCTCTTTTGGCCTGGTTAAGTCTTCCTCGAGTACAGAGGTTCGGTCGTCCAGGCAGATGAGCCAAACCACCCGCACCCCCTGATTTCCACCCCCTACGAAGGGCTGGAAAATGTTTTTTTTTTCATGAAGAAAACCTTTTCACTAGTAATTATTAAGTAAACCTGCCTCGTGTTTGTACGATTTCTTTTGTATTTTTATATATACCGGGTGTAAACGAATAGTGGGCCACCCATGTAACTTCCTCGTTTTTAAAGATATCGGGATAAAATTTTGTATGGTGAAATTAGGTAAGATTTCCAACTTTTTGAGACTTATCCGCCATATTTGTCACTTCCGGTTTCACCTGAAATGACCCCAATAATCTTTTCTAAATGGACGACTCTATATGTTTTTACATTTTTTAAATAAAGATTACATTTTGGATACATTTATGCTATTTTGAACAATTTACCTATAGAGGGTTGCAAGTAAAATAATTCGAATTTTAGTTGTCAATCTAGATGGCTGCGAATATGTTAAAATTATTCTTGTTCCAATGTAATTCATATAAAAACTACGAAAACGTCGATATGTCCAATAATATATCATACAGGGTGCTCTAAACTCATAAAAATCACATTTTTCAAAATAATTCTTTTTCTTTAATATTATAATATGGGCCACCCGGATACTCAGAAAGCTCTATTTAGTAGGGGTTAAACGGTACAAAAAGTTGCGTAATGTGTAATCGGCAGGAATGACAATTTTTCTTAAGAAGTTTACGATTTATATCTAACTTCAATTAAATTTTGATTAACCCTGTATATTTGTGTTAATATTTTATGATATAAATCATAAATTTCTTAAGAAAAATTGTCATACCTGCCGGTAACGATTATACGGTACGAGTAAGAGATATTATAAAAAATAGACATATTTGGAAATACTTATAACATCAAATTGAATGATTTCTTAGGGAAATTTAATAGATACATTGAAGGCCTTGTTCGGTATATATATAGAAATAAATGATGATGAGACAAGGAAACTTACAAAATGTCTAGTCGCTTCTTATATTGTAAATGAAATTTTCAAAAAAATGCCAAATAACAACTTGAAATTTGGTCAGGTTAGTGACAATTAATAGTTACAGTGAGAGTGGTAGTAAAACGGCTCCTGTAACTGACTTGACTCAAGCATCACAAAAGGAATTTGTATCTAGTGACATGAACTTAAGTAGTAGAGGACAAATTTTAGCAGATTTTTTTTTATACCCACGCCTCTCTGAGATATCCCTACTGGAAGTGAAAATAAACATACTAATAGTAATATTACTTCTAATATGGGATCAGTTGGTAACTGTCAAATCAAAAAGCCTAAATCAAGGTATTAAATTATTACATTTAAATATTCAATGTATTTCAAATAAGATTAATGAATTTGATGAATTTCTGTTAGAAAATGACAATAATTTTGATATCATGTTTGAATGAGCATTGGATATTATGAGATGACATTCTCGGTGTAAGATTGATACATTACAATCTTATATCATATTTCACTAGGGCAGTTGCTATACATGGTGGTGTCGCGATATATGCCCAAAAAAAAAATCACTGTACTGCATTAATTAAATCAAATTAAAAAATTATCCGTAGAAATTCATTGCGAACTATGTGCTGTGGAATTCTTTGTTCTAATCATTATGACAGTTTATCGATCGCCAAATGGAGGTCTGAATATTTTCATAGAAAAACTCGAATGCGTTAGATATTCTAATGAGAAAAAATAAAAAACTAATAGCTACCGGTGACTTTAATGTTCATTTTAACACCGATCAAAATAATGTGCATCTCCTGCTTAACACATTTAGCTCTTTTAGTATGACTGCACTAAATTCAGAAAAAACTAGGAAAATAACTGTCCAGATATTCACTGGCATTGGTGCAAGTATGTGTAATGTGAGAGTAATCAACACTAGGTTATCAGACCATCTATAGGTATTAAATTAGATTATAAACCAGCTACTGTTAAAGGCAATAATATAAGAATAAACTGTAAACCTATAACTGATGCGGGCTTATTAGTTTTACATAATAGACTGAGTAGTGTTCGTTGGGGGTTAAAGAACGTAATATGTGTATCAATGACAAATTCGGTAATTTTCTGGGTATTTTAACACAAGCAATTGAAGTTTCGTTTCCTGAAAAATCTAAATTAATAAATACAAACTCATCATTTAGAATAAATTGGTTTACTGACGAATTAAAACAGAAAAGAACTACAATACATCTGTTGCAAGACTGTTATGACAGCACTCCAACTGAAAATCTACGTAATATTATAAAACAACATAAATATACTTACCATAATGACTTGATAAATGCAAAGAAACAGGCTCATGATAATTTTATCCCGAATTCTAATAATCATCAAAGTGCATTGTGGAAAATAATAAACAACAATAATGTAAAAAAAAATTCAGAAATTAATATTTCTCCAAATGAATTGAAAAAATACTTCACAAACGTTGCTAGTAATATAGTGTGCAAAATTCCCTCTTGTCAAGTAAAAATCTCAAAAGTTATACCAATACATAAAAATAATTCAAAGGATGATCCCGCTAACTATCGCCCAATTGTTATCATTCCTTTCTTGGCGAAAATTTTCGAAGTTGCATTAAAAGACCCAATCACTGAACAGTTTGAACGAAATAATCTATTTAACCTATATCAATTCAGCGTTAGAGCCAAACAATCTACGACGTTAGCTATAAATTACTTAATTGAGCATATCAACCAAAGTTTTGAAGATGGTTTGATAACTGACTGTGTATCACATGGCATGTTAATTAAATCTTTATCTTAGTAACCGTTATCAATTTGTAGTTTGTAAGCATTTAAAATCAAATCTTCTTCCAATAAATTATGGAGTACCCCAAGGATCAGTGTTGGGTCCGACACTTTTCTTAACATATATAAATGATTTGCCAAATGTTACAACAGATGCAAAAACTTTGTTTCATTTGCTGATGATACAACTGTGTCAAAATGCTCCAAAAACATTACTAAGTTAATTATTGATAGGAATTTGACACAAACCACTGTTCAAAATTGGTTTATATCTAATAAATTGGTGCAAAATGACTAAAACTAAAAATATGATCTTTACTTTAAGGAATATAGATGGTGCTGACGTAAATCTTAGTAAGGAAGTAAAATTTTTAGGTGTTTATCTTGACAAAAAGTTGACTTGGGAACCATATACAAATTATATTTGCAAGAACGTCTTCAAAAGTTTATATTTATTACGTAATCTCACTTACAGTGTTTCACAGAGAACATTACTCAATGCTTATCATGGTTTATTCATTCAGTCATTTCTTACGCGATTTTAATCTGGGGGCATTCATCTACCAGTAGTACAGTTTTTTCTACCCAAAGAAAAGCAATAGGTAAGAATAATTGCTGGTCTTAATTATAGTTAAGTATTCTCACATTACCATGCGCATATATGCTCAAATGTATATTATATGTAAAAGAAAATGAGGAGAATTTCACAACACATAGTCAATTGCACAGTTATTCCACAAGAAACTGTGATAAAATAAAGCAACTGAATCTAATCAAGTTCAAAATTTCTGTCAAAACATTTTTACTCGGAAATGCCGTTTATTCATTTGCGGAATTCTTGGTGGCTGATTTTAATGATTTTAATGTGTGACAATTACTAATGTAATTTTTATATCTTTTTTATCTTTAGCGTTCGTTAACTGATTTTATGTTGTGTTTACTATACAGGGTGGAACAAAACTCAAATAATGGCTTTAACTTTGTTATTTGCAAAGTTATAAAAAAATATTCAATATAGGAGTTGTTTGGTTCTTTACCGTGCATGTTTTGAGTTTTTTAGTTTTTTGATATCTTCTTAAGGTTTGTTCTTATGGCAACCAACTTCTTTTTAAATGGCACCCATAATATTTTTTTGTCAATTTGAAACAAGCATATTTTTCTCTATTCAGTCATAAAATTTTGCAATTTTTGGAAAAAAAATAAGCGTGAAAAAAATATTTATTACGACTCAATCGGAACTAAATTAATTAATTTCACATATCACAACACTAAAATTTAGTTGTTTGTTTGTAAAAATTTAATTGTCAAACTTCCATGACATTCTTTACCAAAAGTAATGCTTGTGTTTTATAACTGCATGACATTTTCCATGGCATCCTTTATTAAGAGGCGACGAGTGAGTCGTAATAAATGTTTTTTTTCTCGCTTATTTTTTTTTAGAAAAATTTCAAAATTTTGTGATTTAATAGAGGAAAATATGCTTGTTTCAAATTAATAAAAAAAAATTATGGGTGCCATTTAAAAAGAAAAAGTTGGTTGCCATAGGAACAAACCAGAAGAAGATATCAACAAACTAAAAAACTCAAAACATGCATGGTAAAGAACCAAACAACTTTTATATTGAACATTTTTTTGTAACTTTGCATATAACAAAGTTAAAGCCATTATTTCATACTTTTGTTCCACCCTGTATGTAATATGTTGGTAGTATTTATCTCATTCATTTATAAGTTTTATTGTTTGTAATTTATTCCTATTCATATTTCTTTGTAAAACTTGACCTGTGTAAATACTTTAAGTATAAAGCACCAATAAATTATATTAGGAACCTACTACCTCTTTGCCATCAGCGAAAACCTAATTTAAATGCAGCATGAAAGAATATAAGGAAACAATAATAATAAAGCAACACGTAGCTCCCTCCACAACCTGGCAACTGCGCTAGAGGGAAGTACGAGTAATTATTAATTATAAAATATATAAATTCGGAGGGAACTAACAATGAATAATATCTTTAAAATATATAAAATATATACAAATTTTATTGGTACAATTCTTTACCCCTCTCTTGTGGGACGTGTAAAGACTCATCTTCTAAATATGTTTATACAAGGTCATCCATATATATGTAATAAATCTACCGGAGGTTGGTCCGCCTAGTGTTTATCACGGAGGGAACAACGATGTGCTTATACATATATATATATATATATATATATATATATATATATATATATATATATATATATATATATATATATACGTACCCAACTACCTATACCAAGCCCGGTACATATCACAGGCTCTCAGAAGCCCAGGCTTCCTATTGTAGTTAGAAGTGTGTATTTCACGTGACTGCGCATAGGACAATTTATATACATTTAGCAACAGGAGAGGGGTAACCTTATTTAATATTTACTTAAATATATATTTCCAAGTTCTTCCCAAGCCCCCTCAAGCCACTTCACATCACCACCTTACTAAGCCCGACTGTATATAGTTAATACAGTTTACGCATTTTGAGAAGCCCAGCAACGTTGCCTTTATTTTCATGTTCTCAAGTATTTTATTACAATAATTAACGTTTTGAAAGATTCGTAGCTGTTCAACAAAATTATTATAATAATAATTTTTCCTCAACATGGAGAAAACTAAATGGCTCGCACAAAATACATATAGGCAAAAATGGCTCTAGGTGAATTTTTGCTAAAATGTTAGTGTTAGTATGTTGTAGATTTTAATTTCCTGATCAGAACTGTCAAGGTCCCAACTCAATCCTGTGACTAGTTTTTAAGGTACAGGGTGTTAAAGATATAAAGTGGTTATTTTTATAAAATATGGTCCAAAAAAACCGGAATTTTCATTTTATCGTATAACTTCTTTATTTTTTCACCGATTTTCAACTTTTTGGATTCGTTTGACAGATAAATTTTCCAGCTATTTGATTCTCTATCAAAAACTGATATTATCACCATAAGTGTCAAGGCAGACGTATTTAAACTTTAGCAATTTTTAGTAACTGCTGGAATTTTGTTGAAAAGCCGCATTTACAAACGGTTTGTCATGACTAGTCTTCTGCCAATATTTTGGTGGGTAGTTTTTAAAAATCGGTCAAGGAACTACGGAACTGTACCAGAAAATGTAGAAGCGTGTTGTAAACATTTCGGCAGCAATGGTAAAAACCGGAATTTTTTATTATCCTTTATAACTTTTTTGATTCTTTGCCGATTTTAATTTTTTTGGGTCATTTAAAACCCAAAGCCTTCCAGTACAATATTAAATCTCAGAAATTGACATGAATCATAAATCCAATATGGCGGAAGTAATCAAATTAACCTAATATTTAAAAGCCTCTAGAATTTTTTTAAAATGGCGAATTTAGGCTTTCTTTTATCTTGAGGCCTTGTCTTCTAAGAACATTGGAACGTATTATAGATCACGAAAATCGGTTAAGGACTTACGAAGATATGAATAATAAATGAAATCTAATTAAATAACGGGCTGAACCAGAAACATAATTTAATTACGAATCATTTAACTAAATAACAATAACTTATTGTCAAAATTAATACTTAAATAATGGAACATGACCTCCATTAGCGTTCACAACGAGCTGAACCTGCCTGTGCCAACCGTCTATTGCTTATTTAATAATTTGCTGGTCAGTTTCTTCCCAACAGTCTAAAATTCTTTGTCGCAATTCGCCTAAATTATTGAAATGACGACCATTCTTATACAACCGTTCTTGTAAATGTAAAAGTAATTGTCACGGGGATTAAGATCTGGACTATTAGGAGGCCAGTGTTCTTGTTCAATAAAATTTGCTGCATGTTCTCTTAAAAATCCAAGTGTCCATCCTAAAATTTCATTGTAGTTACCAAGACCGACTAATTTGCATGAGTATGAAATCACTACTTTAAGGTAACATTTGACTCGGAACAACTTCGCAATACTGTTGAAAATTAAGACGTATTCCATGTTCAATAAAAATTATGCTAGTTTTAAAACCTCTACAAATTCCCACAGATACTTAATGAAAATCTTGTCTTCATTTGACAGCACCATTATAACAAAACTAGGTACCACAAGACACTTTTTATTTAAAAACAGCTGACTGAAATAACAGTTATGAATCAATGTTCATTTGTTTTGTAACCATGACGATAACTGCATAGGTAACCCTGTTAAGAATTAATTTGATACTGTTGTTGTGGTGTACAGTGTACATGACTACGTTATACACCTTTATAAGTTCTTAACCGATTTTCGTGTTCTGCGTCACAATGTTCTTAGAATAGGCTTCAAGTTAAAAAAAAGTCATTTAATTTGTCATTTTAAAAAATTCTTACGGCTTTTAAATAGTAAATTTGACCACTTCTGCCATATTGGATTTATAATTCATGTCAATTTCTGACATTTATGATTGTAGTGGAAGGCTTTGGATTTTAAGTGACCCGAAAAAAATTAAAATCGGTAATGGAATCAAAAAGTTATAAAGGAAAATGAAAATTTCGATTTTTACTATGGCTGCCGAGACGTTTACAGCACGTCTCTACATTTATTGGTGCAGCTCCGTAGTTCCTTGACCGATTTTTAAAAACTGCCCACCAAAATATTGCCAGAAGACCAGCTATGATCATAAAGCAAACCGTTTGTAAATACGGCATTACAACAAAATTCCATCAGTTATTAAAAATTGCTCAAGTTTAAATACGTCAGCCTTGACATTTATGATCACTATATCAGTGTCTGACAGAGAATCATTTAGCTGGAGGCTTTAGCTGTCAAACGAGCCCAACAGGTTGAAAATCGATGAAAAAATAAAGAAGTTATGGGATAAAATGAAAATTCCGGTTATTTTTGGACCACCCGATATATTTCCATTACCAAATGTTATTTCTTTAACTTCAAATAATTTATTGTGACAAATATGTATTTGTATACTGGGCGAGACACAAATAAAATAGAGTAATTTTTTAAAATCGATTTTTTTCTGCTCAAACCACAAAATATTACAAAAATCTATTAGGAATAAAATATAATTTTTTGATGTTACCGGAAGCAATAATTTGTATTTCATACAGGACGAGTCAAAAGTATGGCATCGCGAATGACCCATTCTAATGGGACTTCCTGTATATTATCATATTAATTTGGGCAAACCAGGTGTGACTCCGGATGAGGTACCGCACTCTTGTAAACTCTCTTATATTTACTAAAAGTTATTCTTTATAAAAAGTTTTCCTTGCCATAGGAAGTCATAAGCAGTCGTCAAACTTAAGATAAATTATACAGGGTATTCTAAAAATTTGAAAATTTATGGACTTTTAAGTGAATTGCTTTTTTACATCTTTATTGAACATTTTATTTAGCAAAGTGTTTCCAATTATTTAAAAAACTTAATTTCAAAAAAATTACATTTCATTTAACTAAGTTGAGAACTATTCTACATGTAGACCTCCAAAAAGTACACATTTCTCTAATCTTTTTTTAAATTCTTCGTATGCATTAGAGATCACATCTTCATTTATGGTTGCAAGAGCTTCTACAATGTTTTGCTTTAATAAATCTACGTCGTCTTCGAAATCGTTGCGGCCGAAATACTCGAACTCGAATTGTAGAATGTGCTGGACATCCGTCTTGTTGAAAAATTATTCTTCTACGTTTTAAATTTTCATTGTCCAATTTCCAAAACAAAATTATTTAAAAGTTCTAAATAAGTATCTTGGTTCAAAATTCTATCAATAAAATAAGGACCGTTTATTCTATGATGCAATATGTCGTTTTTAAACTTTCGACTGTTAGTGATAAATCGGAAAATTGGATTTTCCTGAGCCCAGTACCTACAATTTTATCTAATCTATCCCATGGCCCATTAGTCTTAAAAGTAGATTCGTCCACGAATAAAATGTTTCGATAAAATGATCTATCTGCTAAAATTTTCTCACCCCGTTAAGCAAAAGTCCAAACGACGAGCTTCATCTCCAACTTGAAGTTTGTGAATTAATTTAGGTTCGAATGCACGAAATAATAATAATAATCATAATAATAAAATGACTTCATTTCAGGCGGAGTCTAGTCTAAGCTATCCTCTGAATATGAGATTTGCTAATACCTAAATTATTTAACGACCATCTTGGGTGTTCTACAATCTACAGTCTAAATCTACACCGGTAGCAGCGTCATCTTCATTTAATTGTTTTTGTTTTTTTTCACATTTTTTACTTCCCCGGGGGTATCAAATTTATAAATTAATTTACATACTGTGAATCACTGTAACATCTGGATACTTCTCATTGAAAACTTCAATAGCGTATTTCTAAGAAACATTTCCGATTCCATAGCATTTGATCAAGTAAATTCGTTGTTCCAAGGTTAAGGCGCTTTTAGACAGTCATGCAAATTGTGCCAGTTGTGTATGCAAATTTGCACAAATGTACTGAGTCGTTGTACATCTGTTTAGATGCTCATGCAATTTGCGCAACTGATTTGTGCATGCAAATTTGCACAAATGAACGTCGCTGTATTCATTTAACGTTCAGTCTACCTTACACAGTTAGTATATCAAGAGTGTTGATTTTTGACAAAAAAAAACGGGAAATTATGATGAGGAATTACTTTTTGCTACAGCTGTGGTTTGTGTTATATCAGACGTGCGACTGTCAAACATCGTTTACACGCTCATGCAAATACTTCAACCTCATATACGTACCCAACAACCTATACCAAGCCTGGTACATATCACCGGCTCTCAGAAGCCCAGGCTTCCTATTGTATTTAGAAGTGCGTATTTCACGTGACTGCGCGTAGGACAATTTATATACATTTTGCTAGAGGTGAGGGGTAACCCTATTTAATATTCACTTAATCATATATTTTCCAGTACTTGTAAAGCCAATTCATAGCGTCACCTTACCAACCCCAACTGAGTTAATATATTACACTTATTTTGGGAAACCCTTATTTTCACTCATAAGTGTTGAATGAAATTTTTATAATAATAATTTGACCCAACATGGACAGAACTAAATTCATAAAATCCAGATAAAAAAGGTAACCCACATAAAGAAAATTTTCTGATATTAAAAAAAGTGCACGTTAATGGTATATGCTTATTTAATTTTCCTATGAAACGAATATCTTGACAATTATTTAAATTATGAATAATATTTCCTGCATATATAAATAATAAAGCTTTAAATAAAGCATGAGTTAATAAATGAAAAAAAGCTAATTTATACTCTCCTAAAGCTAAAATCCTTATTATTAAACCTAATTGACTTAATGTTGATAAAGCAATAATTTTTTTTAAATCAAATTCAAAATTAGCCCCTAAACCTGATATAAATATAGTTAAACTTGAATTTAATAATAAAATTAATATTAAATTTGAAGAAAAACAAAAATTAAAACGAATTAATAAATAAACCCCAGCTGTAACTAAAGTGGAAGAATGAACTAAAGAAGAAACTGGAGTTGGAGCTGCTATAGCAGCAGGTAATCAAGAAGAAAAAGGAATTTGAGCTCTTTTAGTTATAGTAGCTAAAACTACCATATATGAAATTAATTTTATAGAAAAATCTTCTTTTATTAAATCCAAATAAAAAATAAAATTTCTTCTTCCATAATTTATTATTCAAGCAATAGATATAAGTAAAACAACATCTCCAATACGATTAGATAATGTTGTTAATATCCCAGCATTAAAAGATTTAACATTTTGGTAATAAATTACTAAACAATAAGAAACTAAACCTAATCCATCTCAGCCTAATAAAATTGAAATTAAGTTAGGTCTAATAATTAATAATATTATTGATAAAACAAATATAACCACCAAATAAATAAATCGATTTAAATTTTCATCAACAAACATATATTCTTGACTATAATAAATTACTATAGAAGAAATAAATAAAACAAATCTTATAAATAATAACGACATTCAATCTAATAATATAGTTATAATTACAGATAAAGAATTTAATGTTAATAAATTTAATTCAATAATTAAATTAAAATTTTGGATTAAAAAATGTAGCCTAAGAGAAAAAAAGTGATAAAAAAATTAATAAAAATAAATTAAAATAAATTTACAAATAGAATAATTATCTAAAATAGAAAACTATATCTTTAAAATCACAAATCAATATTTTTTATAAACTACTTAGATTAAATTCATAACACCAAATATTCACCCTTTAAAATTAATAAATTTAAAGGTATTCAATGTAAAAATAATAATAAATATTCGCGTAACATTCCTTGATAAACAGAAAATGTCCCTGAATAAAAATTACCATGCTGAGAAAAAGAATATAAAAATAACGAATACACAGCTCTAAAAAACGAAATTAAAGATAAAAATAATATTCTTATTCAACAAATGAAATTAAACTATTAATTAACAAAATTTCTCCTATTAAATTTAAAGAGGGAGGAGCCGCTATATTAGAAGAACAAAGTAAAAATCGTCACAATGAAAGTCTAGGTATAATTTAATTTAAAAATCCCTTATTTAAATAAAGTCTTCGTCTCCCTATTCGTTCACAAGAAATATTAGCTAAACAAAATAAACCAGAAGAACATAATTCATGAGCATTTATCATTACCAGAGAACCTCAAAACCCTCAAATATTTAACGTTATAATACCTGCTAATACTATCACTATATGTGCAACTGAAGAATAAGCAATTAATGATTTTATATCTCTTTGACGAATACAAATCAAAGAAACCAAAAATCCACCTACTAACCTAATAATAATAAAATAATAATGAATTTTTATTCCAATTTCAATAAATAATATTATTAAACGTAAAAATCCATAACCTCCCAATTTTAATATAATACCTGCCAGAATTATTGACCCTGAAACAGAAGCCTCTACATGAGCTTTAGGTAATCATAAATGAATAAAAAATATACGTATTTTAACAAAAAATACTAAATTTATACATAAATATATAAAAACTCTATTTACATTATTAATAAAAAAAATAAAAACTTAAAGAATTACATTTTTCATGATAAAAAAAAATTGAAATTATTATAGGTAAAGAAACTAATAAAGTATAAAATAATAAATAAATACCAGCTTCAATTCGCTCAGGTTGATAACCTCAACCAATAATCAAAATTAAAGTAGGAATCAATCTAATTTCAAAAAATAAATAAAAAATAAATAAATTTAAAGAAGAAAATGTTAAATAAAATCTAATAAGAAAAATTATATTCTAATTATTAGAATTAAGTGACTGGCTGCATGTAGAAATACTAATGCCATAAAACAATTTTAGAATACCCTGTAAAATGATCTCAAGTTTGACGGCAAAACTTTTTACAAATAATGACTTTCTCGGCAAATCAAAAATAAAATAGTTTACTGATTCTTGGACCCACTGTATTTTTCTCTTTAGATAATAGTATTCTTAAATTCCAAACACTTTATAATTTTAAAAAAACATAATATTCTAATTCTAACTTTAATTTTCTCTTATTTGATTCAGTTGCTTCCTTATGCAAAACCTAAATGGATGAACAGCTTTAACAGTTGAATAAACTGCATTTAACCATAAATTAAAAGAGAATTAAAATTGACATCGAATTACATCGACTAATTTAAAAATAATGACGGTTCGAGTTTCGTGATTATTTATAGAGTAATCCACCTAAAATGAACCCATTAAAAATTTATTGGCTTTTATTTTTATAAACAAAACTGTACTTGACAATTTTATTATTAGTGAAAATTATCATTGTACTGACTACATCCAGTTTTTTAATTGGTGTATTTCTTAATAAAATGAATTTATTCACGGTAACTTTCAATTGTTTCATTAGAAGAGACAGCTACTTTACCTGATGCGATGTTGGCAAGTTTTCGGGCTACGCATCATACGAATAAAATACTGGGCTTCGCTAAATCGGTCATATATTATCATTGTATATACTGATCAAGTTGTGCGCCCTCTATATGAAATTTTCGGAATAAATTCTGTATATTTTGAGAGAAATACCGACCTTACCAAGCCCATCAAAAATTTGGGGAGGACGTTCCATTAGCCCTACCAAGCTTAACCACTTAAATATACACGTAAGTTTTTACCAAGCCCGGAGTCGGGCTTCGTAAGTAGGTGTCGGGCTTAGTATACTCTAAAGACATACAATTTTGGGCCTGATAATGCCGGTTTATATATATATATATATATATATATATATATATATATATATATATATATATATATGTATATATATATTGGTTACGCCACTGGCTTATTATAATTTAGTGGATCACTCGCGAGAGGGCGCGACCTTATTTGTAGTAAAGAAGAGTCGAGAATTTAAAATCGGCACGTTAACGTTACTTTTTGTTCCGTGGCAGAAAATTTTTGTTTTTTTTTTACTTTACTAATTCTCTCAATATTTTGTGGTTTCGGGGTTTAAAGAAGAGAGTGTACTTTTGTCCAGTAGTGTTTATTATTAACTGTGTATCCTGCTTCTCCCTTGATTTCCAATCCTTGCACCCTTTTACACAGGTTTTGTACCCGCCTATCATTTACTGGGATTCAACCACGAACAACATTGGTAAGTGCATCTATATTTTAAACCTAACTAGTAGTAATTTACAGTCCATTGCTTATAGCGTAATATCGTTCGTCTGGGTTAATATTTTAAACGGATAGAATATCCCCGGCGCGTCCACATGGTCCTGATCGACCCTGGATTGCTTGTCGATAGTATTATATAAGGTAGTTTAGTGGTTTTGAATAAATAAAATTCTAATATAGTAATATAATATTTGAGAGAATTAAACAAAAACTTTTAGTAATAGTAGATATCTCTATCTTATAGTTTTTGCCTAGCCGCCGCTTTCTTGTTTTTTGTTCGGTAACTGTGTTCATACACGACACAGTGGAATTCTTCGTATTCATTTCGTAGTAGTGGTTTGTTGACATAAAAAAGACATATTTTCACAATTATTGTGCGTAAGGTAAAATCAAATAAAGTAAACTACTTTAGTTTGTTTATTATAAGTTCTAAAAAACGACATTGAAAACTCTACTTTTCGGTCTTTAGGATTTATAAGTTATTCTAATTATTATAGTCCGGGTGTTATTGATAAAAAAAAAAAAAAGAAAAGAAAAGTCGTATGGTTTTGTATTTAAGATTTTGACTCGTATTTGGTTTGGTTTTGAAAAGGAGAATCATGACAAACGAGGAACGTATTGAAGCTAAAATTAAACTCTTTGAAGCTAAAAAAGAAACACTCTTTCAACGCATTCAAAGATTGTACGATTGGTCGAAAAATCTTGCAGATCCACAGAATTTAAGAAATTTTAAAACTATGTATGCATCCTTAGAAGATACACGCTCTAAACTAGAAACAGTCCTTGATGAAATTAATTTGCTTAATTTAGAATTAAACCCAGATTATGTCCCGAAGGTCCAACTTCTTGATACGGTCGATCAAATTTATTGTAGTATTCAAAAGTATAGCAAAACCGTCTTCAAGGAAAAATCTTCAAATGATAATGATAATTCACAGGCACCAAGGAGGGGAAAAGACGAAGTGCAGACGGCGAAGGCTATGCCCAAATTACCAAAAATAGAAATAAAGGAATTTTGCGGGGATCCTAAATTGTGGCCAGTTTTTTACGGCATGTATACGTCTTTAGTTCATAATAATAAGGATTTGGATGACACTTGCAAAATTCATTATTTATTGAGTAGATTAACGGGTAGAGCGTTGGCACTTTGCTCTGGTATTCCGCCAATTGCGGATAATTATCAAATCATTTGGAAGATATTAGTAGACAAATATGAGGACAAACGCTCCTTAGCTTCTAATTATTTAAAACAAATTTTGGAGTTTAAACCGCTTCAGTCAGAATCATCGCACAATTTAAATATGTTTCTCGAACGTTTTGACACATCTGTCAACGCTTTAAAAAAGGTAGGGGTTTCAGATTTGGCGGACTTTGTATTGACGTACGTAGCCTTATCCAAATTAGACAATCAAACGCAGCGTTCATTTGAAATGTCCACGAAGGACATTGAGATCCCAACTTACGAAAGCTTAACAGAGTTTGTAAAGCAACAAACTAAAATCTTATCTCGCACATCAAATAGTAGTAGTAGTATGTCGAAATCTGTTTCGGCCGCAATTAGTAAACCTGATAGTAGATCTAAGGCCACGCATTCTTCTGTGAACACGTCGGTAAACGATAGTTTTAAATTTGATAATAGTAGTTGCCCTGTATGTAAGCAGAGCTCCCACCCTATAAGTAGGTGTGCCACATTTTTGAAACTTTCGCCGCAAAATAGATATAAATGTGTTAAGGAAAATTACTTATGCCTTAACTGTCTTAGTAACAAACATAGAATTTCCGCATGCAAATCAGACAACACGTGTTCGACCTGTAAAACTCGCCATCACTCGCTGTTGCATTTTAATAAAGCAATTATTCCAATCGCTTCTAGTTCGACTAGTTCGAGTGGTACATCAAATGTTGATATAGCTTTACAGTATGATCAACAGGTAGTCAATGGGACTACACTTAGTTTATGTTCAACTTCAAATGATAGAGTATTACAACAGTCAGAAAATAAAAGTTATACTACGCTACTGTCAACGGCTGTTGTAAATATTAAATTGCCAACCGGTGAAATTGAACCTATCCGTGTTTTATTAGATTCAGCCAGTCAGGCAAATTTTCTTACGTTAAAATGTTGTCAAAAATTGCAACACCCTTTTAGTAGAATTTATTCATCGGTTTTAGGTATTGGCGCAAGTTCCAAACCTGTGAAAGGCCAAGTATATAATATAACAGTTTCTTCGAGATTCGATTCAAATATACAATTACAATTTGATGCCTTAGTTATAGAAAAAATTATTGATAATTTACCGACAGCTGTGATTCAAACACAAGCGCTTAGCTATTTGAAAGATTTACCCCTCGCTGATCCGGCGTTTTACGAATCAAGGGAAATAGATGGAATTTTTGGTGCACAAGTATTCCCACAAATAGTTGGAGTTGGAAAAATGTCGAGTACACCCGATCTCCCTATCGCGCTACAAACTTATTTTGGATATGTAGTTATGGGTAAAGCACCTATACTTTCAAGTGTAGAAGAAACTCATTCATTTTGTTCAATAGTAGAACCGCCTTTGGAAAAACTTATGCAACAATTTTTAGAAATAGAAAATATTCCTTTATCCCAAATAGATAGTCCGGACGACAAAGCATGTGAAAAACATTTTGAAAGGACCTACACTCGGGATATCAGTGGTCGATATTCTGTAGCGTTACCTTTCAAAGCCGATCCTAGTAATTTAGCTGAATCGTATTCTATAGCCTTACGTAGATTTATTTCCTTAGAAAGAAAATTAGAATCATCGCAAAATTTAAGAAAACAATATAATGACGTAATACACGATTATTTAAACCAAGGCCATATGCGAAAATTAGTTACCGGAATTGATCAAACATGCCCGGCATATTATATTCCGCATCATGCGGTTTTTAAAACTGATAGCACAAGTACACCCCTGCGTGTTGTATTTGACGCCAGCGCGAAGACGAACACATCTTTTTCATTGAATGATATCTTACACACTGGGCCTAAACTACAAAATGATGTTTTAGCTATATTTCTAAATTTTAGATTGTATCCAATAGCGTTTACCGCCGACATTCGACAAATGTATCGGCAGGTAAATTTGTGTGAGAAGCACACAGCGTTTCGGCGACTTTTATGGAGAAATTCTCCTCAGGAATCGTTAGCCTTTGGAGTGAAACCAAGTCCGTTCTTAGCGTTGCGAGTAGTGCATCAACTAGCTAATGACGAAATAAAAATGTATCCGCACGCCTCTGAGGTCGTTCTGCGTGATATGTACATCGATGACGTGGTATCTAGTGTGGCGAATCTTGAAAAATTAAAATTACTCTATCGCCAATTAATAGATTTATTTAATGCTGGGGGTTTTAGTTTGGTCAAATGGGCAGTCAATTCAAAAGAATTTTTAGATTACGTACCTGACGATAAACGTTTATCTCATGTTGTAAATTTTGAAACCGATTACTTGAAGGTTTTGGGCATGCAATGGCATCCAAATGGAGATAATTTATTTTTTAAAGTCGATATTCAAACTCGTGTTTGTTCAAAACGAAATATACTTTCCACGGTAGCTCGGATATTTGATCCCCTTGGATTAGTATCTCCAGTTACACTATACGCAAAATTAATGATAAAAAGGTTGTGGTCGCTCCGCTTAGATTGGGATCAATGCCCTCCTGACAAGATAATACAACAATGGTCTAATTTTCAATTGGAATTACCGCTATTAGATAAATTTTCAATTCCGCGACATTTAGGTTTTTTCGAAGATTCCACCGCTATTCTAGTAGGGTTTGCAGATGCGTGCGAATCTTCTTTTGGCGCGGCCATATATTTATATACAGTCAGCAATGATAATAGTATTAAAACAAATTTAATCTGTTCAAAATCTAAGGTTTCGCCTTTAAAAGTAGTGTCCATCCCGCGGCTAGAGCAGTGCGCGGCCGTTTTATTAGCCAAACTAATGCGATTTATAATTGAAACCTATCGCTCGCGTTATGTTATAGATAAGATTTTTGCATTTTCAGATTCCACGGTCGTTTTACATTGGATATATTCATCGCCGCACCGCTGGAAGACATTTGTTGCGAACCACGTTGCAAAAATCCATAGTTGTTTACCGCAAAATGCCTGGTTCCACGTTGAGGGCAAGGACAACCCTGCCGATTGTCTTTCTCGTGGTATGACGCCATCACATTTTATAAAAAATTCTGACACGTGGCTGTCAGGCCCCCGTTGGTTAGCTTATGAAGTAACACGTTGGCCTATTAAATCGTTTCAGAACCTTGAGGTTGATCTGCCTTCCCCGGAAGAAAAAATAGTATCTTTGCCAATAGTGTCGGTAGAATCGAATCCTTTGTATAGTTTAATTTCGCGACATTCTTCTTGGACAAAGCTACTTCGCGTTACAGTAATAGTACTTAGATTTGCAAAAATCTTACCGCTCAGAAAAGAGATTCTTTTTACCGATTTAGATAGAGCTGAACATACTTTAATTCGAATAATACAGAAAATTCATTTTAGAGATGACATTCGCGCATTAGAGCAGGACAAAACGTGTTCCGCTCAGTTGAGAAAATTACGCCCCTTTTTAGATAATAATTTAGTACGTGTTGGTGGGAGACTGTCTCATTCGTCATTAGTTTATGATCACCAGCATCCAATTCTCTTACCAAAAAAGGAGCATTTAGTGAATATTTTAATCGATTATTATCATAGAGTACATCTACATACCGGACCACATTTACTGTTAAGCCTTCTAAGACAAAAGTATTGGATACTGTCCGCACGCGGAGTAGTACGTCAGCGTATTTCGCTTTGTAATTATTGTTTTAGATTTAAACCCAAAGAAACTTATCCACTTATGGCTGCTTTACCGTCCGCAAGGGTGGTAACTCAAGTCAAACCATTTGTAGAAACCGGTGTAGATTTTGCCGGTCCGTATTTTATTACCTTAAGTCGTAGCCGTGGAGTCAAAAGGCAAAAGGCATACGTCTGCCTGTTTGTGTGTCTCACGACCAAATGTTTACATTTAGAATTAGCGTCTGACCTCTCCACACCGACTTTTCTAGCCGCATTCAAACGATTTCTGTGTCGCCGAGGTCCTATCAAAACTTTGCACTCCGATTGCGGAACAAATTTTATAGGAGCCAAAGCTCAACTCGATGAATTTTATGCTTTTATAGAGTCGCCTGATTATACAAACGTTTTCAAACAAGAATTAACTCAGAATAAAATTGAATGGAAATTTAATGCACCATTGGCGCCACATATGGGAGGTGTATGGGAATCAAATGTAAAATGTGTAAAAACTCATTTGCACAAAGTATTGGGCTCTCAGATACTATCCTATGAAGAGTTTTCAACCGTCCTTAGTCAAATTGAGGCGTTGATGAATAGTCGTCCACTGTGTTGGCTAAGCAGTGACCCCTCTGAACCGGAGGTTCTCACGCCAGCACATTTTTTAACGCTTACCCCCCTAAAAATTCTTCCCGCTATAGATGTATCCGACGAACCGCTTAATAGATTAGACCGTCAACAATTGCTAGATAAGTTAGTACAATCGTATTGGAAGCGTTGGAAAGGTGAATACTTAAGTAGTTTACAAATATGTCAAAAATGGAACACTCCATCATTTCCAGTTCAAATAGGAACTTTAGTTTTACTCATTCAAGATAATGTGTCTCCTTTTCAGTGGCCCATTGGCATTATTGAAGAGACATATCCTGGCAATGACGGAGTTGTTCGAGTCGCTCTTGTCAAAACTAAAATTGGTCGTTATAAAAGACCAGTAGTTAAACTTTGTCCTTTGCCAAGTCAATAGTTTATAGTAATTTTTCTCGGAAATAGTTTATTTAGGTTTCGATTTTTTTGTTTTGGGGTTTTGGCATATTCGTATCTACTCAACAAATAGGGTCGAGGTAGAGTACTGAATTATTGCGATTTTTTTTTTTTTTTTTTTTAAATGATTTATAGATTTAGTTCTGGAGTAACCAGTTTTATGATTGAAAATCTAGGTTTTTCAATGTCGGGGGGTATGGTTACGCCACTGGCTTATTATAATTTAGTGGATCACTCGCGAGAGGGCGCGACCTTATTTGTAGTAAAGAAGAGTCGAGAATTTAAAATCGGCACGTTAACGTTACTTTTTGTTCCGTGGCAGAAAATTTTTGTTTTTTTTTTACTTTACTAATTCTCTCAATATTTTGTGGTTTCGGGGTTTAAAGAAGAGAGTGTACTTTTGTCCAGTAGTGTTTATTATTAACTATGTATCCTGCTTCTCCCTTGATTTCCAATCCTTGCACCCTTTTACACAGGTTTTGTACCCGCCTATCATTTACTGGGATTCAACCACGAACAACATTGGTAAGTGCATCTATATTTTAAACCTAACTAGTAGTAATTTACAGTCCATTGCTTATAGCGTAATAGCGTTCGTCTGGGTTAATATTTTAAACGGATAGAATATCCCCGGCGCGTCCATATATATATATATATATATATATATATATATATATATATATATATATATATATATATATATATATATATATATATATATATATATATATATATATATATTAAAACTTAAATGTTTAGTTGGGTGTGCAGTCTTAGGCCAAAAACTAAAGAATACTCTTTATTTCTGTTCGAGCTTTCGAGGCTTTATTGTCTCTTCGTCAGGAACGCTACAATGATTTTTACATCCATTAGTGATGTTAAAAATTATACAAAGTGTTTAGTACTTACGATAAAATGAGATTAAATAAAAGTTGCACATGTGTGGAACAGGTTATAAAAGTTATAAAAGAAATAATGACACCACAATCACTGGACTATAAGTTAAAGACATTCTGCTTTAAAAATACATAATATTGTTATGAGGATTACACAATAAAATTGAATTTAAATTAAAATATGAACAAAAGCATTGAAGACATTTTGTTAAAAAGTTACTTAAAAAATTGAATACAAAAAATGTGACACTACACATGGTTACCAAAATAAAATCACCAGGATTAACAAACTCTACAGGACAAAAGTAACTAACTTCCACCAGTAACTGAACCGATTAAATGTGTTCTTTTGGATAGCTCTGAAGCCCGACTAGATCAGGTCAGATTAGAGTGAACAGGGGTATCTAATTACGATTGTAGTAAGAACCTCTGTTCACCCCCAACCCGCTATGTCAGGACGTCAGAGCCATCCAAAAGATCACGTTCAATATTATTATTCTGAAATTGATTATTTTTATCTAAATGCAAAAGGTAAGTATATATGATGCTGAGACCATCAATGTCGGTCCTAGAATTTAAAGTATTAGGCGTTTTGAAAATGTTAGTCATTTCCAGAAACGTCCTTTTTTTTGAGTTACTTTCACGGTCTAATATGCTGACCCTATCATATGATATGTCATGATTACAATCAACAGCATGTCTGGCCAAAGTACATGTTCTTTTATTGTTTCTTATGTCACTTTTGTGAGATGTAATACGGTCTTTGAGACGTCTGCTCGTTTGACCTATGTATTGTTGGTTGCAGCCATTACAAGGGATACTGTAAACAACATTAGATAAATTCAGTAAATCATCTTTGTCTTTTAATTTTGAAAAAAGATTAGAAACTGTTACTTTATTTTTGAAAGCTAATTTAAAGTTATCATAATTCATAAAAATTCTTTTAAATTGAGTTTGTAAATTGCCAAAATGGGGTAAAGAGTAATATTTAATTAGATTATTATTAGGTGGGGGATTATTTGGATTGATCGTAACATCGTTAATGGATGATCTGCCAAACAACAATTTGTGAATTAAATTTGAGGGATATCCACAATTTTTAAACAGTACAGCAAGTTTTTTTAAATTTGTTGTTCGTAGGGAAGTGTGACTAGTTTTAATGATTCTATTTTTCATGCCAAGTACCAGGTTAATTTTTTGTCGTTCTTGGTGGTAAGATTCATAATGTAGGAATCTTCCAGAGGAACCTGGTTTGGTGTACCAAGTGGTAATAATAGTATTATCTGCCCTTCTAATGAGTTTGGTATCAAGAAAGGGTACACTGTGATTAGTATCTTCTTGTTCTATTGTAAACTGCATGATAGGATCATAACTATTGAAGACTTGTAATAGTTCTTCTGTGCTTCCCTGCGGAATACTTAAAATTAAGTCATCAACATATTTTTTGATGAACGGAATTTGAAATGTGAGTCTGTTTATACAGTTGTCAAGCAGATCATCCATAACGTATTGTGCTAGGATCGGTGAAACAGGGCTGCCCATTGGCATACCTGTAGTTTGTTTATAATAAATTTGAGAAAAAGTGAAAACAGTTGTATCAAAAAGAAAATTAATTAGTTTTAAGAACCATGGTTTACTGACTTTACTATGTTGTGTGATGTTTTCCCAGTGTCTATCAATACTTTTTTTTGCTAATTCTAATGAAATATTGTTAAACAATGCTTTGACATCCAGGCTAATAATCATATAGTTATCTGGAAGTTGGAATTCATTAATGAATTCACTGAATTGAAAAGAGTCTTTAACAAAATAATTATTATCTGTATCATATGATATCGTCAATATATCTGTGACTAATTGCGCTATTCCCCTATTGGGACTATCTACTCCAGAAATAATAGGACGGAGAGATAGTGTAGGTTTATGTACCTTGGGTAAACCATAAAATTTACTAACAACACCATTATATACTCTATACTGTTTGCCTTCTTGAGAAGTAAGCATCTTTGCATTCACTAGTTCCGAAATCATTTTGTTGGCTCTCTGTTGAATCGTAGACGTGGGGTTTCTATTCACTATCTCGTAATAGTCTCTATCATTTAATATTTCTTGTGCTAAAGATTCATATTGTTGCTTACTCATAATTGTTGTAATATTCATTTTGTCTGAAGGAATGACTTTGAGTTCTGGGTTGTCTTTTAGAAATTTTTGACATTTGATATATGTGGAATGTATAGGATTATTATGAGAAAGTCCCCTATGAAAATAATTGGTAATTAAATTGGTAGTTTGTGTTAAAATTAAATTTTTGTCTGATTCAGGTAGATTGCCAACTATATAGTCAATGTCAGATAACAACTGAGGTATTTTTATATCTTTAATACTGGGCTCAACACTAAATTTTGGTCCTAGTGCAAGAAAGCTACTTACATCCGGTGGTATTGCAATATCTGTCAAATTCTTAATCCAATTGGATTGAGTTTTAATTTTTAATGCCTGTGACTGTACTAAATTATTGAATTTTTGTATGTTAGCATTCTTAACTTTGAAAGAACAACGATTATAGTTAATAGATTGTTTCCTATAAAATTCAACGATAATATTATAAGGTATTAAATTCGTAAGACCGTTCTTTGTATCGTTGAGTGATTTTTGAAAGTTCCGAATACTGTCATGAGTTACTTGAATTTCTAAATTTAAAATTTTTATCCTTAACTTTTGGTTAAATTGAAGTGCTGTATGTAGTGTGTGTCCTACAGCTGCCCCTGTGAGGTTGACTACATTGTTAATTCCGTTGGTGATGTGCTGTGGTGTGATGTTATGCCTCCTACAACGTAAGAGGAAATTACGCCTGTTCCTTAATGTCGCAAGTTTGGTGTTAATGTTTGCCACGGTTTTGAGTTTCTTCATCGTAGAATACCCATACCGAATTCGGATGTCTTGATAAAAACCCATATCTATAAGTATATGTGAATGTTAGCTACGACTGGCTAATTAAGGATTAAAACTTAAATGTTTAGTTGGGTGTGCAGTCTTAGGCCAAAAACTAAAGAATACTCTTTATTTCTGTTCGAGCTTTCGAGGCTTTATTGTCTCTTCATCAGGAACGCTACAATGATTTTTACATCCATTAGTGATGTTAAAAATTATACAAAGTGTTTAGTACTTACGATAAAATGAGATTAAATAAAAGTTGCACATGTGTGGAACAGGTTATAAAAGTTATAAAAGAAATAATGACACCACAATCACTGGACTATAAGTTAAAGACATTCTGCTTTAAAAATACATAATATTGTTATGAGGATTACACAATAAAATTGAATTTAAATTAAAATATGAACAAAAGCATTGAAGACATTTTGTTAAAAAGTTACTTAAAAAATTGAATACAAAAAATGTGACACTACACATGGTTACCAAAATAAAATCACCAGGATTAACAAACTCTACAGGACAAAAGTAACTAACTTCCACCAGTAACTGAACCGATTAAATGTGTTCTTTTGGATAGCTCTGAAGCCCGACTAGATCAGGTCAGATTAGAGTGAACAGGGGTATCTAATTACGATTGTAGTAAGAACCTCTGTTCACCCCCAACCCGCTATGTCAGGACGTCAGAGCCATCCAAAAGATCACGTTCAATATTATTATTCTGAAATTGATTATTTTTATCTAAATGCAAAAGGTAAGTATATATGATGCTGAGACCATCAATGTCGGTCCTAGAATTTAAAGTATTAGGCGTTTTGAAAATGTTAGTCATTTCCAGAAACGTCCTTTTTTTTGAGTTACTTTCACGGTCTAATATGCTGACCCTATCATATGATATGTCATGATTACAATCAACAGCATGTCTGGCCAAAGTACATGTTCTTTTATTGTTTCTTATGTCACTTTTGTGAGATGTAATACGGTCTTTGAGACGTCTGCTCGTTTGACCTATGTATTGTTGGTTGCAGCCATTACAAGGGATACTGTAAACAACATTAGATAAATTCAGTAAATCATCTTTGTCTTTTAATTTTGAAAAAAGATTAGAAACTGTTACTTTATTTTTGAAAGCTAATTTAAAGTTATCATAATTCATAAAAATTCTTTTAAATTGAGTTTGTAAATTGCCAAAATGGGGTAAAGAGTAATATTTAATTAGATTATTATTAGGTGGGGGATTATTTGGATTGATCGTAACATCGTTAATGGATGATCTGCCAAACAACAATTTGTGAATTAAATTTGAGGGATATCCACAATTTTTAAACAGTACAGCAAGTTTTTTTAAATTTGTTGTTCGTAGGGAAGTGTGACTAGTTTTAATGATTCTATTTTTCATGCCAAGTACCAGGTTAATTTTTTGTCGTTCTTGGTGGTAAGATTCATAATGTAGGAATCTTCCAGAGGAACCTGGTTTGGTGTACCAAGTGGTAATAATAGTATTATCTGCCCTTCTAATGAGTTTGGTATCAAGAAAGGGTACACTGTGATTAGTATCTTCTTGTTCTATTGTAAACTGCATGATAGGATCATAACTATTGAAGACTTGTAATAGTTCTTCTGTGCTTCCCTGCGGAATACTTAAAATTAAGTCATCAACATATTTTTTGATGAACGGAATTTGAAATGTGAGTCTGTTTATACAGTTGTCAAGCAGATCATCCATAACGTATTGTGGTAGGATCGGTGAAACAGGGCTGCCCATTGGCATACCTGTAGTTTGTTTATAATAAATTTGAGAAAAAGTGAAAACAGTTGTATCAAAAAGAAAATTAATTAGTTTTAAGAACCATGGTTTACTGACTTTACTATGTTGTGTGATGTTTTCCCAGTGTCTATCAATACTTTTTTTTGCTAATTCTAATGAAATATTGTTAAACAATGCTTTGACATCCAGGCTAATAATCATATAGTTATCTGGAAGTTGGAATTCATTAATGAATTCACTGAATTGAAAAGAGTCTTTAACAAAATAATTATTATCTGTATCATATGATATCGTCAATATATCTGTGACTAATTGCGCTATTCCCCTATTGGGACTATCTACTCCAGAAATAATAGGACGGAGAGATAGTGTAGGTTTCTCCGTCCTATTATTTCTGGAGTAGATAGTCCCAATAGGGGAATAGCGCAATTAGTCACAGATATATTGACGATATCATATGATACAGATAATAATTATTTTGTTAAAGACTCTTTTCAATTCAGTGAATTCATTAATGAATTCCAACTTCCAGATAACTATATGATTATTAGCCTGGATGTCAAAGCATTGTTTAACAATATTTCATTAGAATTAGCAAAAAAAAGTATTGATAGACACTGGGAAAACATCACACAACATAGTAAAGTCAGTAAACCATGGTTCTTAAAACTAATTAATTTTCTTTTTGATACAACTGTTTTCACTTTTTCTCAAATTTATTATAAACAAACTACAGGTATGCCAATGGGCAGCCCTGTTTCACCGATCCTAGCACAATACGTTATGGATGATCTGCTTGACAACTGTATAAACAGACTCACATTTCAAATTCCGTTCATCAAAAAATATGTTGATGACTTAATTTTAAGTATTCCGCAGGGAAGCACAGAAAAACTATTACAAGTCTTCAATAGTTATGATCCTATCATGCAGTTTACAATAGAACAAGAAGATACTAATCACAGTGTACCCTTTCTTGATACCAAACTCATTAGAAGGGCAGATAATACTATTATTACCACTTGGTACACCAAACCAGGTTCCTCTGGAAGATTCCTACATTATGAATCTTACCACCAAGAACGACAAAAAATTAACCTGGTACTTGGCATGAAAAATAGAATCATTAAAACTAGTCACACTTCCCTACGAACAACAAATTTAAAAAAACTTGCTGTACTGTTTAAAAATTGTGGATATCCCTCAAATTTAATTCACAAATTGTTGTTTGGCAGATCATCCATTAACGATGTTACGATCAATCCAAATAATCCCCCACCTAATAATAATCTAATTAAATATTACTCTTTACCCCATTTTGGCAATTTACAAACTCAATTTAAAAGAATTTTTATGAATTATGATAACTTTAAATTAGCTTTCAAAAATAAAGTAACAGTTTCTAATCTTTTTTCAAAATTAAAAGACAAAGATGATTTACTGAATTTATCTAATGTTGTTTACAGTATCCCTTGTAATGGCTGCAACCAACAATACATAGGTCAAACGAGCAGACGTCTCAAAGACCGTATTACATCTCACAAAAGTGACATAAGAAACAATAAAAGAACATGTACTTTGGCCAGACATGCTGTTGATTGTAATCATGACATATCATATGATAGGGTCAGCATATTAGACCGTGAAAGTAACTAAAAAAAAAGGACGTTTCTGGAAATGACTAACATTTTCAAAACGCCTAATACTTTAAATTCTAGGACCGACATTGATGGTCTCAGCATCATATATACTTACCTTTTGCATTTAGATAAAAATAATCAATTTCAGAATAATAATATTGAACGTGATCTTTTGGATGGCTCTGACGTCCTGACATAGCGGGTTGGGGGTGAACAGAGGTTCTTACTACAATCGTAATTAGATACCCCTGTTCACTCTAATCTGACCTGATCTAGTCGGGCTTCAGAGCTATCCAAAAGAACACATTTAATCGGTTCAGTTACTGGTGGAAGTTAGTTACTTTTGTCCTGTAGAGTTTGTTAATCCTGGTGATTTTATTTTGGTAACCATGTGTAGTGTCACATTTTTTGTATTCAATTTTTTAAGTAACTTTTTAACAAAATGTCTTCAATGCTTTTGTTCATATTTTAATTTAAATTCAATTTTATTGTGTAATCCTCATAACAATATTATGTATTTTTAAAGCAGAATGTCTTTAACTTATAGTCCAGTGATTGTGGTGTCATTATTTCTTTTATAACTTTTATAACCTGTTCCACACATGTGCAACTTTTATTTAATCTCATTTTATCGTAAGTACTAAACACTTTGTATAATTTTTAACATCACTAATGGATGTAAAAATCATTGTAGCGTTCCTGATGAAGAGACAATAAAGCCTCGAAAGCTCGAACAGAAATAAAGAGTATTCTTTAGTTTTTGGCCTAAGACTGCACACCCAACTAAACATTTAAGTTTTAATCCTTAATTAGCCAGTCGTAGCTAACATTCACATATACTTATAGATATGGGTTTTTATCAAGACATCCGAATTCGGTATGGGTATTCTACGATGAAGAAACTCAAAACCGTGGCAAACATTAACACCAAACTTGCGACATTAAGGAACAGGCGTAATTTCCTCTTACGTTGTAGGAGGCATAACATCACACCACAGCACATCACCAACGGAATTAACAATGTAGTCAACCTCACAGGGGCAGCTGTAGGACACACACTACATACAGCACTTCAATTTAACCAAAAGTTAAGGATAAAAATTTTAAATTTAGAAATTCAAGTAACTCATGACAGTATTCGGAACTTTGAAAAATCACTCAACGATACAAAGAACGGTCTTACGAATTTAATACCTTATAATATTATCGTTGAATTTTATAGGAAACAATCTATTAACTATAATCGTTGTTTTTTCAAAGTTAAGAATGCTAACATACAAAAATTCAATAATTTAGTACAGTCACAGGCATTAAAAATTAAAACTCAATCCAATTGGATTAAGAATTTGACAGATATTGCAATACCACAGGATGTAAGTAGCTTTCTTGCACTAGGACCAAAATTTAGTGTTGAGCCCAGTATTAAAGATATAAAAATACCTCAGTTGTTATCTGACATTGACTATATAGTTGGCAATCTACCTGAATCAGACAAAAATTTAATTTTAACACAAACTACCAATTTAATTACCAATTATTTTCATAGGGGACTTTCTCATAATAATCCTATACATTCCACATATATCAAATGTCAAAAATTTCTAAAAGACAACCCAGAACTCAAAGTCATTCCTTCAGACAAAATGAATATTACAACAATTATGAGTAAGCAACAATATGAATCTTTAGCACAAGAAATATTAAATGATAGAGACTATTACGAGATAGTGAATAGAAACCCCACGTCTACGATTCAACAGAGAGCCAACAAAATGATTTCGGAACTAGTGAATGCAAAGATGCTTACTTCTCAAGAAGGCAAACAGTATAGAGTATATAATGGTGTTGTTAGTAAATTTTATGGTTTACCCAAGGTACATAAACCTACACTATCTCTCCGTCCTATTATTTCTGGAGTAGATAGTCCCAATAGGGGAATAGCGCAATTAGTCACAGATATATTGACGATATCATATGATACAGATAATAATTATTTTGTTAAAGACTCTTTTCAATTCAGTGAATTCATTAATGAATTCCAACTTCCAGATAACTATATGATTATTAGCCTGGATGTCAAAGCATTGTTTAACAATATTTCATTAGAATTAGCAAAAAAAAGTATTGATAGACACTGGGAAAACATCACACAACATAGTAAAGTCAGTAAACCATGGTTCTTAAAACTAATTAATATTCTTTTTGATACAACTGTTTTCACTTTTTCTCAAATTTATTATAAACAAACTACAGGTATGCCAATGGGCAGCCCTGTTTCACCGATCCTAGCACAATACGTTATGGATGATCTGCTTGACAACTGTATAAACAGACTCACATTTCAAATTCCGTTCATCAAAAAATATGTTGATGACTTAATTTTAAGTATTCCGCAGGGAAGCACAGAAGAACTATTACAAGTCTTCAATAGTTATGATCCTATCATGCAGTTTACAATAGAACAAGAAGATACTAATCACAGTGTACCCTTTCTTGATACCAAACTCATTAGAAGGGCAGATAATACTATTATTACCACTTGGTACACCAAACCAGGTTCCTCTGGAAGATTCCTACATTATGAATCTTACCACCAAGAACGACAAAAAATTAACCTGGTACTTGGCATGAAAAATAGAATCATTAAAACTAGTCACACTTCCCTACGAACAACAAATTTAAAAAAACTTGCTGTACTGTTTAAAAATTGTGGATATCCCTCAAATTTAATTCACAAATTGTTGTTTGGCAGATCATCCATTAACGATGTTACGATCAATCCAAATAATCCCCCACCTAATAATAATCTAATTAAATATTACTCTTTACCCCATTTTGGCAATTTACAAACTCAATTTAAAAGAATTTTTATGAATTATGATAACTTTAAATTAGCTTTCAAAAATAAAGTAACAGTTTCTAATCTTTTTTCAAAATTAAAAGACAAAGATGATTTACTGAATTTATCTAATGTTGTTTACAGTATCCCTTGTAATGGCTGCAACCAACAATACATAGGTCAAACGAGCAGACGTCTCAAAGACCGTATTACATCTCACAAAAGTGACATAAGAAACAATAAAAGAACATGTACTTTGGCCAGACATGCTGTTGATTGTAATCATGACATATCATATGATAGGGTCAGCATATTAGACCGTGAAAGTAACTAAAAAAAAAGGACGTTTCTGGAAATGACTAACATTTTCAAAACGCCTAATACTTTAAATTCTAGGACCGACATTGATGGTCTCAGCATCATATATACTTACCTTTTGCATTTAGATAAAAATAATCAATTTCAGAATAATAATATTGAACGTGATCTTTTGGATGGCTCTGACGTCCTGACATAGCGGGTTGGGGGTGAACAGAGGTTCTTACTACAATCGTAATTAGATACCCCTGTTCACTCTAATCTGACCTGATCTAGTCGGGCTTCAGAGCTATCCAAAAGAACACATTTAATCGGTTCAGTTACTGGTGGAAGTTAGTTACTTTTGTCCTGTAGAGTTTGTTAATCCTGGTGATTTTATTTTGGTAACCATGTGTAGTGTCACATTTTTTGTATTCAATTTTTTAAGTAACTTTTTAACAAAATGTCTTCAATGCTTTTGTTCATATTTTAATTTAAATTCAATTTTATTGTGTAATCCTCATAACAATATTATGTATTTTTAAAGCAGAATGTCTTTAACTTATAGTCCAGTGATTGTGGTGTCATTATTTCTTTTATAACTTTTATAACCTGTTCCACACATGTGCAACTTTTATTTAATCTCATTTTATCGTAAGTACTAAACACTTTGTATAATTTTTAACATCACTAATGGATGTAAAAATCATTGTAGCGTTCCTGATGAAGAGACAATAAAGCCTCGAAAGCTCGAACAGAAATAAAGAGTATTCTTTAGTTTTTGGCCTAAGACTGCACACCCAACTAAACATTTAAGTTTTAATCCTTAATTAGCCAGTCGTAGCTAACATTCACATATACTTATAGATATGGGTTTTTATCAAGACATCCGAATTCGGTATGGGTATTCTACGATGAAGAAACTCAAAACCGTGGCAAACATTAACACCAAACTTGCGACATTAAGGAACAGGCGTAATTTCCTCTTACGTTGTAGGAGGCATAACATCACACCACAGCACATCACCAACGGAATTAACAATGTAGTCAACCTCACAGGGGCAGCTGTAGGACACACACTACATACAGCACTTCAATTTAACCAAAAGTTAAGGATAAAAATTTTAAATTTAGAAATTCAAGTAACTCATGACAGTATTCGGAACTTTGAAAAATCACTCAACGATACAAAGAACGGTCTTACGAATTTAATACCTTATAATATTATCGTTGAATTTTATAGGAAACAATCTATTAACTATAATCGTTGTTTTTTCAAAGTTAAGAATGCTAACATACAAAAATTCAATAATTTAGTACAGTCACAGGCATTAAAAATTAAAACTCAATCCAATTGGATTAAGAATTTGACAGATATTGCAATACCACAGGATGTAAGTAGCTTTCTTGCACTAGGACCAAAATTTAGTGTTGAGCCCAGTATTAAAGATATAAAAATACCTCAGTTGTTATCTGACATTGACTATATAGTTGGCAATCTACCTGAATCAGACAAAAATTTAATTTTAACACAAACTACCAATTTAATTACCAATTATTTTCATAGGGGACTTTCTCATAATAATCCTATACATTCCACATATATCAAATGTCAAAAATTTCTAAAAGACAACCCAGAACTCAAAGTCATTCCTTCAGACAAAATGAATATTACAACAATTATGAGTAAGCAACAATATGAATCTTTAGCACAAGAAATATTAAATGATAGAGACTATTACGAGATAGTGAATAGAAACCCCACGTCTACGATTCAACAGAGAGCCAACAAAATGATTTCGGAACTAGTGAATGCAAAGATGCTTACTTCTCAAGAAGGCAAACAGTATAGAGTATATAATGGTGTTGTTAGTAAATTTTATGGTTTACCCAAGGTACATAAACCTACACTATCTCTCCGTCCTATTATTTCTGGAGTAGATAGTCCCAATAGGGGAATAGCGCAATTAGTCACAGATATATTGACGATATCATATGATACAGATAATAATTATTTTGTTAAAGACTCTTTTCAATTCAGTGAATTCATTAATGAATTCCAACTTCCAGATAACTATATGATTATTAGCCTGGATGTCAAAGCATTGTTTAACAATATTTCATTAGAATTAGCAAAAAAAAGTATTGATAGACACTGGGAAAACATCACACAACATAGTAAAGTCAGTAAACCATGGTTCTTAAAACTAATTAATATTCTTTTTGATACAACTGTTTTCACTTTTTCTCAAATTTATTATAAACAAACTACAGGTATGCCAATGGGCAGCCCTGTTTCACCGATCCTAGCACAATACGTTATGGATGATCTGCTTGACAACTGTATAAACAGACTCACATTTCAAATTCCGTTCATCAAAAAATATGTTGATGACTTAATTTTAAGTATTCCGCAGGGAAGCACAGAAGAACTATTACAAGTCTTCAATAGTTATGATCCTATCATGCAGTTTACAATAGAACAAGAAGATACTAATCACAGTGTACCCTTTCTTGATACCAAACTCATTAGAAGGGCAGATAATACTATTATTACCACTTGGTACACCAAACCAGGTTCCTCTGGAAGATTCCTACATTATGAATCTTACCACCAAGAACGACAAAAAAATTAACCTGGTACTTGGCATGAAAAATAGAATCATTAAAACTAGTCACACTTCCCTACGAACAACAAATTTAAAAAAACTTGCTGTACTGTTTAAAAATTGTGGATATCCCTCAAATTTAATTCACAAATTGTTGTTTGGCAGATCATCCATTAACGATGTTACGATCAATCCAAATAATCCCCCACCTAATAATAATCTAATTAAATATTACTCTTTACCCCATTTTGGCAATTTACAAACTCAATTTAAAAGAATTTTTATGAATTATGATAACTTTAAATTAGCTTTCAAAAATAAAGTAACAGTTTCTAATCTTTTTTCAAAATTAAAAGACAAAGATGATTTACTGAATTTATCTAATGTTGTTTACAGTATCCCTTGTAATGGCTGCAACCAACAATACATAGGTCAAACGAGCAGACGTCTCAAAGACCGTATTACATCTCACAAAAGTGACATAAGAAACAATAAAAGAACATGTACTTTGGCCAGACATGCTGTTGATTGTAATCATGACATATCATATGATAGGGTCAGCATATTAGACCGTGAAAGTAACTCAAAAAAAGGACGTTTCTGGAAATGACTAACATTTTCAAAACGCCTAATACTTTAAATTCTAGGACCGACATTGATGGTCTCAGCATCATATATACTTACCTTTTGCATTTAGATAAAAATAATCAATTTCAGAATAATAATATTGAACGTGATCTTTTGGATGGCTCTGACGTCCTGACATAGCGGGTTGGGGGTGAACAGAGGTTCTTACTACAATCGTAATTAGATACCCCTGTTCACTCTAATCTGACCTGATCTAGTCGGGCTTCAGAGCTATCCAAAAGAACACATTTAATCGGTTCAGTTACTGGTGGAAGTTAGTTACTTTTGTCCTGTAGAGTTTGTTAATCCTGGTGATTTTATTTTGGTAACCATGTCACATTTTTTGTATTCAATTTTTTAAGTAACTTTTTAACAAAATGTCTTCAAAGCTTTTGTTCATATTTTAATTTAAATTCAATTTTATTGTGTAATCCTCATAACAATATTATGTATTTTTAAAGCAGAATGTCTTTAACTTATAGTCCAGTGATTGTGGTGTCATTATTTCTTTTATAACTTTTATAACCTGTTCCACACATGTGCAACTTTTATTTAATCTCATTTTATCGTAAGTACTAAACACTTTGTATAATTTTTAACATCACTAATGGATGTAAAAATCATTGTAGCGTTCCTGATGAAGAGACAATAAAGCCTCGAAAGCTCGAACAGAAATAAAGAGTATTCTTTAGTTTTTGGCCTAAGACTGCACACCCAACTAAACATTTAAGTTTTAATCCTTAATTAGCCAGTCGTAGCTAACATTCACATATATATATATATATATATATATATATATATATATATATATATATATATATATATATATATATATATATATATATATATATATATATATATATATATATATATATATATATATATATATATATAATGAAAAAAATTCACAGGGATTCCCGCAACCGCAGACACGTGTTTCGGACTTATTGGTCCTCATCAGTACGGTGTAGCTAAGTTCAAGGATGTAAGTGACTTAGAAGTATCAAAAGGAAACAGTTAATTCGAAAGACATTGGCCAGAATGACACAGACTACGACGATGAAGCAACAACAGCAATAGCAACAACCTCCTCCTGTTTAGAGTCAAAACCCCCTATAGCCGCCACTAGGTCAATATGACCCACTATAGTTGTCACTGGATTTCAACCCAACCACAGCTGTCACAAGATTGCCGCCATGCCGACGCACTTCATCGCAACAGTCCAAACCACTCTGACCTATCAGTTAGAAAAAACTGGAAGGAAGCAAAGGAAAACCAGTTACAGGAGCCAGTTACACATTTGAGGCTTCAATCGGAAGACCCTGAATTCCAGGGCATCAACACAACATCGCCACGGAGGTAAATATAACTACCTGCATGGAAGTCCAACCCTGGGACAATATAAAAGCAAAAGTCGGTAGTTATTAGACGCGGGGAGTACATAAACAAATGAAAAAAATTCACAGGGATTCCCGCAACCGCAGACACGTGTTTCGGACTTATTGGTCCTCATCAGTACGGTGTAGCTAAGTTCAAGGATGTAAGTGACTTAGAAGTATCAAAAGGAAACAGTTAATTCGAAAGACATTGGCCAGAATGACACAGACTACGACGATGAAGCAACAACAGCAATAGCAACAACCTCCTCCTGTTTAGAGTCAAAACCCCCTATAGCCGCCACTAGGTCAATATGACCCACTATAGTTGTCACTGGATTTCAACCCAACCACAGCTGTCACAAGATTGCCGCCATGCCGACGCACTTCATCGCAACAGTCCAAACCACTCTGACCTATCAGTTAGAAAAAACTGGAAGGAAGCAAAGGAAAACCAGTTACAGGAGCCAGTTACACATTTGAGGCTTCAATCGGAAGACCCTGAATTCCAGGGCATCAACACAACATCGCCACGGAGGTAAATATAACTACCTGCATGGAAGTCCAACCCTGGGACAATATAAAAGCAAAAGTCGGTAGTTATTAGACGCGGGGAGTACATAAACAAATGAAAAAAATTCACAGGGATTCCCGCAACCGCAGACACGTGTTTCGGACTTATTGGTCCTCATCAGTACGGTGTAGCTAAGTTCAAGGATGTAAGTGACTTAGAAGTATCAAAAGGAAACAGTTAATTCGAAAGACATTGGCCAGAATGACACAGACTACGACGATGAAGCAACAACAGCAATAGCAACAACCTCCTCCTGTTTAGAGTCAAAACCCCCTATAGCCGCCACTAGGTCAATATGACCCACTATAGTTGTCACTGGATTTCAACCCAACCACAGCTGTCACAAGATTGCCGCCATGCCGACGCACTTCATCGCAACAGTCCAAACCACTCTGACCTATCAGTTAGAAAAAACTGGAAGGAAGCAAAGGAAAACCAGTTACAGGAGCCAGTTACACATTTGAGGCTTCAATCGGAAGACCCTGAATTCCAGGGCATCAACACAACATCGCCACGGAGGTAAATATAACTACCTGCATGGAAGTCCAACCCTGGGACAATATAAAAGCAAAAGTCGGTAGTTATTAGACGCGGGGAGTACATAAACAAATGAAAAAAATTCACAGGGATTCCCGCAACCGCAGACACGTGTTTCGGACTTATTGGTCCTCATCAGTACGGTGTAGCTAAGTTCAAGGATGTAAGTGACTTAGAAGTATCAAAAGGAAACAGTTAATTCGAAAGACATTGGCCAGAATGACACAGACTACGACGATGAAGCAACAACAGCAATAGCAACAACCTCCTCCTGTTTAGAGTCAAAACCCCCTATAGCCGCCACTAGGTCAATATGACCCACTATAGTTGTCACTGGATTTCAACCCAACCACAGCTGTCACAAGATTGCCGCCATGCCGACGCACTTCATCGCAACAGTCCAAACCACTCTGACCTATCAGTTAGAAAAAACTGGAAGGAAGCAAAGGAAAACCAGTTACAGGAGCCAGTTACACATTTGAGGCTTCAATCGGAAGACCCTGAATTCCAGGGCATCAACACAACATCGCCACGGAGGTAAATATAACTACCTGCATGGAAGTCCAACCCTGGGACAATATAAAAGCAAAAGTCGGTAGTTATTAGACGCGGGGAGTACATAAACAAATGAAAAAAATTCACAGGGATTCCCGCAACCGCAGACACGTGTTTCGGACTTATTGGTCCTCATCAGTACGGTGTAGCTAAGTTCAAGGATGTAAGTGACTTAGAAGTATCAAAAGGAAACAGTTAATTCGAAAGACATTGGCCAGAATGACACAGACTACGACGATGAAGCAACAACAGCAATAGCAACAACCTCCTCCTGTTTAGAGTCAAAACCCCCTATAGCCGCCACTAGGTCAATATGACCCACTATAGTTGTCACTGGATTTCAACCCAACCACAGCTGTCACAAGATTGCCGCCATGCCGACGCACTTCATCGCAACAGTCCAAACCACTCTGACCTATCAGTTAGAAAAAACTGGAAGGAAGCAAAGGAAAACCAGTTACAGGAGCCAGTTACACATTTGAGGCTTCAATCGGAAGACCCTGAATTCCAGGGCATCAACACAACATCGCCACGGAGGTAAATATAACTACCTGCATGGAAGTCCAACCCTGGGACAATATAAAAGCAAAAGTCGGTAGTTATTAGACGCGGGGAGTACATAAACAAATGAAAAAAATTCACAGGGATTCCCGCAACCGCAGACACGTGTTTCGGACTTATTGGTCCTCATCAGTACGGTGTAGCTAAGTTCAAGGATGTAAGTGACTTAGAAGTATCAAAAGGAAACAGTTAATTCGAAAGACATTGGCCAGAATGACACAGACTACGACGATGAAGCAACAACAGCAATAGCAACAACCTCCTCCTGTTTAGAGTCAAAACCCCCTATAGCCGCCACTAGGTCAATATGACCCACTATAGTTGTCACTGGATTTCAACCCAACCACAGCTGTCACAAGATTGCCGCCATGCCGACGCACTTCATCGCAACAGTCCAAACCACTCTGACCTATCAGTTAGAAAAAACTGGAAGGAAGCAAAGGAAAACCAGTTACAGGAGCCAGTTACACATTTGAGGCTTCAATCGGAAGACCCTGAATTCCAGGGCATCAACACAACATCGCCACGGAGGTAAATATAACTACCTGCATGGAAGTCCAACCCTGGGACAATATAAAAGCAAAAGTCGGTAGTTATTAGACGCGGGGAGTACATAAACAAATGAAAAAAATTCACAGGGATTCCCGCAACCGCAGACACGTGTTTCGGACTTATTGGTCCTCATCAGTACGGTGTAGCTAAGTTCAAGGATGTAAGTGACTTAGAAGTATCAAAAGGAAACAGTTAATTCGAAAGACATTGGCCAGAATGACACAGACTACGACGATGAAGCAACAACAGCAATAGCAACAACCTCCTCCTGTTTAGAGTCAAAACCCCCTATAGCCGCCACTAGGTCAATATGACCCACTATAGTTGTCACTGGATTTCAACCCAACCACAGCTGTCACAAGATTGCCGCCATGCCGACGCACTTCATCGCAACAGTCCAAACCACTCTGACCTATCAGTTAGAAAAAACTGGAAGGAAGCAAAGGAAAACCAGTTACAGGAGCCAGTTACACATTTGAGGCTTCAATCGGAAGACCCTGAATTCCAGGGCATCAACACAACATCGCCACGGAGGTAAATATAACTACCTGCATGGAAGTCCAACCCTGGGACAATATAAAAGCAAAAGTCGGTAGTTATTAGACGCGGGGAGTACATAAACAAATGAAAAAAATTCACAGGGATTCCCGCAACCGCAGACACGTGTTTCGGACTTATTGGTCCTCATCAGTACGGTGTAGCTAAGTTCAAGGATGTAAGTGACTTAGAAGTATCAAAAGGAAACAGTTAATTCGAAAGACATTGGCCAGAATGACACAGACTACGACGATGAAGCAACAACAGCAATAGCAACAACCTCCTCCTGTTTAGAGTCAAAACCCCCTATAGCCGCCACTAGGTCAATATGACCCACTATAGTTGTCACTGGATTTCAACCCAACCACAGCTGTCACAAGATTGCCGCCATGCCGACGCACTTCATCGCAACAGTCCAAACCACTCTGACCTATCAGTTAGAAAAAACTGGAAGGAAGCAAAGGAAAACCAGTTACAGGAGCCAGTTACACATTTGAGGCTTCAATCGGAAGACCCTGAATTCCAGGGCATCAACACAACATCGCCACGGAGGTAAATATAACTACCTGCATGGAAGTCCAACCCTGGGACAATATAAAAGCAAAAGTCGGTAGTTATTAGACGCGGGGAGTACATAAACAAATGAAAAAAATTCACAGGGATTCCCGCAACCGCAGACACGTGTTTCGGACTTATTGGTCCTCATCAGTACGGTGTAGCTAAGTTCAAGGATGTAAGTGACTTAGAAGTATCAAAAGGAAACAGTTAATTCGAAAGACATTGGCCAGAATGACACAGACTACGACGATGAAGCAACAACAGCAATAGCAACAACCTCCTCCTGTTTAGAGTCAAAACCCCCTATAGCCGCCACTAGGTCAATATGACCCACTATAGTTGTCACTGGATTTCAACCCAACCACAGCTGTCACAAGATTGCCGCCATGCCGACGCACTTCATCGCAACAGTCCAAACCACTCTGACCTATCAGTTAGAAAAAACTGGAAGGAAGCAAAGGAAAACCAGTTACAGGAGCCAGTTACACATTTGAGGCTTCAATCGGAAGACCCTGAATTCCAGGGCATCAACACAACATCGCCACGGAGGTAAATATAACTACCTGCATGGAAGTCCAACCCTGGGACAATATAAAAGCAAAAGTCGGTAGTTATTAGACGCGGGGAGTACATAAACAAATGAAAAAAATTCACAGGGATTCCCGCAACCGCAGACACGTGTTTCGGACTTATTGGTCCTCATCAGTACGGTGTAGCTAAGTTCAAGGATGTAAGTGACTTAGAAGTATCAAAAGGAAACAGTTAATTCGAAAGACATTGGCCAGAATGACACAGACTACGACGATGAAGCAACAACAGCAATAGCAACAACCTCCTCCTGTTTAGAGTCAAAACCCCCTATAGCCGCCACTAGGTCAATATGACCCACTATAGTTGTCACTGGATTTCAACCCAACCACAGCTGTCACAAGATTGCCGCCATGCCGACGCACTTCATCGCAACAGTCCAAACCACTCTGACCTATCAGTTAGAAAAAACTGGAAGGAAGCAAAGGAAAACCAGTTACAGGAGCCAGTTACACATTTGAGGCTTCAATCGGAAGACCCTGAATTCCAGGGCATCAACACAACATCGCCACGGAGGTAAATATAACTACCTGCATGGAAGTCCAACCCTGGGACAATATAAAAGCAAAAGTCGGTAGTTATTAGACGCGGGGAGTACATAAACAAATGAAAAAAATTCACAGGGATTCCCGCAACCGCAGACACGTGTTTCGGACTTATTGGTCCTCATCAGTACGGTGTAGCTAAGTTCAAGGATGTAAGTGACTTAGAAGTATCAAAAGGAAACAGTTAATTCGAAAGACATTGGCCAGAATGACACAGACTACGACGATGAAGCAACAACAGCAATAGCAACAACCTCCTCCTGTTTAGAGTCAAAACCCCCTATAGCCGCCACTAGGTCAATATGACCCACTATAGTTGTCACTGGATTTCAACCCAACCACAGCTGTCACAAGATTGCCGCCATGCCGACGCACTTCATCGCAACAGTCCAAACCACTCTGACCTATCAGTTAGAAAAAACTGGAAGGAAGCAAAGGAAAACCAGTTACAGGAGCCAGTTACACATTTGAGGCTTCAATCGGAAGACCCTGAATTCCAGGGCATCAACACAACATCGCCACGGAGGTAAATATAACTACCTGCATGGAAGTCCAACCCTGGGACAATATAAAAGCAAAAGTCGGTAGTTATTAGACGCGGGGAGTACATAAACAAATGAAAAAAATTCACAGGGATTCCCGCAACCGCAGACACGTGTTTCGGACTTATTGGTCCTCATCAGTACGGTGTAGCTAAGTTCAAGGATGTAAGTGACTTAGAAGTATCAAAAGGAAACAGTTAATTCGAAAGACATTGGCCAGAATGACACAGACTACGACGATGAAGCAACAACAGCAATAGCAACAACCTCCTCCTGTTTAGAGTCAAAACCCCCTATAGCCGCCACTAGGTCAATATGACCCACTATAGTTGTCACTGGATTTCAACCCAACCACAGCTGTCACAAGATTGCCGCCATGCCGACGCACTTCATCGCAACAGTCCAAACCACTCTGACCTATCAGTTAGAAAAAACTGGAAGGAAGCAAAGGAAAACCAGTTACAGGAGCCAGTTACACATTTGAGGCTTCAATCGGAAGACCCTGAATTCCAGGGCATCAACACAACATCGCCACGGAGGTAAATATAACTACCTGCATGGAAGTCCAACCCTGGGACAATATAAAAGCAAAAGTCGGTAGTTATTAGACGCGGGGAGTACATAAACAAATGAAAAAAATTCACAGGGATTCCCGCAACCGCAGACACGTGTTTCGGACTTATTGGTCCTCATCAGTACGGTGTAGCTAAGTTCAAGGATGTAAGTGACTTAGAAGTATCAAAAGGAAACAGTTAATTCGAAAGACATTGGCCAGAATGACACAGACTACGACGATGAAGCAACAACAGCAATAGCAACAACCTCCTCCTGTTTAGAGTCAAAACCCCCTATAGCCGCCACTAGGTCAATATGACCCACTATAGTTGTCACTGGATTTCAACCCAACCACAGCTGTCACAAGATTGCCGCCATGCCGACGCACTTCATCGCAACAGTCCAAACCACTCTGACCTATCAGTTAGAAAAAACTGGAAGGAAGCAAAGGAAAACCAGTTACAGGAGCCAGTTACACATTTGAGGCTTCAATCGGAAGACCCTGAATTCCAGGGCATCAACACAACATCGCCACGGAGGTAAATATAACTACCTGCATGGAAGTCCAACCCTGGGACAATATAAAAGCAAAAGTCGGTAGTTATTAGACGCGGGGAGTACATAAACAAATGAAAAAAATTCACAGGGATTCCCGCAACCGCAGACACGTGTTTCGGACTTATTGGTCCTCATCAGTACGGTGTAGCTAAGTTCAAGGATGTAAGTGACTTAGAAGTATCAAAAGGAAACAGTTAATTCGAAAGACATTGGCCAGAATGACACAGACTACGACGATGAAGCAACAACAGCAATAGCAACAACCTCCTCCTGTTTAGAGTCAAAACCCCCTATAGCCGCCACTAGGTCAATATGACCCACTATAGTTGTCACTGGATTTCAACCCAACCACAGCTGTCACAAGATTGCCGCCATGCCGACGCACTTCATCGCAACAGTCCAAACCACTCTGACCTATCAGTTAGAAAAAACTGGAAGGAAGCAAAGGAAAACCAGTTACAGGAGCCAGTTACACATTTGAGGCTTCAATCGGAAGACCCTGAATTCCAGGGCATCAACACAACATCGCCACGGAGGTAAATATAACTACCTGCATGGAAGTCCAACCCTGGGACAATATAAAAGCAAAAGTCGGTAGTTATTAGACGCGGGGAGTACATAAACAAATGAAAAAAATTCACAGGGATTCCCGCAACCGCAGACACGTGTTTCGGACTTATTGGTCCTCATCAGTACGGTGTAGCTAAGTTCAAGGATGTAAGTGACTTAGAAGTATCAAAAGGAAACAGTTAATTCGAAAGACATTGGCCAGAATGACACAGACTACGACGATGAAGCAACAACAGCAATAGCAACAACCTCCTCCTGTTTAGAGTCAAAACCCCCTATAGCCGCCACTAGGTCAATATGACCCACTATAGTTGTCACTGGATTTCAACCCAACCACAGCTGTCACAAGATTGCCGCCATGCCGACGCACTTCATCGCAACAGTCCAAACCACTCTGACCTATCAGTTAGAAAAAACTGGAAGGAAGCAAAGGAAAACCAGTTACAGGAGCCAGTTACACATTTGAGGCTTCAATCGGAAGACCCTGAATTCCAGGGCATCAACACAACATCGCCACGGAGGTAAATATAACTACCTGCATGGAAGTCCAACCCTGGGACAATATAAAAGCAAAAGTCGGTAGTTATTAGACGCGGGGAGTACATAAACAAATGAAAAAAATTCACAGGGATTCCCGCAACCGCAGACACGTGTTTCGGACTTATTGGTCCTCATCAGTACGGTGTAGCTAAGTTCAAGGATGTAAGTGACTTAGAAGTATCAAAAGGAAACAGTTAATTCGAAAGACATTGGCCAGAATGACACAGACTACGACGATGAAGCAACAACAGCAATAGCAACAACCTCCTCCTGTTTAGAGTCAAAACCCCCTATAGCCGCCACTAGGTCAATATGACCCACTATAGTTGTCACTGGATTTCAACCCAACCACAGCTGTCACAAGATTGCCGCCATGCCGACGCACTTCATCGCAACAGTCCAAACCACTCTGACCTATCAGTTAGAAAAAACTGGAAGGAAGCAAAGGAAAACCAGTTACAGAAGCCAGTTACACATTTGAGGCTTCAATCGGAAGACCCTGAATTCCAGGGCATCAACACAACATCGCCACGGAGGTAAATATAACTACCTGCATGGAAGTCCAACCCTGGGACAATATAAAAGCAAAAGTCGGTAGTTATTAGACGCGGGGAGTACATAAACAAATGAAAAAAATTCACAGGGATTCCCGCAACCGCAGACACGTGTTTCGGACTTATTGGTCCTCATCAGTACGGTGTAGCTAAGTTCAAGGATGTAAGTGACTTAGAAGTATCAAAAGGAAACAGTTAATTCGAAAGACATTGGCCAGAATGACACAGACTACGACGATGAAGCAACAACAGCAATAGCAACAACCTCCTCCTGTTTAGAGTCAAAACCCCCTATAGCCGCCACTAGGTCAATATGACCCACTATAGTTGTCACTGGATTTCAACCCAACCACAGCTGTCACAAGATTGCCGCCATGCCGACGCACTTCATCGCAACAGTCCAAACCACTCTGACCTATCAGTTAGAAAAAACTGGAAGGAAGCAAAGGAAAACCAGTTACAGGAGCCAGTTACACATTTGAGGCTTCAATCGGAAGACCCTGAATTCCAGGGCATCAACACAACATCGCCACGGAGGTAAATATAACTACCTGCATGGAAGTCCAACCCTGGGACAATATAAAAGCAAAAGTCGGTAGTTATTAGACGCGGGGAGTACATAAACAAATGAAAAAAATTCACAGGGATTCCCGCAACCGCAGACACGTGTTTCGGACTTATTGGTCCTCATCAGTACGGTGTAGCTAAGTTCAAGGATGTAAGTGACTTAGAAGTATCAAAAGGAAACAGTTAATTCGAAAGACATTGGCCAGAATGACACAGACTACGACGATGAAGCAACAACAGCAATAGCAACAACCTCCTCCTGTTTAGAGTCAAAACCCCCTATAGCCGCCACTAGGTCAATATGACCCACTATAGTTGTCACTGGATTTCAACCCAACCACAGCTGTCACAAGATTGCCGCCATGCCGACGCACTTCATCGCAACAGTCCAAACCACTCTGACCTATCAGTTAGAAAAAACTGGAAGGAAGCAAAGGAAAACCAGTTACAGGAGCCAGTTACACATTTGAGGCTTCAATCGGAAGACCCTGAATTCCAGGGCATCAACACAACATCGCCACGGAGGTAAATATAACTACCTGCATGGAAGTCCAACCCTGGGACAATATAAAAGCAAAAGTCGGTAGTTATTAGACGCGGGGAGTACATAAACAAATGAACAAAATTCACAGGGATTCCCGCAACCGCAGACACGTGTTTCGGACTTATTGGTCCTCATCAGTACGGTGTAGCTAAGTTCAAGGATGTAAGTGACTTAGAAGTATCAAAAGGAAACAGTTAATTCGAAAGACATTGGCCAGAATGACACAGACTACGACGATGAAGCAACAACAGCAATAGCAACAACCTCCTCCTGTTTAGAGTCAAAACCCCCTATAGCCGCCACTAGGTCAATATGACCCACTATAGTTGTCACTGGATTTCAACCCAACCACAGCTGTCACAAGATTGCCGCCATGCCGACGCACTTCATCGCAACAGTCCAAACCACTCTGACCTATCAGTTAGAAAAAACTGGAAGGAAGCAAAGGAAAACCAGTTACAGGAGCCAGTTACACATTTGAGGCTTCAATCGGAAGACCCTGAATTCCAGGGCATCAACACAACATCGCCACGGAGGTAAATATAACTACCTGCATGGAAGTCCAACCCTGGGACAATATAAAAGCAAAAGTCGGTAGTTATTAGACGCGGGGAGTACATAAACAAATGAACAAAATTCACAGGGATTCCCGCAACCGCAGACACGTGTTTCGGACTTATTGGTCCTCATCAGTACGGTGTAGCTAAGTTCAAGGATGTAAGTGACTTAGAAGTATCAAAAGGAAACAGTTAATTCGAAAGACATTGGCCAGAATGACACAGACTACGACGATGAAGCAACAACAGCAATAGCAACAACCTCCTCCTGTTTAGAGTCAAAACCCCCTATAGCCGCCACTAGGTCAATATGACCCACTATAGTTGTCACTGGATTTCAACCCAACCACAGCTGTCACAAGATTGCCGCCATGCCGACGCACTTCATCGCAACAGTCCAAACCACTCTGACCTATCAGTTAGAAAAAACTGGAAGGAAGCAAAGGAAAACCAGTTACAGGAGCCAGTTACACATTTGAGGCTTCAATCGGAAGACCCTGAATTCCAGGGCATCAACACAACATCGCCACGGAGGTAAATATAACTACCTGCATGGAAGTCCAACCCTGGGACAATATAAAAGCAAAAGTCGGTAGTTATTAGACGCGGGGAGTACATAAACAAATGAACAAAATTCACAGGGATTCCCGCAACCGCAGACACGTGTTTCGGACTTATTGGTCCTCATCAGTACGGTGTAGCTAAGTTCAAGGATGTAAGTGACTTAGAAGTATCAAAAGGAAACAGTTAATTCGAAAGACATTGGCCAGAATGACACAGACTACGACGATGAAGCAACAACAGCAATTGTTGCTATTGCTGTTGTTGCTTCATCGTCGTAGTCTGTGTCATTCTGGCCAATGTCTTTCGAATTAACTGTTTCCTTTTGATACTTCTAAGTCACTTACATCCTTGAACTTAGCTACACCGTACTGATGAGGACCAATAAGTCCGAAACACGTGTCTGCGGTTGCGGGAATCCCTGTGAATTTTGTTCATTTGTTTATGTACTCCCCGCGTCTAATAACTACCGACTTTTGCTTTTATATTGTCCCAGGGTTGGACTTCCATGCAGGTAGTTATATTTACCTCCGTGGCGATGTTGTGTTGATGCCCTGGAATTCAGGGTCTTCCGATTGAAGCCTCAAATGTGTAACTGGCTCCTGTAACTGGTTTTCCTTTGCTTCCTTCCAGTTTTTTCTAACTGATAGGTCAGAGTGGTTTGGACTGTTGCGATGAAGTGCGTCGGCATGGCGGCAATCTTGTGACAGCTGTGGTTGGGTTGAAATCCAGTGACAACTATAGTGGGTCATATTGACCTAGTGGCGGCTATAGGGGGTTTTGACTCTAAACAGGAGGAGGTTGTTGCTATTGCTGTTGGTGCTTCATCGTCGTAGTCTGTGTCATTCTGGCCAATGTCTTTCGAATTAACTGTTTCCTTTTGATACTTCTAAGTCACTTACATCCTTGAACTTAGCTACACCGTACTGATGAGGACCAATAAGTCCGAAACACGTGTCTGCGGTTGCGGGAATCCCTGTGAATTTTGTTCATTTGTTTATGTACTCCCCGCGTCTAATAACTACCGACTTTTGCTTTTATATTGTCCCAGGGTTGGACTTCCATGCAGGTAGTTATATTTACCTCCGTGGCGATGTTGTGTTGATGCCCTGGAATTCAGGGTCTTCCGATTGAAGCCTCAAATGTGTAACTGGCTCCTGTAACTGGTTTTCCTTTGCTTCCTTCCAGTTTTTTCTAACTGATAGGTCAGAGTGGTTTGGACTGTTGCGATGAAGTGCGTCGGCATGGCGGCAATCTTGTGACAGCTGTGGTTGGGTTGAAATCCAGTGACAACTATAGTGGGTCATATTGACCTAGTGGCGGCTATAGGGGGTTTTGACTCTAAACAGGAGGAGGTTGTTGCTATTGCTGTTGTTGCTTCATCGTCGTAGTCTGTGTCATTCTGGCCAATGTCTTTCGAATTAACTGTTTCCTTTTGATACTTCTAAGTCACTTACATCCTTGAACTTAGCTACACCGTACTGATGAGGACCAATAAGTCCGAAACACGTGTCTGCGGTTGCGGGAATCCCTGTGAATTTTGTTCATTTGTTTATGTACTCCCCGCGTCTAATAACTACCGACTTTTGCTTTTATATATATATATATATATATATATATATATATATATATATATATATATATATATATATATATATATATATATATATATATATATATATATATATATATATATATATATATATATATATATATATATATATATATATATATATATATATATATATATATATATATATATATATATATATATATATATATATATATATATATATATATATATATATATATATATATATATATATATATATACGGTAATCATACAATCCTGAGCCAGTGATAGTAACTTGAACGCACAATCCTGAGCCAGCTTCGCAATCCTGAGCCATATATGTGGTTCAGGATTGCTCACTATGTTAAAACGCTTGAGGCGCATCTGGAGGACAGTTTGTGAAATTATTGAAATGGCTTAGGTTTGATAGAAATCTCTAAAATTTAGTTCACCATTTTGTCGCCTGGGGGCGCTCGCGTTGGACCATTTGTATATGTGTATATGTGTATTTTCCATACAATCCTGAACCAGAACATTGTGGCAACACTGTAACCATAATATTCGTTTGTCTTCTCATTCTGGTACTATAGTCGCGGCACAATCTGTTTTGACCTAGACATTTTGACTACCGAGCTGAATTTTTCAGAATATGTAGTTTTTGATATGTATAATAACATACTAAAAGTCTCGAAGAATCCGAATTGAGCGTTAGCCGCCATGTTAAAAAAATGGGTTGCGCGCGCAGTCCTAGAAAATATATTTTCCTTGCCTTATTTATTAACCGATTTTAATTTTCTAAAAAAAAAATTGTAACCAAAGAATGAGGCTATAATATATGTTTTACGCATTTTACTAAACTCAGTCTAAGTGATAAAAAATTTACTTCTAATGAAAAAGTTTGTTTTGAAAATTTTTATTTATGCAATTAAAGAGAAACCTGTGGGTTTTATGAAAATATTTGTTAAATAAAAGTTGTAGGCCATAAAAAATCAAACAGAATTGTTTTTTGAATTATTTTGTAGCTCTAAAAATAACGGAGATAGAGCAATTTTATTATATAAAATCATATGTTAGGATCGTTAGAATCAGAATTAGAAAGGTAGGATGTGCATTTCAATCACGACGCAATCAACCACAACAAATGTTATTTCCCAGATAAGTCTTCACAGGGTGCGTGAGTTAATAATTATAATAATAATGAAAGAAAAATTTATAAAAATAATAGTCTAACAAAATAAAATAATAGCCTACGCTGCTCTCGACATCAAAGACCACTTTGGCCTGCCGAAAGTCGGCAGAGTATTCGTCTACCTAGGTCACACAACTCTGGAATCTACAGTCACTATACCTACAATATATGGGGAGTATACATTCGGAGGCTATGGGAGGAACTATCCATTATCGAGAATTCGAAAATAATGATAACCTTTCAAATTCACTCCAACAATAAAAACAATTGAAAAATTCCACGGTTGTTTAACTTCATCTCTATAATATTTATCAAAGCGGAAACTTTTGGCATTACATATTTTAACATGTACGTGATGTAAAATATTTATGGATTTGTGATAACATAACCTAACCGTGATGAAAGTAGGGGATGGACATCGCCTAACCGCAGCCTGGAATTTTGCAATAGTAGCTGCATTTTTCACCTGTTTAATTAATAATAATACTACCTGAATGGAAACATATTTTCCGATTTCCACATCTACAAAATGTTAAAAAAATAAGTAACTGTATTATTATTAAAAGCTTTCATGTAGTTATTGGTTACGGCTTTCACACGTAAAAAGTTGAACTTTTTCACGATTTTATTATTCAGTGCTGCATTTATTCTTGGTATCATCAAACAGAAAATTAATGTTTGCTAAATACTATATAATATTTTCTAATTCAACTAAGAGCAGCAAAAAATTTATAATTTGTAAAACCTATTAACCTTTGCTGAAGTTTGATTAATACCTATAGTTTATTGCTTGTAGAGTTGGATAAATCCTATTTTTCTTCATTTTCACTTAATTCCTTAAAAGTGTTGATTGCTTACATTTTATTATAGTTGTATGTTTCTAAATAACTTGAATAGGTGTGTTTCACTTCCCTCGCAAGGGAGTATTGTAATCGTGAAAAAATCACCCTCCAAGATTTTTGCGGATTTTCGCGTTTTATATGTCGTAGATTAAGAATTTTAAAGTGGCTTGATTCCGTCGGTCTGTTTGTCTGTTAGCGCGAAATATAAAAACTATTTGACGGAGAAGAACTCTGAGAAAAATAATATTTGGCGCATTATAATTTACGCTATTACCAAGGAAGAAACCGAATATATTTTCAGTAAAAAATATAGACACCCTGAAAAAAATGTTAAATTTAAAAATCTCGAATTTCTATATTTTAGATGACATAGATTATGAAAATTATGCTGAATTAAAAACTTGATATACTTTTAGGCAAAAAATGTACAGGGTGTGCACCCTAAAAAAAATATTGAACTTAAAAAATTCGGATTTTCACGTTATATATGAAATAGAGTAGAGAAAATTTAGTTGGGTTAGAAATAGGATATACTTTTAGGAAAAAAATATACAGGGCGGACATCCTAAAATAAATGCTGAAATTAAAGACTTCGGATTTTCACGTTTTAGATGTCGTAGATTACGGAAATTAAACTGGATTAGAAACCGGATATTCTTTTAGGGAAAAAAATATTATATTTTTATTCACATCCAAAACATATTCTGAGGGGAAAAAAATCACAAGCAATTTGAACAGAGAATTTATTGCATGACAAAAAATTCAATTGGCGAAACGTTGGCCTTTAAATTGAATTTTTTGTCATGCAATAAATTCTCTGTTCAAATTGCTTGTGATTCTTTTCCCCTCGGAAAAAATATACAGGGTAAACACTGTAAACAAATGTTGATCTTAGAAACCTCGGATTTTCACGTTTTATATGACGTAGATTATAAAAATTAAATTGGATTACTTTTAGGAAAAGAATACACAGGGTGGACACCCTAAAATAAATGTTGACCTTAAAAATTATTACGTTTTAGTTGACGTAATTTACGAAAATGAAGCTGAATTATAACCTGATATACTTTTAGGAAAAAATACACAGAGGCTGGTCACCCTGAACAACTGATGACTTAAAAACTTCGGATTTTTGTGTTCTAGATGAGGTAGATTATGAAAGTTAAGCTGGATTAGAAGGGAAGTTTTGTGTAAATACATTTCCAGATTTTTATCTAACTGATATATCAAGATATATCACTTAATCTCAGTTGTCGCTCTCTTTCTCTCCCATTATTAACAAGTTTTATTCACTTCAGCGAATTAAAATTTACTGATATTTTATTGGTGAAAAAGAACGCACCTAATATTATGAAATTGATTAAAATTTAGAAACGTTCAACTACAGCGTGTCCTATTTTGCTTGGAACCATCCCCATTAAAGTTAATTTTGAGTCCGATCTGGACCACGTTTTTTTTATTATGTACACTGTACTGCTTAAAAATGCATCTGCGGAGTCTATTAGATGTTATAAGGTATAAAAGCACGGCCTGCTACGATTTTTATACGGGGTAAAAAATTAAGAAATCTTATCAACATTCTTTTTATTTCAAATCAGAGTAAACAGTGTGTTCACGGATGGAGTTACAAAGAGGGAAAACTTTTTTATTATTGACTTTATAAAAAACCATTCTTTATAAAAAATTTTGCTCGTCATAAAAATTGTAATACCATAAAAAAATCGAGATCTGATATACGAGGTGTTCAAAAATTAAGAAAACTTGAAATGGTTCAAGAGAAAAGTACATTTATTTCTGGTTTTAGAGAAATAAGTCAAAAGTAAAACTAAATACAAAATTTGATATCCATCTAAATTATTAAAATTACGCGAAAACAATGTCCAATAAAAATAAAAGTACTTTCTCTTGAACCATTTTCAAGTTTTCTTAATTTTTGAATACCTCGTATATCAGATCTCGATTTTTTTTATGGTATTACAATTTTTTTTTACGCAAATTTTTTTATAAAGAATGACTACTTCCCTCACGGAAAGTATTGTATTCGTGAAAAAATCACCCTCCGAGATTTTTGCGAATTTTCACGTTTCAGATGACGTAGATTAAGAATTTTGAAGTGGCTTAATTCCGTCGGTCTGTCTGTCTATCTGTTGGCGCTATATCTTAAAAACTATTTGTCGGATGAAAATAATATTTGGCACGCAGTTCACACTATTACCAAGGAAGAAGAGCATATACTGTGAGTAAAAAATATACAGGGTGGACATATCAACGTTTAATAACTAAACTAATTTGTTAAGGCTGTGTCAACGTTAGTTAACCATTCGTTATAACCAGTGATAGTGGGAGGGAACGACCGATATTCGTATTAAGTCAATTAATCGCTATCACCACATCTGATTTAACTCTTGGCCGTTGAATTCAACGCAGGTCGTGGCAAACCCTTAATATATCGAAGTCTCGAAATCGATAGATTAACGGCAACTGTCGACAATGAATGCTTCCTCGTATACAGGCTTCGCAACGTCCTGAACTAAAGATACAACACTAGCTAAACACTTTGCACAATACACAATTCACTTCTGACACCTGCCCAGACAGGTCTTGCTCGTTCACTCTTCTTTGGCTTCAGCCGAATGGTCAAACCGACGCAATTGCGAGGGTCGTTAGCTATGGGGTCAACACAGATACTAGACTATTACTAGAACGCAATAAGAAGACATGGATAATAAATAAGGGTATATATTAAACAATCATCATAATACATATAGAGCCTCACCTAGCAAGGTCTGCCACCATAACCACGATACCCCCACAAGGGGTCAGCGACCGCGACGGCCGCGCTTAAAGACGAGTGATCGATTGCCGAAAGAGAATTATTACATGGACGTGATTGGCAATTTAGTGAGTGGGTTTTATAGATTTACTGTTAGAATTATAGACTGAAAATTTAAGGTAATATTCTCCAAAAGGGGTATATGCCGTTAGACGTCTGTGGATATTTCAGAAAGGGGAAATCTCTTCGAATGCTATCTCACAAGGCGGTCACCTGGTAATAATGGGGAAGTGCCCCGGTACCCGTGCGTACCGCACTGGGGCCTATCCTGGCTTGATTTAATCAAAAATGGCGGATTTCCATTTTGCGAGATCATGGGGAGGTCTCCCACTATATATATGGAAATGACCCGAGACCACTTCATGTCGCCACGTGGCGTCGCAAAATTCCGCTATTTCCAAATTTTATTCAGTTCCTAAAATTTCAAAATGGTGCTATCAGACACGATCCCGGTAGAGACGATGACCAATGGGTAGGCGAGGCCAGCTCAACCATCCTTGGAAGCCGTAGGTCACGGACTCACTAGGAATTCCAGAACGCGAGGGTAGAGTGAACCTATGGGTCCGTAGATCAGTGCGACCACGAAGGTGGATCAGTCTATGGTAGATCAGATCAAGAGCTACCGATCTACGGTAGATTCACTCTCGCGCCTTTGTGGAGTATTCCTGTGATCTGTTAGACCGGCTTATGAAGATGATTACCTGCGCTGTAATCATCATAATTAAAACCCCAGTCCGTCCATAGAGGATTCGGCACTGGCAGAGGATAATGTATATCCTTGGTCGTCTCTACATGCTGCATCGTGCCTGGATGCGTTCGTTCAAACATGAGATATGGGCCGAAAAAGATAAAGGGAATTTTGGAAACTGTACTGAAAACCCAAATTTTATAAAAAATCCTGATATGCATGGATTCACGCATATCAGGCAAAAAGAAGGAATTTTGGGTTTAGGAACTGACTTGAAATTCGACATATTTTTGATAAAAAAATGGTGTACATGGAACAGATGTTCCACATACACCATTCAAGCCTTAGCTTGTGTGCTTATGTCTAATTGGGATCTTTTACTTAAAACTACTTTCACAGCATCTCCTGGGTTCGATAACACTCCCCTCCTTTTGAAAATTCGTCTTTTGGAATCGATCACTATTACTCTTTGTCACTGCTTAAGATTACTTAATATTATTTTAAAATTAATTACTTCCATCAGGAAATAAATAAAAGAAATGGATATATGGATCATAGGATTTATTAACAACTCTTGTGGGAATATGGTGGTGGTGGTATGGTTAACATTGATAGATAGAACACAATACAATTTATACAATTATTGGTCAAAAGTGGACTTAACATATTTATCGAATGAACATATTTGGAAAACATGATAGTGTCTTTATGCACTGTTTTCTGAATCTTCTGTCTTGCTCTTCGATCTTCGTCTTCTGTCTTCGTCTTCGTCTTATGTCTTGGGAGTCCATCCTCTTGGAGAATGCTGCACTCCACTGCTTGGCTCGTTCGTCTGGAATCTGCCAACATACCATTGGGACTGGTGGATCATTGCATTGGGAATTTATGGTTAGGATCTCAGGATAGGATCAGCATGCATCTATTTATGTTCAGGCTGTGAACATAAATCAGTACGTATTAGTTAAAATTGAAACAAAGGATACCGCAGTATCCGACTATAAATTTGGACTTTAAAATTTCTGGACATAATCTCATCATTCTTATTTTCTCCTCGCGTGTGGACAGCGAAAGGAGAGACTTCTCTACGGAACGTCTTTAGAAATACAACTTAAATTTGGTAGTTTAACATTTGTCAAAGGAATTATGAGTCTTCGCTCTCTCTCGAGATTGAAAGGATTACAGGAATTTTGTGGAATATTTTCAGAAAGGATATTTGCTTCAGAGGAACCCTCTGTAAGCGGAATAGTCTGGTCAGTGGTTTGCTTGGAATCATTAGTTCGAATAGAATTTTGGTCATGTACTAGTGTGGAAGGATCTGGATCATGAATGGAAATATCAGCATGCGAAGCTGCTTGCGAACTGGTTTCCGGCCCTTCGGAAACGCTACCCTTTGTCTGCTTCGACGCAGGATGCCTCCTTACATTCGAGACAGCTACGCTGGCTGTATTAGGGGTATGAATTTGGACTTGGACGGAAATTGGATCATTGGTATGCTCTGGTCCATCGTGCGGATCGCCCATTGAAGAGTCATCGGAATCGTCTTCACTGGATGCGAATCCTACTTCCTCCGTTGGTTTCACAAGTCTCAGATCGTTCACATGTAATCGGGATAGATGTTGGTCTTTCTGGATAATATAAACCTCATTTGACACTTTCTCTGTCACCCTATGTGGCCCAGTCCACGAAGGTATAAATGCTTGCTTGTCTTTCCGCATATCTTTAGCCATAACTCTGTCTCCAACTTTTAAAACAATGGGAGTGACTGCTTCCTTAGGGGCGTATTTTTGTCTATACTGTTGTGAATTTTGACTTATATTTTGCACGATAGCTGGTCTGGTTAATGTGGGTTGCCTTTCTTGAAAATAGCTTTCTATCTGCCAGTCGCCTGCTTCTGCTAGTTCGTAGCCTAGAACTGCAAAGCTTGGGGTATATCCTGTGAAAGCGTTCTTTCTAGTTCTAAGGTTGTAAAGCATTTGTACAATGTACATATCCCATGTGTCTGTTGCCTGATTGAACATAAGAGATTTTAAAATTTTCTTGGCTTCTTGCACCTGTCTTTCTATTGGATTTGCTTGTTGATGATAAATGGGCGTATAGAAATTTTGAATATGGTTGCGTTTACTAAACTGAGTATACCATCCACTTTGGAAATGTCCTCCTTGATCTGATATGATAGTCTTCGGCAAGCCAAACCGAGATATCCAGTGCTCCTCCAGAAATCGGACTAAAGTTTCACCATTCACCTTTACGAAAGCTTGCGCTTCGGTCCACTTAGTAAATAGATCGACCGTCATGACTATAAATCGATTACCAGTGTCCTTAGCGCGTTTGTATGGTCCCAAGATATCCATACTGATCACCTCAAAAGGGTATTGAGGTTCATGACACCATAATGGAGCTGCACTTGTCGTCCTTTAACAGATTTGCACACTAAACAATTTTGAATATATTGGCCTACTAGCCTGGACATGTTGTTAAAATAATAAGTTCTAGATATGGTCCGAAAGGTTTCATCTCTTCCTGGATGGCCGACACCAGTCTTGTCGTGAAAATGTGAAATAGTTTCTTTGATCTTACGTTTAGGAACCACTAAATAAATTTTGTCTGAAATCAATCTCATAAGTATGCCATTTCTCACTTGATGAGTTGAGTAAAATTTCTGGTCTTTAACCGATCTCTCATTTATAGTTCGTTGACTGAGTTCAATCCAACGACTAACTTTCTCCCTGATGTTCGTAGAATCCTGTTGACTTTCTATAATTGATTGATAAAGTTCCAAATGGGTGATAGCCAAAATATTTTCTTTTGATTTGAATTTAGGCGGAAACATTCGCTCTTCATCGAGATGCTCCAAACTTGAATTTTGAGGATTCCTACTGAGATAATCGGCCAAAAGATTTTCTTTGCCTGGACAGTGTTCAATTTTGAAAGAATATTCTTGCAACAACAACGACCATCTTGTAAACTTCGTTTTCTCATCTCGGTGCTTATCCAACCACAGGAGAGCCCTATTATCAGTTCGGACAATGAAAGGTTTGTCTGCTAAGTAAATCTTATATCGCTTAACGTAAGTAACCACACTTAGGCATTCTAGCTCGTTTATGTGATATTTTCTCTCTGTAGGAGACAAGGTATGACTTGCATAAGATATGATATGTCTTTCACCTCCATCGCCGAACTGATATAAAACTGCTGCCATGCCTAGTAGACTAGCATCCGTCTGAAGAATAAAAGTTTTGTCCAAATCTGGTCTATGAAGTTCCAAGGGTTCTGCTAAGATCTGCTTAATATTCATAAACGCGTTCTGGGCCTCCTTTGTCCATTTATAGCGGACGTCGTTCGAGAGTAGTCTGGTTAGCGGCTTGGTAATGAGGGCTGCATTAGGGATGTATTCTCTTACCCAGTTGCATAGACCGAGAAAACTCTGAAGTTGTCGTTTATTGTTAGGAACAGGATAGTTCTGAAGCTGCAATTTATGTTTATCAAGTGGTCTAGTGGTATCTAAAGTAATCTGATGCCCAAGATAGGTAATCTCATTAGTAGCGATTACACACTTATCCGGAGAAACCTTCAAGTTATGTAGCCTTAATCGTTCAAATATCAACCTGAGGTGCTCCACATGTCCTTCCAAATCTTCACTATAAATGATGATGTCGTCTAAATAGACTTTACAGAAATGGTGCAAATATCCTGTTAGTACATCTTTGGCCATGAATTTTTGGAATGTGCACGGGGCAGTCTTCAAGCCGAATGGCATAACATTGAATTGATAGGCAGCTCCATCATGAGTAGTAAACGCTGTGTAAATTTTGGATGAATCATCTAAAGGAATTTGCCAATATCCGCTCTTCAAATCAAGTACAGTAAATACTGTAGCTTTCCCCAGGTCCTTGATACTTTCATAGATTTTTGGTAAAACAGAGGCTTCGTCAAGCGTGACTTCGTTTAATCTACGATAGTCGATACAGAAACGCGGTTTCTTATCTTGTCTCTCAATGATGACTGGGGGTGAACTATATGGTGATGTGCTTGATTCAATAACACCGGCTTTTAACATTTCCTCTATTTGATCATACATGATCTTCTTTTTACTAGGCGACATGGGATATGGCTTTACATTGAATGGACGATGGTCCTTAACGATAATTTTGTGTTTAACACTTACGGTGGTTGCTTGAGTCAATTCCACCGTAAATAGATCAGAAAATTCTTTGAAAAGTGAATTGAAAATGGAGTTAGAAATTTTTAGGGTTTCCGGCAATTCTTCATTAGATGCTCTATCTGTTGCCTGATTCCAGAACACGGTTATACGTCTGTCTATTCCCACATACACACATTTCCTATGATAGTCAAATACGACATGTTGAGAATAAAGGAATGGAGCTCCTAATATGATGTTTATGTTGCCAAAAAAAAAATTTTTTCGTCGATCACGGCCTACTGAGAACAGTTTAAAAATATGAGAATTTAATAAAACATATTAGGCTATGTTTAATAGAAAAACAGCATTTGTCTGGATTTAAGCCATTATATAAATTTCATTATAGTCTAGGAGCTAGAAGGTTGTGACAGACGGAGAAACAGGCAGACAGAATAGTGAGAAAAATAGGGTTACGTTTGCACTCTTCTGGTACGGAATCCTATAAATATATCTGATATCTTCGTTTTTATTTAACATGATTATAGCAAACTAGGTATGTACAATGTACTATCGCGGCCGAAAAAAAGTAATCGATTTTTTATCAAGTAGTATGTTTTTTAGAAAAATTTTCCTTTGTAAATGGGAGTGTTTACATCAGTTATGTCAATTAAATTATTTTGACAAGAAATCGTTGGTGGGGTCGTATTTATTAAAAAAAAAAACTAATAAGAAATAAGTTGTTAATATTTTTTAATTATAAGAAAACAATTAATTAGTATGGTTTTGAGAGAAGCAGAAAAAAGCTACATCATCACCACACTTGGAGAAGGGTGGTCTTAAGAACGAATGGCAAGTCAAATTAATTGCAGCAAAGGCTCAATTCAAAAACTAAACAAAAAGACAGACCTTCCGCTATTATTTGTTTTGTACAAATATTCTTCATCAAACTTATGACCCCTGGGACGGTAAACTCGCAGTTGACCATTGTAGCAGGACTGAAATATCTTTTCGTCGGAAAGACCACTCTCTCCCAGTAACGATCTTATTCATTAATAAAAGTATTTGCAAACTGCATTCTTGCCTCTTTATTGTCATCTGTTAGTCGGTGTTTTTTAGCACTGGCACAGTTAAATAGACCTTGCTCTCGCAACCGTTTTCTTGCTGTCCTAACAGACGCTGGGAAGTTGGTTTGCTCTTTGGCTTCAATAGAATTAGAAAATGGGTTTAAATTCACATAGTTAACCAGGGGTATTGTCGTTTTCTAGATAACTCTTTCTTGGTCGCCCAGAACCCATTGCCCTGCTCAGATCATGAGTTTCTTTCCACTTTTTTTTTCATTTTTGAATCGTGCTTTTGCTGCAATTAATTTCACTTGCTATTCGTTGTTGAGACCACCCTTCTCCAAGTTTGGCGATGATGTAGCCCTCGATGTAGCCTTTTTCTTCTTCACTCAAAACATGATAAGGCATGATTATTATCATACAAAATTTATTTTGCGACACTGAATACAACCATAATTACAACGGGAAAATCAGTCGATTACTTTTTTTCGGCCGCGATAGTTTAGACGCATAAGTAATGTCAGAAATGTCAAAACATTTGAAAACTTTTTGGCAAAATGTAAAGTACTTCTGACTAGATGGCAGTTCCCTAAGTTAGTAAATAGGTACACTAATTTTCTGAGGCACACAAAAGTTCAAGTTTCCTTTTCCTTGTTTTATAAAAGCAGAAATAGTTTTGACAGTTGTGACATTACTTTTGAGTTTATATGTACTTGTACAGGGTCATTCAAACTCGATGTCTCGTTAATATTCCGCGAAAACGGAAAAAGAAAATCCAAAACTGTTTTAAGAATATTAAATGGAACCAATCAAAGAACATTTTTTGATGAAAATCTTTGGCTCCCAACCCTGACAAGAAATATTATTTTCCCAGAAACATAGCAATATTTTTCCACGGTTGGAAAGACCATTCGTTTTCCGATCTGTTTCATGTAGCAATATTTTTGTATCTTTTTTAGTTTAAGGTAGCCGTCATTCTTATAGAACTTCAGAACATTTTATTGTGTTTATAACTATGTATAAATTGAATGGTCGCATTTAACTAAATTGTTTATAGAACGTAAGCCGGAGTAAATCACGGAAATATTTTAATTAAAAATGTTTATTAATTATGATATGTCAAATTGTTCTTTTATTTTTACAGGTTTCATATTCTCATTCAGCGGAAATATATATGTATGTTAAATTTCTAGATTATTCTTCTAGCACGAGAATAACCCAACAAATTGTCAGTGAGCAAACAATCGCTCTATACATATTATTTTTATTAACGTCCTGGCGAAGTTTAGCTTAGAGCTATTCTAACACTTAACCAGGACACACCACATACACCCATTCCCTCCGACATTGCCATCTGCCGGAGCTGGGACTCGAACCCAGGAGAGAGGCAGTAACTAGTCGCCTTGTGCCACTCAAGGGCGATCTAGCCCGCTGCACTATCCTCGGTAATGTAATGAGATACGGTCACCCATCCAAACCCCGGCTTCGACAAACGCTGCTTTACTCCGTTGATCGAAGACCGGCAATTGTACGCATGACCCCATCTCACTACGAACGTTATTATTATCTCATATAAACGTAAATACTGCTCAACTGACGCCATAATTATATTCAATAAATCTGACAACATCGCATTGGCTCAGAATAGTGCATTCGTTTTTATATTCTTGTATATTTTGGCTTAACTTTGTTAGAAATATGGTGGGGTTCAGGATTGTACTATTCGAATGTAAAAATAGTGACATATACATCTTCCTTGTTTTAACATATTTCGAGTGTATATGTATCTTCAAGGCTAAAAAAGTCCTTAGCTAAAGAATATATGTCGCCAGTAGTTTGCTAACTGTATTATTTAAGGGTGGTTCAGGATTGTATGAACTTCCAATTGGCTCGGGAATGATAGAAAGATCTATATATATATATATATATATATATATATATATATATATATATATATATATATATATATATATATATATATATATATATATATATATATATATATATATATATATATATATATATATATATATATATATATATATATATATATATATATATATATCTATATATTATATAATATACATTTTGTTATTATATTTTTTAGTGTAAAATACTAGAAAACCACTGATACGAATTTTAGATAACAATATTGTATTTATATTCATTTAGAACTATATACAGTGGTTTTCTGGGGCAAACTGTTGAGGTTTGCCTTTGATACTACACTTTTATCTTGACATATTTTGGCAATTTTCTTATTTCTATTTATTTTTTAGAATTTGGCGTGATTCCCAGAATTAAGTTCAATGAATATTAACTATCCGCGACAAACAAACTACAAACAATAGGTAATAATAACTAGTACACGGCAGTATTCAAAAATGTTTTTCTTACCTATATTCATTGTTTTTAAGCATTTTGAAAAATAAATTATTTTAGAACAAAGTGAATATTTACAGATTTATGGATATATGATTGAATTTCAAAAACTGTACGATAAAAAATAACACCAAAATATTCATTAAGAATTTTTTTGATAAAGCCACCGCAGTACATAGAACCTCGCAAGGTGACGTCATAATTTGTATACGGTGTATTATTCAAAAATTACTCTTGTTTTCTTAATCACAGCACGTTTTAGTCTAAAATAATTAATAATATCTATTCGTCGTAGGTATATAATAAAAATGCTCATAAAAAATCAAATTCCTTTCAATTGCCTACCGAAGTAACTCCTATAACATTGAAAACAGATTCGCTGTAGAGGATCTTTTCACAACTTCCATAAGTATTCTATAAGATATAAATATAGGATTTCTTCTTTAGTACTTTAATGGAACACTGTAGCAAGTATAAATTTGACTTGCTGGGGAATTTCCATTTAAATCATCTTCCGGATGTCTACAGGATATAAGAAGTAGATATTGCTATTAAATGCTCGAATTACACTTTCTTAGTGCATAAAATTAGGATACAAATAGGATATCATGATTTGATTTCCGTAGGATTTCTATGGGACAATAATATTGCAAATCTTGGTGGGTAATAAATAGAACTTCATTAAGATATCCTAAAGAACTCTGTGCTACCTGGGATAATACACGGTTTAGGCATACTAACAAAAAAATTATCCCATTGCCTCAAAGTGATTTTAGTTTGAGGTTTTACGTATAAGAATGCAAGTGATACTTTCGTGCCGTTACCCAACAAAGCAGTCACACATTTGACTGAAATATTTGTAACTGCTGATAAAGGAAAGTCTGTGTATGCCACATTATTTTTGACTAGAATTGCTACCCCCTCTTTCCTGTCATCTCGGTCAGATCTAGCACAATTATACCCTGTAAATGTGTGGTTTGAACCAAGTTTCCGAAAGTAAAGCGATGGTTATATTATTTTGTTGAAGCAAGAACTCTAAGTTATTTTTGTTGGATACTGCAGATCGGCAGTTCCATTGACAGAAATTAAAGGTCTTGTTTATGTCTGTGAATTTGAGTGATTACTATTTTGTAGCCTATTCTGAATTAAATTTATTATTTCTGATTTCCTTTTATCATATTTATTATATAAATAACCATTTCTAAAACTAGTCCCGTGACATCTTTGCTGTTCATGTTACTATGACATGATGTGACATTTGACTAATAACTTTCATTGCTTAAAATTCCCCCAGTTTGGTCAGGGATATGAATTGGAGTTAAGAGTTCCGTCTGCAGTGTACGCAACCACTGCTGCGGTAAATTTTAATAAAAACACTGTACTGGGAGGTGGACCATACTATCCGCATGGTGTCTCGCTATTCGTCAAATGAATGTGGCTCGGAGCGCAATTTTTTTGCAGAGTTGGACTCGTAGTAACCCTCGAATAAATAAAACCTTTTAGGTTCAATAGGTATACTGAGTAATATTTGCAACAGAGATGTACAACAGATTTGTTCATATTATGTATTTAATTTTGTTAGAAAAACACATTTGTATTTATGATTTTACAGCAGTTAACTTGATCATAATTCACACTCAATACCTATATCGAATGTCATAATATTTAAACTAAATGAGCTGATTTATTTTTTGTTCAAGGCACCGCTTCATTTTTATTTCTAAGGGACTCCAGTCAATGTTATGAAATCATTCATGAAATATGAATGTATGTTTATATAATATCTAAACACTAATTATAAAAAGACAGCAATTTTTGTTCTTTTAAGTTAGTTGTCTTTAAACTAATGAAGAGTAAATGTCGTTGATTTGTTCTTACCGATCGTAATAAACCATAAAACACCGTTCAACAAATGTGAATTTTTCTTCTATAAGATTATTTTTCTATATTTGGTGTTTCTTTGGATGTTTCCTATATTATTATTTTTAGTTGTGTGTTGTGTTATTAGTTTGTGAATATATTCAAAAGTGAAAAAATGGATTATAAAAAAGGAAAGAAACGTAGAATCAGATTAAGTGTTCCTAGAAAAATGGGTTTTGCTGTGAAGAAGGTAAGTAGAATGAATTATGAGAATAATTTTCGTTCAATATATATCCCGAGGGTATACCTAAGATAGATAGATAGATAGATAGATAGATAGATAGATATTTGTTGGCCAATAATTATACATATTACATGTATGTGTGGCATGTCAACTTTACAGAGTATATATACAGGGTGTTAGGTACTGGTCATTACAAACTTTGAGGGATGAATCCCCATCAGAAATGAGGTCGAAAGAAAAAAAAACTCATGGTCCTAAAATGCTTCCTTAAAAAGATACAGGGTGTTGAAGTTAACTTTTTTAAATCGTTTTTTCACCGTAACTTTTGAACCGTTGAACCGATTTTAATCAAGTTTTAACCAAAGTTTAGTAAAATAAGTATTCATCGAACCATAATACCGCGAATCATCAAAAATTTTCAGGGGCGTAGATAATAGGAGGGTGTCCCATTTTTTCTACCCTATTTTTACCATATTCTAATTTTTTTTCATTGATATTTTCGGATTCTACGTTGAATTTAGAAGAAAAAGTTACTCTTGCAAAATTTTGATTAGAGGCTTCGTGTTCGAGATATTTAGGTTGTTGAAAGCTTTGAAAACATGCCGAAACGCAGAATTCATGATTTCAAAATTGAAAAATTTTCTGCACATCTTCAGATATTAAATGGAATATTGTTTAAATGTTATTTGTGGCATTTCATAAATTATTTCTTTCCTTTTCTTTTTTGGAATTTATTATTATTATTATTTATTAAATGGAACTAGCACATTTTCAAACTGCAATCTAAAATGATATCCAGATGTCATAAATCAATCCTTTCGTGTCTAGTTGCCTACGCCTCCTCGATACAAAATTAAATTAGAAAGAATTCTGCGTTTCGGCATGTTTTCAAAGCTTTCAACAATCTATATATCTCGATCACGAAGCCTCTAATCAAAATTTTGCAAGAGTAACTTTTTCTTCTAAATTCAACGTAGAATCCAAAAATATCAATGAATAAAAATAATTAGAGGATGGTAAAAATAGGGTAGAAAAAATGAGACGCCCTCCTATTATCTGCGCCCCTGAAAATTTTTGATGATCGCGGTATTATGGTTCGATGAATACTTATCTTACTAAACTTTGGTGCAAATTTGATTAAAATCGGTCCAACGGTTCAAAAGTTACGGTGAAAAAACGATTTAAAAAAGTTAACTTCAACACCCTGTATCTTTTTAAGGAAGCATTTTAGGACCATGAGTTTTTTTTCTTTCTACCTCATTTCTGATGGGGATTCATCCCTCAAAGTTTGTAATGACCAGTACCTAACACCCTGTATATAAAAAAAAAAAAATACAAAATACAAAAAATGTAAAATATATAAAGTATATAAGAATTAAATTGTGAAACATAATATACAAAGTGCCGACAAAATACAAAATACCAAATACAAAAATAAGATATAAGGTTACAATCAAATAATAAAATAACACTGGTAATAGTTATTTGTATCACAGACAAAGAGAAACAAGTAACGCGTACACAATATACAGCTGTATGGTTGTTATAAATAAAGGGCGAGTTTTTTTATAAGTTATCCTCTAGTATTTTGACTGATTTGAATTAGGATATTTTACAGCACTAGTGCGGTAAACTAGTAACACTACAGCACGTTTACTATTGTTGACGTGCGAGAATGTAATTTTACTGCACGTTAAAATTGAAATCGTAAATATTTTTGCCAAACACTAGTAGAAAAAAATCATGTGTGCAATACGCCGAAAAAGTGAATGTTTCTTCGTAAACGGCATATTTTTGAACTCGGCTATATCCCCAAATAAAAAATTCCTTGGCTGATTACGGAGAAATTTCACTTTTCCTAACTGACGTAATAATTCATTGAAACCTAGTTATTAAAATTTAGTAAGTAAATGTGGGATGGAGCCATTTAATATTTTTTTAAAACGGAGAAATGCAAATTTATATGAGAAATGGTCAAAAAACATGTTTTATATATATTATTTATATTAATTTTCATTACCTTACACTTACTAATCATTTTAAATACGTGAATGACAGAATTTAGCTTTCAACTTATCTATTGTTGAAAATGACGCCCACTTTGACCATTGCACATTTGAAATATTCTGTTAGATATGTGCACTTTCTAAGAATTAGATATATTTCGGAGAAAAGTAATGAGAAAAGATATTGTGCCAGAACCAAATACTGAAATTCCATGTTGTTCCAAAGAAACGGAGAGTTCTCCAGTACATGATGAAATTGATTCCAGAAGTACTAACCTCGAAATACCATTATCGGATGTAACATCTTCAAGTGGTTCTATAATAATTGAGGTTTGTCCGATATGCATGTTATTATTTGAGCAAGACCTATGACAATTATTACATACAGGGTGATTCATGATGGATGGAGTATTAAACGTATATGGAGAACGGGTAAACATACCCTTTTAAAAATTTGGATATCAAGGTAACAGAGTCAGCCTAAAATATTGTAGGTAAAACTAGCAACATATTCGTTATTTTAAATGAAACATCCTGTATATTTTTTTAATTTTAGAATCTACACCCGATTCTATGTAACTTTTGTTAATATATTCGTCTTTCTATCTCAAGCCGTTTTAGGGGTATTAATTTGGAAATTAATTAATATCTCTGAAACGGCTTGAGATAGGAAGAGGAATATATTAACAAAAGTTATTCAGAATTGGGTGTAGATTCTACAAATAGGAAGATATATTGGTTGTTTCATTTAAAATAACGAAGATGTTGCCAGTTTTACCTACAATTGACAACACCGCGCTGTCGATAATATTTTATGCTGATAGAGAGTACTCTTGTTATCTTGGTATCCTAATTTTCAAAAGGATATGTTTACCCGCTCTTCATATACTTCTAATACTCCATCCACCATGAATCATCCTGTATATATGTGCACTTTAAAATGTTCCATTGATTGATAGACCCGATTTGAACCATGTGACCAATTTTTTATTTATTTTTTTTTAAAACACCTTCATCGAGACCTTCATTGATGTTTAATAAAACAGAGTAATACAACTTTGGTGATACAGATGTGTGCACATGGAATGATAACTTACAGTACCTTAGTACTAGAGTGCTTTTAGTAAAAAAATTGAAAATTTTAAAGTGTTCGAAATTTTTTCAAAAATACTCTGCAGTAATATAACATTCGATATTCTGTTGATTGAATTATTGTTATAGGGTAATTTAGCTGACACTTCTGATAACTCCCCAGAAATTGTTTTGGAGGGAAGAAGGGTTGTGGATATTAAATATTTCATCGACTCGCTTATCGAAATGAGTGAAAATTGTAAGTATCTTGATTGCTCTCTCCATACTATGTATGTTGTTGGTGAAACCAGAAACGGATTACATTCCACAATCTCTTTCAAGTGCAAAATGTGTAATGTCGTACGACAAATAAATACAGACAATCAAAAGGTTGACATCAATAAAAGTGCAGTGGTAGGTGCACTGAATGTTGGTTCCGGTTACTCCCACTTGGAGCAGATTTGTTCTTCGCTGAATATGCCTGCAATGTCCAAATCACTGTATCAGAAAATACAAGACAACATTATTGATTCTTATGAAGAATCTGCACTTGAAGTGATGAAAGAAGCGGCATTGGAAGAGAAGACATTGGCAATTGAAGCGGGAGAATTTGATAGTAAAGGAATTCCAATGATAACTGTTTGTGATGGCAGTTGGGCGAAACGCTCCAATAAGTCCAACTATTCCTCACTCTCGGGAGCTGCTGCTATTGTTGAATATAGAACGAAAAAAATTCTCTACTTAGGAGTAAGAAATAAATATTGTATGGTTTGCAATAACGCCAAATCGAAAGATACTGAGCCAAAAGAACACAAATGTTACAGAAATTGGTCTGGGTCAGCCACTAGTATGGAGGCAGATATAATTGCTGAAGGATTTTCTAGGAGCTTAGAAATGTATGGTCTAATTTATAAAAACATGATTGCAGATGGAGACAGCAGCACTTACAACAAAAAAATATTGGAATTGAATCCATATGACAACACTGTGGTAAAAAAAATTGAATGCAAAAATCATCTCTTACGGAATTACTTAAATAAAATGAGGGATTTAGTGAAAAATTCATCTTTGGGTCCACCAAGATTGAGAAAGGAAATTGAAGTAAGTATTTTGTATTGTACTCACCAATTTCTAAGTGGATATTTTTATTCCAGAAAAAACTGTTGAGATTGAGATACGCTGTCACTAGGGCAGTAGCCTACAGAAAAAGTGAAGATTGCACATTCGCGGAGAAAGTGGCGAATTTAAAAAAGGACATTCTAAGTGGTCCTAGTCATGTTTTTGGTGAACACAAGAACTGCCAAAATCTTGGTTACTTTTGTAATGAGCCGCACCAGACACAAGGATCCCTAATGCACGATCTCAAATTATCAGGTAATTGGAGGTTCACTCAGTTAATATAAACAATAAACATGTCATACATGTTATGTTGTGAATTTATGAAAAATTATTTTTAAATTCCAGATCTTCACGACAAAATTGACTCCTATGTCAACCAATTGGCACGACATTCAAGTAGCCTGATTCATGATGTTGATAGCAACATTGTTGAGCAATTCAACGCTGTGATTGCTAAACACATAGGTGGAAAAAGAATAAATTTTACTCAAAGAAGATCTTACCAGGGAAGATGTTCAGCGGCTGTTGTCGCATTTAACACCAGCAAACTCATGAGTAAAATACATACTAAACTGTCAGGCAAGAGTCCTAGTGCTTTGGTAAAAAAATACGACAACAAAACAATTCGTGAAAAATTGAGGAGACAAAGTAAACAAAAAGTAAGCAGAATGAAAAAAAGAATAGATTTCGGAAAGCTTGACAAGGATTATGGGGATACTTGCCAGAAACCAGATATGACACTAGAGGATTATAAAGAAGCTAAAGGCAAATTTTTAAAAACACTTATTCTATCGCAACAAGAAATAGAGGAGTTAGAAAAACTCACAAGAGAACAAAGCAATTCAGATTTGTGGTTTTTAGAAAGAAGGAAACGATTGACGGCTTCATGGTTTGGCAAAGTTTGTAAAAGGCGGCCTTACACAAGCTGTCAGTCCATCGTTAAAAATATTTTAAAACCTACAGATATGGAAATTCATGCTGACAGTTTGGAATGGGGTAAAAAATACGAGAGTGAAGGGCTAAAAGAACTCTCTGTACTACTTAGGAAAAATATAAACCCTTGTGGCTTGTTTGTGGCTAGAAAGTACCAATTCCTAGCAGCCACTCCGGATGGTCTGATAGAGGAAGAAGGGATCGTTGAAATAAAATGTCCTTTTACCGCCCGAGATCTTACTCCCGAAGAGGCCATCCTCCAAAAAAGAGTAACATTTTGGAAAAATGGTGAAGTCAATACCAACCATGATTGGTATTATCAGATTCAGGGGCAATTATTCGTAACCAATAGGAAATACTGCATATTTGCTGTTTGGACACCAAAAGGCATAAAATATGAAATAATCCTCAGAGATGAGGATTTCTGCGAGAAAAAAATGCTTCCCCAGCTAACAAAATTTTATGTTAACTGTCTTTTACCGGAGATTATTGATAGCCGTATTCAGCGAAATATGCCGGTAAAGAATCCAGACTATATAATTCAGGCAATGGCTGAACAAGATCGTAAAAATAAGTTGAAAAAGTAGTTTTCTGAATTTATTTCTAGCAAAAAAATTTTATGTTATAACATTATTTCATGCTTTTTTGTGGCATGTTTACATAGTACGTTTTTGATGGTTGATGTTTATGATTATTATAAATGTATGTAACTATGCTTTTTTAAGCTCCTGTAACATTTACTGGGCAGTTAATATCTTTGAATACGACCTTATCAATAATTGATGCTATTTATCTATCAAGTAAATTTAACGAGAGGTGAAAAAAACGACCCTAAATAAGTCGCAAATTTGCATATGTTAATTATTGTTTTATTTTTCGCAAAATTGTACTAATTTTATGATAAAATCATTCTATTTAAACTGTTTTTTATAGAATAGACGGTATTTTAGTCACAAATTGAATATTTGACATTCCTGTGTCCTGTGTTTTATCTTCATTAAGTTTTAGAATTTTTGGATATGGCCGAAATCTAAAATACTAATGGGTTTTTTTTTTCTAAATAAGTATATGGATTGCCTATTTCTGTTTCATAAGGAACACTTTCACAAAGATAAATTTGTGGTAGTAATAGAATCATTTCATTCACTTGACGTTATTCAATTTCAAAAGGAATATCGGTAGTAAGCGGGCCGGAAATTACCCTGAATACGCGGAAAGCTGACGACGCGAAGTATCTGGATATATTGTAGAGGCCGCCTGCTCCCTATATAACAAAATCGGAAAAAGAGCCATACAATTAAAAATACTTGGAGTTGAGATAATAAAAACATTTTTTTTTTGGAGACCAATGTCATCATATTCTATGTCACTGCGTTTTTATTTTTTCAATTTTACTATTTTATAATTTCGAAAATTCGTAGAAAAAAATCTAATTTTATTTTTTTTAAAATTCACATGCAGTAACACAGATTGAACTTTTACCTATATCCTCTCCAAATTTCAAATTCATATCGTCTTTAATAACTTCACAGTTATGTGGCTACGATTTCATGTTTTTCACGGTCGCAGACGGAACTCTTAAGATCTGAGAGCGGACCATAGATATAGGATCAGGAGAAGTAGATCTCTGACGATTTTTGAATATGTCTGTTTTGGTGTTGTTTCTTCTATTATACCTTGTATTTGTACATTTTTTGTATGTGTGGATGTTTGTAATTGTGGTTTCGTTTTTAGTTGAAAAACGGTGTTATTTTTATTTACGCTCGAAGGTGAACTTTCAGGTTGTTGACTTGATATACAATGTCGGCATATGATTTTCTAGATATCTGTTTGGATGTATCGTTATAGCTTATATTCAGCTCTGACATAGCGTTTTTGATTTGTTTTTGTCTTTTGAATTCAGCACATTCGTTAAGTTGAGTGTAAAGTGATTACCACCACAGTGAAGAAATGTTTTGACTGCTTGATTTTGGCATGCTGATGAGATATGGTTTTCTCCACATTTAAAACACCTAGGTTTACTCTTACATTGTTTGCCTATGTGACCTAACCATATCGAAGGCAGTTGTAGCACAAAAGCACCTTTTGTACATATATACGTCTCAATATAGGTAATAACTTTGTTTATTAGAATATATTTTGGTAACGATTGGGCTTTGAACGTAACTATGATGGTTTGGGTTGGGACATATTCTATTTTATCTTCTGTACTTAATTTCCTATTGATACGTTTGACATTTACTACATCGAACTAACAATGGTCGTCCAAAGGCTTAATTTTATTTTTGATATACTCTTCAGTAAACTCCGTTGATATACCTCTTCTGACACCTTGTCTGTGTAACAAAAATTTTGGCAGATATACTTCCAGGTCATTTTTTTTTATTGTAGAATTGTTACATTCTATAAAATAATTTGCACTTTTAGCATCCTTGAAATGTATCCTAACTCTATGTCTACCCATCATGTAAATACTTTTAATTTTGGTGTATAACTCTACCCAATTTGTGAGGATTATACCACCAATTTTAATTGAAATTATTCTAGAGGTATTAACATTTTCAACATAAACATAGTACGGACCTGTATCAAAATTGTTGTATTTATATGTTTCATGTGTTTTATTTATGTGATTGTTTTTGTCACCCGTTTTTATCGTATCATTTCCAATTTGGTTTTTAGGATCGTTATCTACGTTAGCTTTATTTATACTACTACACAAAATTTAATGTTTGATTTCCTAATGCCGTAATAAATTTTAAATTGTTTTACCTTATGTTATGTAACTATTTGACTTGCCATATATACATTGTATCTTGAATGGTTAATTAATATTCTATTCTATTCTATCTATTCTATTCTATTCTATCTATGAATTTGATGTATTTACTTGTTCGTTGAAATTTATTATATTTTGGAATTGCACGTTACCAACTGGTGTATCCAGAGACATGTTATCATCGTCGTCATCTTGTTGATTATCTTTTGGGGTCTCCAAACCTCAAGGTTCTTGATCAGGGGGTTTCCCCCCCGCTACAAACACTCATCTTCTGTAGTTATATAAATGTAAGTTCTTTTCTTTTAGAACTGTGCACTATATATTAGCACTCGCTTTTATCACCTAAGAACCGAACCCATCAGCACGCGATCAGGATCGAACTGAGATAGATAGATAGATTTATTCAAATAGGTAATCCTATTTACAAAACTACTGTACAATATATATAAAGCGCAATATTAGCATAAACAAAGCAATAGTAATATAAGAATAAACAACAAAATCAAAAATAAACATGGAAGTCAAGATTATTATAAATAGCATAAATATGAATATTTGTATACACCAAAAATAAAATATCAATATTACTACATTATGGAACGCTGTTTTAATATTTATTCACTATTTATCAATATGTACTATGAATTAGAGATATCTGAAATTCATTTAAAAATATCTACTAGATATTTTTATTTCAATTAAAAATGTCTAGTAGATATTTTTAAATGATTTAAAAATATCTACTAGATATTTTTAATTTATATTTTGTACCGATTTAAAAATATCTACTTGATATTTTTAATTCATTTCAGATATCGGAATATGGCACCCTCTATGGTGCGGAAACCAAAATAAGCTTAATTAGGTATGTCGCAAACTGCGTAACCTATGTACGCCTTAGGGTCCGTGTTGCCGAGTTTTCTTTAGATTCTTACATTTTGTACTTGTTACTCGTTGCTGTGTAATACTGGGTATTTATGCTTACAGAATGTCAGTTTGCTTCATAAAGTACACTTCATGAATTATTTCAGTGTATCATTGTTTGTGATCTGCATCAGTCACATGACTTTCTCAGTTTGGAAATAGTAATTTTCGTCACAAGTCCGGTCGGCAACATGCCACTGTTGCCGTCCAATTTGTGTATCTACTGCACATTACGTCACTCAGTTTAAAAAACGTCCAAAGTCAGTTGTAATCTCGCACGTTTAATTTTTATTTTAATATTTTTAATAGTGTTAACGAATAGCAAGCAACATGCCTGCTTGTGCTCTGGCTAAGTGTAACAATAATTATTATTACACGAAGACCGAAAGGTACCTACTGACATCAAGTATTTTACATTTCTTCGCGCTGAAAAGCTCGCGAAAGTATATGGATCAACGATGAAATTAATTTGAAAATTTTTTGACAGTTCTAAAAACCAATTAAATTTCCATATTTCTTGTCATGTGACACAAATCATCCAATCATTTCAACATTATACTATGAAAACAACATCAGGGGCGTGCTGGGCCGCCGGCACACCGGGCGAATGCCCAGTGGTGGCGGCCTGCGCCACTAGTGATCTGCTGGTCTGCGCTTTTAAATTTGACAAAATTTAACAAAGCTTGGAAAATAATGTAATAATGAATAATGACACAACACATAATCTCATGATATAATATAATAGGGGCACATAAGTTGCGTGTGAAAGATCGTTTTCGATACTAAAATTTTTAAAAAATCGGTAAAGAAGTGACGTAAATTTGGAAGCTTTCTTTGTTTACTGTGCTTTTATGCTGATGGCTGTGGAGAGAAAAGTGCTAAATAGTTTAGATAGTGACTTAATAGCTGTGTTTGGTGACCCAGTTCAGAACGCCCTGGACTAAAGTCAGCGAATTATATGAACTGAACTCGAATTGCTAGAACTTTAAAAACTATTTTGTTCGGTGTACAAACATGTACCCTCGGGATTATTTTACGTTTGATAGTTGTTGTCAAAGTGATATTTATTTTAAAACTACAGTGGGAAGTTGTAACTTTTAGTTCGGGACGATCTGGACTGGGTCACCAAACACACCTACTAATTGATAAACTATAATAGCTGAAACAGTTCTTTGTTGCGAAGAGAGTTATCATAATCACGGGACGTTTTATCAGCCGAGGCCGCGAGGTATTATCATAGTATCTAATATTGTAAATCGTAAGTTATACAGGGTGAATTTGAAATACACTGAATAATTTTAATCCGTTAAGTTCTATGGTCCGTAAAAATTCTTAAAAATAGTCACTTGAAATACAGTCAAAAAAAAAATATTTGAAAATTTATTAAATAATCGTCGCTCCTGAGCAGAACAGCTGATGTGTGTAGAGACATAAATGCCTGTACCCCCACTTTTCTTAGCTACCGTGTTGTTGTTGTTGTTGTGTTGGCGTAGTTCAGCCTGTGCATCAATGATGTCAAGAGTGAATTTTTCCAAGAGTTTTAGATTTCAGTTTTGTCTTCGTTGCCGGAGTAGTTCAGCCTGTGGATCCATGTTGTCGAGTGTGAATTTTTCCCAGCGTTTTAGATTTCAGTTTTTGTTTTACTTTATTGGTATTTCTATTGCGTAGAGTTATTTCTTCGTAATCATGTCAATGTCAAGTTCACCGGTCAGTATACACTGATACCCCCAGTGGGACGAGTTTAGGGTTTTATTTGTTGAAACATTAACTATGGAAGTTTGAAATTAAAATACTTCGAATTCATTAATTATGCTATAAGAAATTACAGATTAAAAATATTCAGTGTATTTTAAATTCACCGTATATTTCTACTATATAAATGTGGTTTTATTTTATATTAATTGTGACGTTTTTTTTACTACCTATGTATATAAAATTGGCTTGGTCCTGGACTGCTCTACTATCTAGTCCAGGCCTGCATTGGTTCTGCCAGCTCGCCCCTGAACACCATCCAGGGAAATTTTTAATCACTATGACAACAAAATTACTTAACTTTGACGACTTCATAATAACTACCAAATAAATTTAAAATTGTTGTAAGTTTTGGCAATGCCAATTCTCAATCTATAAACTTTTAATAAATAAATAATTATTGTTTTGTTGTGTTGCGACATTTTGATTTTATTTTTTCAAAAAATTTTCTGACCGAATATCCTTCTGACATTGACAAATGCCTCATAATTTTATGACAACCTCAAGCAAGTTGCTTGGAAATAGCCCTCCGCCTTCGGCATCGGGCTATTACCAAGCAACGTGCTTTCGATTGTCATAAAATTATCTGCTCGTACATTATCAATGTCTTATTAGGGATATTGTAGGCATTGTAGCTAAAAAATAGCAGGTTAATTTTTATTTTGTCGGTTTATCCGTTTCATTGCCTATATTGTCTGTTTATAGCACGTTATTTCTTCTGTACATTTCAACCCAACAGATTCAACAGATTTTGAAGTTCCTTTAAAATAGCAGACGTTGTTATATTTTCTCCAAAAACAGTAGAAACTTAAGATCTGATGCAGTTCCAACCTGTTAAGATGCCTGGTGCTGTTTCTGGTCTGTCAAGGAAAATAAATTGTGATAAGATAGCTTAGGTTGGAAAAAATATTAAAAATAGACTACTAATTTTAGGTTAGAATTCCAACTAACACAAAGCATCTTATTTTATTAAATTAAGCCAATTAAAACTTTATTAATAATGCACAAACAAGATTCTAGTTGATAGTACAAAAATCAAGCAGACATTTTAATAAAATCGGCATAATATTCGAAAATTTTAGAAAATACATATTTTTGAGGTTAATTGTGACGGGACCCCTGCCGCTTTTGAAACTGAGTGACGTCACCGTGCATGCACGCGGGCATACCATTCTCCTTATAGAGTCCGGCCACTATAAGAACAAGCCAGGGGCGTTGCAACGGCTGCGCTAGCTTTGGCGATACCATGCTTCTACAAAGTAAGTAGTGACGTGCATTTAGCAAACTCAACGCTGCGAATAACAGATTTTAAAAATATTATGATGAGACGCTTATGCTAGAGGGGCGGGCGATGGACGACCGCGCAGATATTGTTTCACGACTTCAGTCCCAAGGTATATACAATACTTTTCGCACTTCCGGAACTGAATGCAAATGTTAAGAAATAACGAAAATGTTGTTTAAAAAATTTCCGATTTTGCGATTGCGAAGTCTCTCTTAAAGAGCACTTACTAATAGAAGGTCTTGATAAACGTTGCCGTAGTAACGTTTCTGCAGCTTTATCGGAACAAACGCCAGTTCAATATGAAAATGACGTATCTGGTATGAATGAAAGTATCTTTATCTGCTGCATTAACCCAGTAAAAATTAGTTAATATTGCGAATTGTAATAATGTTAATGTAAATATTAATGTACGGTCGGCGCCACCCAAATGTGAACGCATTTTGGTTGTCATGGAAATTTCTTCTGAATTTCATTGTAGTAAGTCAGACTTTGTTTAGTGGCGTAACACAGAGAGGGTATATTGACAGAAAATAATATTACTTTTATTATTCTCTATTACCATAATAATAATTAGAAAGACCAAGGACGACACGAATAGTATAAAAGAACCTACATTTTAGTGAAAGAAAGTTAATATTAATTATTATTCCTTTAATTCATTCAGTGAGAAATAAAATGACACAAACTAAGTATATTAACAATAATTAATATATTTCGACATATAATAATTTATAATTCAGAAAAACATTAATAAAACAAAAATGGTAAAAACTAATCTCTATATTTAAAAATCAGCAGTTCTTCACGCCAGATAGTTTAAGACGTCTTTGCGCTATTCGCTAAGATCCTGGAAATAATGTTTCTTCTGTAGTTTTGACAGCGGTTTCGACAGCATTGTCTTCATTCTCATTGGAGACCTTTCCTACACCTTGCCTTATAGGTCTTTGCAGTCTTTGTTCTTCTTGCCAGCGCTTTTTTTATATAAAATATACAACTATTACTAACACTTAAATCAGCAGCCACTTCACTCAAAGACTTATTTTCTTCCAACTTGGCTATAGCCCTCGCTTTTTGCACTTCAGTTAAATGCCTTGGCATAGTTATCTTTGCATTCCTTGCTTTTACTTTTGACAAGTTATGACAAATATTGACAACTATTTTCAAATTTTACGGCGACTATGATTTAAAGTGTAAATTACACTATAAAATTTTGCCGTTCACATTTGGGTGGCGCCGACTGTACAGGGCGATTCACTTAACTTTCCCACCCCACTTTTCTCCGTTATTTTTGCAATTACAAAAAAATTATTATAACAAAAATTGTAGAACTTTTTCTGAAGTTTTTAAATATGGTATCAAAAAAACAATTGAAAAACAAATTATGAAGTTACAGATATAACTTGCATTTTTTTTTAATGGAACACCCTGTATTTTATTACATTTTTCGACATAAAATTTTCTTCTGATTTCGACAATATAGCACAAATGGTACTTATTTGTAATACTTTTCGAAATATTTGCATTTAAATATATAAATTATAGACAATATCGCATATTCGAGTATGCTCTGATTTTAATAGTATTCAATTGTAAATTAATAAACAAGTAACAATAATAAACAAATAAGAGTTATACTAACACAAAATAAACATAACTTAGTTTAACAAATTAAAAACAATAATGTTATTAAAATCAGAGCATACTCGAATATGCGATATTGTCTATAATTTATATATTTAAATGCAAATATTTCGGAAAGTATTACAAATAAGTACCAGGTGTGCTATATTGTCGAAATCAGAATAAAATTTTATGTCGAAAAATGTAATAAAATACAGGGTGTTCCATTAAAAAAAATGCAAGTTATATCTGTAACTTCATAATTTGTTTTTCAATTGTTTTTTTGATACCATATTTAAAATCTTCAGAAAAAGTTCTACAATTTTTGTTATAATATTTTTTTTGTAATTGCAAAAATAACGGAGAAAAGTGAGGTGGGAAAGTTTAGTGAACCCTGTACATTACCATTCTAAGTAATTTTTTTCAATAAAATACATATTAAAATTATTTGTTAGTAATTTCATTCTTCCGGGATTTCTGTCATTATTTGATCCCGGAGGGATTAAATGTGATACGTCAGTCCCTATCAAAATGGAGTGAAGTTGTTACTTTATTCCCGGAAGTGCGAAAACATCCTTTATTATAGTCCTTATCGACAATGTAATACGGCTCAAATTCAAATTTAAAAATTATTTTCTACTTTTAAAACCTTTTGGAACCACTACTAACCACCGAGAAATTAAGTTAAACTTTCGGTTGCCACTGGAATGTGATAGTAGACAACCCTACCAACAGATCTAATTTCCTTTACGAGCGTCGACGCCGATGCGAATTACGATACTCCGTGGATAATGTAGTTGTCACAATTGAGACAAAGATAGATAGATTATTTCTTTACGTTTATTAAATGTATTCTTGTAAAAGGAGGATTTAAATTTCTATGGCTTTCTGGGATTTACTCAGCTTGATTTTTAATGTTGGTTGGCTACATTCAGTGTTATATTGTGTGGTGTTGCTTACAAGCTAGGTTCTTAAATTCGCTCCGAGATGAGAGCAGAGCGAGAGCAGATTTTGGGTCACGTGGTACTCGAGTTCCGAATCGGCAGATTAAATAAAAGAACGGGAAACGATGACTAGACGACTTGTTTGGGAATATGAGAATTTGAATTTGAACTTAACCTAACTTTGTATATTTGTTGCACCTTGCACCTTATATTATCAAAACAATGAAGTTTTACACATAAAAATGTTACAATTCTTTTATTTACCTTTTTGAGCCCTATTTAACTCATAACTTGTTAAATTGACTCTAAATTCTACACCACTTGGATGTGTCATGGTCACTAATTGTACTTCCAATCTATCCATCTTATGTAAGTAGGAAAGTTGAAAATTCTAAATACAGCAAAAGTGAGGTTAGTTAGACAATCAGAGCAACAACAGACCTAAATAGTAAATAAATTCTGTGAGAGCAACCCACAGAGTATTTTATCCTTGCCTTGTAGCCAATGAGATTATCCTCCTTAAGATGAACTCTCCGAGCTCGGTATTGTTGCTCGGAGCAAAAAGATTTAGCTCGAAAGCATCGCCGAGATTAAAAAAGAACACGGACAGATTTACTCTTTCTGCTCTCTATGTAATAAAAGAACGACAAATGATTTAAAAGAGCCAATCGAGTGATAAGGTGCAAGGTGCAACAAATATACAAAGTTAGGTTAAGTTCAAATTCAAATTCTCATATTCCCAAACAAGTCATCTAGCATCTAGTCTAGTCATCGTTCCCCGTTCTTTTATTTAATCCGCCGATTCGGAACTCGAGTACCACGTGACACGTGACCCAAAATCTGCTCTCGCTCTGCTCTCATCTCGGAGCGAATTTAAGAACCTAGCTACAACAAACTGGTTTATATATATGTCTCCCTCAGTTTTTATGAGATGAAAAGAGAGTACCGAGACTGTCCGTTTTTTTTTTAGCTTTAAATGGAAAGTGCTAGCAAAAAGAAAAAATACGTCAGAGCTATTTTTAAAAATGTTATAGTCTGGTATAATTTTAAAAATTTCGAGGAAGAGCCCAATGCCTATTATACTATGCCAAAAATAAGTGGCAATGATTGAAACCTACCATACCGACTCAACAATGGCTTCGATCATGCTTCGATCAATTTCGATTAATTCGCAAAGGTTCAACACCGACATTTACAGAACAGGGCAATCCACAGAACATATAGACATTAGACAACTGTCAACTAGGCCATAGATAAGAGAACTAGGCTCATAACAGGCTTTCACAGACGGCGGTAATTACATGAACCCGATCCATTCCGGCCCATGCGCTGTACTCTGATATGTCGCCTACTTGTCTTTGCGCCAAAGTGAACAGTAAAAAAAAAATTCCTTTAATCTAATAAAAAAAATTCCTTTATCAGGGGAATAACACACATATCTAACCTGCCTCCGGCTTCTAACTCGCAATAGACCTCCTAAAAAAAAGAAATTCCTTTAATCTAATAAAAAAAAATTCCTTTATCAGGGGAATAACACACATATCTAATCTGCCTCCGGCTTCTAACTCGCAATAAACCTATTAATAAAAAAAAAATCCTTTAATCTAATAGAAAAAAACAAGAACGTGTGGGATTTGAACCCGGAAGCTTCTGCTCGCCAGCCGAGCTCGTTTCCGCTAGGCCATCACACCACTGACAAGTTGCGAGTAAAGCAAGAATAAGTTCATTGACTAACTTAAACTTTACAATCCGGCCGCTAGGTGCGCCAGTAGGCGACATATCAGACAGCGCATGAGCCGGAATGAATCGGGTTCCTGTAATTACCGCCGTCTGCTTTCACTGGTACTCACCACAGAACTTAAAATATTTTAGGTCTGTGGATTGTGGTACTCACAGACAGAATAAGTAGATTTTTTACAGACTCAACACCGAAACCACATGAATAAAGATAAACCTGTCATCACAGAATATTCTAATTATTAATTATGAATAACTGTGACTGAACCTCTATCAACACACATATCACACGAGGTCCGTTAAGTCTATACGGACCTCGCAACCCTCGCAATGCCTCGGATATCACAAACTTCCAAAACTGTTCTTGCCTCATATGGCAGCTGGCAACACCGGGACAAATCGTTTGTCAAATACGCCAATAAATTATGTTTTACTTCTACATACGAGATGGCGCCATATTACGATATCTCTATTGAATTAAAATTATCTAGTAGATATTTTTAAATCATTTAAAAATATGTACTAGACATTTTTAATTGAAATAAAAATATCTATTAGATATTTTTAAATGATTTAAAAATATCTACTAGATATTTTTATATCAATTAAAATTATCTAGTAGATATTTTTATATCAATTAAAATTATCTAGTAGATATTTTTATATCAATTAAAATTATCTAGTAGATATTTTTAAACCATTTAAAAATATCTACTAGATATTTTTTATTCAATTAGAGATATCTGAAATTAATTTATGATATCTGAAATGAATTAGAGATATCTCTAATGAATTTCAGATATCTCTAATTCATAGTACATATTGATAAATAGTGAATAAATATTAAAACGGCGTTCCATACTACATTACATAATTTACTAACAACTAGTAACATTATAGCTATTTACATATCTAGGAATGTTATGACTATCATAACTGCCGCAGATGTCGGTTTGAAATCCGAGCTCGTAGAGCGAGGATTTTAAGACATCTAAGGCTGTTATGATTTATAACATCCGTGATATGTTCAATAGTTTATCGGTTTCAGAAAATAAAGACATTATTAATAGATATTACCTTTTGATATTCTCTTATTAATAACGTTTTCATTTCATTAGTTGGTCAAGTCTGTATGGGTTGATTTGTCGCCATGGTTACAGTTATATTTTGTTTGTTTTTATTTGTTACCTTTTTTCATATTACATAAATGTTTACATTTTTAATGTCACAACGGCTACATAAAAATGGACCTTGGATTGCCTGAAAATACATTTCAGTTGGATTTCAGTACTTAATTATTATTGTTTGGAGTTTTCTGTCTGTTTGTATTAATAAATAGCCCTATATTATAGTTTCATTATATATTATTTCATCTGTTGACAGTTATTGACAGATCTGTATTTGTAATATTATTACCCTACAAGTTTTAAATATAACTGTACAACTTTAGTTATGATTTGTTTACCAGCCTACTTTTGCATATGTAAACAAAGGATTAATATCCTGAAACTGATAAATAAATATACGGCAGTATTCAAATAGAACCTCAAGAAGTATAATTACCTGTTTTTATATGCAATTTTAAAAATTTTTTAAAACTTTCTGAATTTTTTGCATTTACAACATTACTTGGTAATGTGTTGTATTATGATCGACCATTTATTATTATAGATTTTTGTCCAACAGATGTTTATCTAATCTCTATGTAACCAGTATTTTTGTTTATTATGTGAAATGTATATCCCTAACAAACTTTATTAATTTCGACGATCAGAAAATCTGGTCTCAAGTGCCCAAATATTTTTTTGTCGTTTTTAAGACATGCAAGTATTCTGTTATAGATATTATCACGAAATTTTTGCATTTCTGTTTCCTGTTTTTTTTTTCTACAGCATTTCTTTCTGAAACATACGTTATATGCCTCGTGGCCTATAGGAATAAATGTATATTTTAGGGCCATGTGACATAACTGTTGCGTCGCATTATTTGTTGCAAATTCAGACTTGTATTTTCTTGTTTTGAGAATTCATTCGTTATCTTACAATTGTAGCAGTTTTATTGCAATGTGTTGCAATAATAAATACTTTATTCGTTTATCAAAACTTTTTTCGTTTGTAGTAGTTTATTACCTTCTTGTAATACCTATGCAATGTGATGTACCAAATGTTTTGGAATAAAATTTATTTTGTTGTTAATCTATTGTTTTATTATTTGCAGCTATTAGTTGTAATAGAGAATTTTATTATCATCTTATACATTCCAAATAAAAAAAAAAAACAAATTCCCCGGACCAAGATCATAGCCTGGTTCGTTGGGCCACAATATTTTAATTCCCATATAGAAACTACAGCAGCGAGACATCTCTACGATACCACATCACAAAATAAAACAGTTCGCAGTGAGGTACAGTATGTATGTCGCAACACTCCACGAATAAAAGTATATGCGGCACGCGCACTATACCTCGTGGCGCTTAACTGGTTTTAATACTATGTGGTCGATTCCACTAACTGTTAATAATGCATCGTCTGCAAACAAGTATAATGTACAATATTCTAATACTTGTGGCATACTGTTTACATAAATTAGAAACAGTAATGGCTCTAAAACACTGCCTTGCGGCACACCAAAATTATTAGATACAAAATTATTAAATTTAACTGTTTGTTTTCTATTCGTCAGAAACGATTCAAACCATTTAATTACCACCCCTTTTACATCACATAATTTTAACTTGTCAATAAGAATATCTCTGCTCACAGTTTCAAATGCTCGTTTAAGGTAATACTGTTTCACCTTTATCAACTTGCTTTCTCCATGACGTATTTATAGCTTGAATCGCTGTTTCACAAGAATGTTGTCCTCTAAGGACGGATTGATTTTCATATAAAATGTTGTTATCTTAAAAGTATGGAGTTACCTGGTTATACACTACACACCCAAGAATTTTACTCATTATCACTGGACGATACTCACTGGCATTCAACGTATTTTTAATCTTCGACACCGGATTAGCTATACTAATTTTAAATTTATCAGAAACTTCACCTCTCTCTCTAACGATGTATTTATTATGTTAAGAATAACTTGGCCTGAGACTTCAAATATACCCTTAAAAAGTATTACATTTATCACTTCGTCTGCACTTGATTTATTTTTTAGTGAGATAACTATTTTTCTCAACTCACTCATCGTTAACAACTTGAAAACCCTCATGCCAAGATATTGTGTTGCTTTATTTATTGAGGGTACTATATTAGCGTCCGGTATACTTTTAATAATGCCCTTTATAATAATTACAAAATATATATTAAATGTTTGGGAAATGTTTTCATTTCCAGATTTTACACCTTTCGAAAAATGTATTTCATTTGATAGTTCATTTACATTTTTATTATTAATTAGTGTTTTTAGTATCACCCACATCCTCTCAGTATTTCCTTTTTCATCATCTACCTATCCTTTTTTCATAATATTGCCTTTTCTTTAAACCTATCAGTCTTGTAACTCCATTTCTATACCTTTTGTATAATATCCAATTCTCTTCACTTTTTGTTCTTATGTAGCTATTATACGCTGAATCACGGATTGTTCGTTTATCTCTAATATCATTATCCCACCATTCATTATATTTGTTAAATTTAACATTTTTTAGGGGTATTACATAATCTATAATTCTAGTAGTTACCTCAATAAAGTCATTATACATATATAATTAATATCCGTTTTGTTTAAATCCCAGATGTCAATTAATTTTTGTTGCATTTCATATATTTTATCATCATTTATAGTCAGGATCGAAATTTATCTGTCTCATTCAATATTTTTTTGGTTTTCAGTCCAGTATCAATAATAACATGGTCGCTATAGTCGAGTAAACTTTAACTTGGCGTGTGGATGAGTTGTTATTGTGCATACTATTTCATTTTCTCTTACACACAAAGTTAAAGCAATAACCCAAAAACATTGTTCACGTATGTTTATACGTGATCAATGGTTTTAGGCCATTGCTTCAATTTTGTGTGCAAGAGAAAATACAATAATACGCACAATATCAACTCATCCATACGCCAAGTTAAAGTTTACTCGAGTATAATTTTAATAGAATTTAATACTTCAGCACTCAAATCATGTTGTTTATTTTGTTATCACTAAGTCAATAATAGTAGAACTATGTAAATTAGTCCGCGTTGGTTGTTTAATTAGTTGCACCTTTTGACAATTTTTTTATTATATTTGATATTTTATTACTATAGAATGTATTTCTGCTAATGTCAATATTATAGTCGCCTGATATGAAAAATTCTGTACTCATAAATTCCGCCCTGTCCAATAAATTTTCAACATGTTTTTTTCTAGTTTAAAGTTTAACATTTTATTTTATTCATTTCTTCACTCAGTTATACCACCAAATGAAATTTGATTGTAAATAATTAACGGTACGATCCTTGCTATATCATCAAAGGGATAAAATTTATTAAACCAGAATACGATATTTATGGGTTTTTATAAATGATGCTAGTAATTGGTAATTGTTTTGTTTTGATTGATACACTAGTGGACTGTATAATTTTTTTATTTTAAACTCCTACAATACACATTACATTCCTTTTTTAACAAACAGCGTAATACACTTATCTAGCGACATGCGACATCTTATCTTCTCTGTCTCTCTCTACAATACTACCAACACAGGCATAAGGCCTAGACAAGCGGCGGGATATTTAAAAACCTTTACAAAATTAACGTACGCAACATGCCGCCGGCCTTGAAATAACCCTATTTCAAAACAAAGAAATTCTTAAAATTAACATCTGAATTTACGATAACATAGATAATAAAACTTGTTATATATCGCTAATTGGCAAGGGGCACACCTTGGTAACTGCACGCATGAAAATTCCATTTTTTGTGCGCACACTCACTACACGAACCAAGTTGTCACTACCGGGGTGTAACAACACTACTCTTCCCAACTGCCATTCCATGGGTGGAAGATTATCGTCCTTTAATAACACTAACGTGTCGACCTTTATATTAACGCTATTCTGCTTCCACTTGGACCTCTGCTGCAATGTGTGCAAATAGTCATGGCTCCAACGACGCCAAAAACTTTGAACCATTTGCTGTAATTGTTTGTAATGACTTAGCCTATTCAGGGGTATATGTAAAACTTCTTCTTGAGGCACGGACACCAAAGCACTGCCTATCAGAAAGTGCCCGGGGGTAAGCACTTGTAGGTCTGACAGATCACTGGATAACGGGACAAGTGGCCGGGAGTTAAGGATTGCCTCTACCTGTGTAATTATCGTGTAAAATTGTTCAAAATTTAATTTTGTGTCTCCCATAATACGTTTTATATGATACTTGCATGATTTTATAGCTGATTCCCATATGCCGCCAAAGTGGGGCGATCTGGGTGGTATGAAACTCCAAGCTATGCGATTTTCTGCGAAATAGGCTTTTGATATTCTTTGGATTGAGGAATGTTTGAAATGATTTCGCACAACTTTAATAACTCGTTACTAGCTTTTTTACAATTCTCTTTCTTTGCTTGATATGCATTGTTTATAAATGACTTTATTTAGGCTTTACACAAGCATAATAACAAAAACCTATCCAATTTGATATACTCACACACATCTTCTTGGGGACATCGCTTTTGGCTGGTATCCATAATAAATGAATTTTGTGGTAAGTTAAAAAAAAAAAAAATTTTTTTCAATATTTTATTTTTAGAAGTTTTGAATTTTGTAATTTTTAATCCAATTTTTATCATGCATTAAAGAAGATTCAATAAACTTAATAATTGTATGTTTAGAGATGAAACATCAATGTGAGTATATCAAATTGGATAGGTTTTTGTTATTATGCTTGTGTAAAGCCTAAATAAAGTCATTTATAAATCGTTACTAGCGCCAACGAAATTAGTGGCGTTGTCTGTATACAGGGTGTTGCATCACGAGAGGGACATAGCTTAATGGTAGATAGCGGACATCAATAATTATAAGAACGACCCATAGAAATACCTCAATGGCCATTCATTACTAAGTTACAGGGTGATTTATGATTCTTGGCCAAAACTTCTTTTTATGATAACTTTGAAAGGGAATGGAATAATTGATTCATATTTGGTACAACTAATACACTAATGATCCTTCACAAGTACATGTATAAGAGGAAAAAAAAATCCAGGTCCGGATTGAATAAAATTTTGCTTTCTTTTTTACCTATAGAAAACATCACCCTGTATACTTTTTTTACATTTCGATACTATATTCAAAAAGAACACAAAAAAATAAGCAAAATAGCCTGGTTAATTTTTTTGTTACACTTTTGTGGTTTTTTTAAATATGGTTATTATGTACAAGAAAATGGCTTTCAACCAACAACACCTCGTTAAGTGGGTGTTGTTTCAACCCGATGTTATATGCATGATGCAAATCATTAACTCAAATTAGCGAAAGTGTGATTGAAGCTAGATGTTCTGAGTTTATCCAAAAGCTCATACATGTTTTAAATATCCGTGGTAAAAAGATGGCCCTAATACGCGTGATCAAATCAATCATAGTAGGCTTACTTAAAATGACAATAAAAAGGAAACAGTTGAATAATTCATTGTATGTCATTTAATGTATTTCGTTGTATTGTGCTTTAAATTGTGAAAATTAGTGTAGCTATGCCACGAAAATTTTCGAACGAGGAATATGCTGATATGATATTCATCTATGGGTTTTGTAATGGAAATGGTAGGTCAGCGGAGAGGGAGTATCAACTGCGTTTTCCTGGTCGTCGGCACCCTAATCATAAAACTTTTGGTGCGGTGTTTCAGTATTCAAGACAACACGGAAAGTTTCCTACTTCTGCATTTGTAGAGCGTATTTTACAACAAGATGAGCAGGAACTAAACAATATTTTAAATATGGTTCAACAAAACCCAAGAATTAGCACCAGAAGAATTAGTTCGACTACTGGTGTTCCGCATTGGAGAGTATGGAGAACACTGAAAAGAGAACAATATTATCCATATCACATTCAGCAGGTACAATATCCACCGCCTGGCTTTTTGTCGGTGGTTGTCCAACCACCGCCCTGTCATGTACAGAACCTTATTTACCGATGAGGCGCAATTTACGAGGGATGGAATAAATAACTCAAGAAACAATCATGAATGGGCACATGAAAATCCACATGCGAAACGCCACTGCCATTCGCAACACAGGTTTTCTGTAAATGTATGGATCGGGCTTATGAATGGATATTTGATAGGACCACATTTTTTTGAGGAACGGTTGAATGGTGATGTTTATTGCAATTTTCTTCAAAACATCTTACCGAATATGTTAGAAAATGTCCATATTAGAAGCATGTTTTTTCAACATGATGGGGCTCCACCTCATTTTAGTATTCAAGTTAGAGAATACTTAAATAATGAGTATCCAAACAGATGGATTGGTCGCGGGGGTCCGCATGAATGGCCATCGAGGTCTCCAGATTGTAATCCTTGTGATTATTTTTTATGGGGCCACTTAAAAACTAAAGTTTATAGTGTTGAAATTAATAGTAGAGAACAATTAATCCGTCGTATTGTTACAATCTGTGACGAAATACGAAATAATCCGGCAATGATACGTAAAGCAATTGGTAACCTAACTAAACGAACAAGAAAATGTATAGAAGTTGGGGGAGGACACTTCGAGAATTTACTTTAATGTGAATACATTTTAGTCTCAAATTATACATACATAACTACGTAGTTACTAGTTTGTTATACATTGTCTATAATTATTGTAAATTATGTATTTATTTCGGTTTTAATTTGTTCTGCTTTCCGCTTTCTATTAATTGTTGATTTTTTTATTAAATTAACTTGCTCCTAAGATCTAAATTGTTTTTTTCTGATTTTATGTCTACTATGTAGTAGAAAAATGAATGTTTCAGTTTGTCAACCTTATTTCAATGATACGTAACCTAACTCGTTTATAAAGTTTATAAAAAACCACAAAAGTGTAACAAAAAAATTAACCAGGCTATGTTGCTTATTTTTTTGGGTTCTTTTTGAATATTGTATCGAAATTTAAAAAAAGTATACAGGGTGATGTTTTCTAGAGGTAAAAAAGAAAGCTAAATTTTATTCAATCCGGACCTGGATTTTTTTTTCCTCTTATACATGTACTTGTTAAGGATCATTAGTGTATTAGTTGTACCAAATATGAATCCATTATTTCATTCCCTTTCAAAGTTATCATAAAAAGAAGTTTTGGCCAAGAATCATAAATCACCCTGTAACTTAGTAATGAATGGCCATTGAGGTATTTCTATGGGTCGTTCTTATAATTATTGATGCCCGCTATCTACCATTAAGCTATGTCCCTCTCGTGATGCAACACCCTGTATAGATGCTTACATAAGCCTCTACGAGAAACAAAACGCTTGAAGGTGTTCATGAAGGCTTCTGACGTCAGATCTGTTACCAGCTCGACGTGAACAGCTTTGGTCGTAAGACATATAAAAAGACATATATAGGTTTTTATGAAGGTTCGAGTACGACCTTTTCCGTCTTTCGTAAGATATGGACCCGCATAATCTATTCCGCAAAATGTAAAGGGACGCGTGGGTGTAATTCTATATTCAGGTAAGTCGCCCATTTTTTGAGTAATATCTGGCGGTTTAACACGAAAGCATGTGATACAATTTTTTAATACACTCCGAACAGCATTTCTACCGTTAAGGGGCCAAAATTGGTTTCGAATTTGTGATAAGACAAACTGAGTGCCCGCATGTAAGTACTTGTGGTGCATGTGTTTAATTAACATCCGAGTAACGTTGTGTTTGGACGGAAGCACTATTGGATATTTTTGATTAAATGACAAATTAGAATTTTTCAAACGCCCGCCTACACGAATTACTCCGTCTGAGTCCAAGAAAGAATTTAAGGTTACGAGTTTGCTATTTTTATGCACCGTTTCGGAGTGCTCTAATAATTTCAATTCTTGTAAAAATGCCTCAGCTTGTACCATTTTACATATATTTATGGTAGCTTGGCTAAGTTCATCTGCTGATAAGTAGCCGGTGAATTTATCCTTTGAACGAGAGTTATGTATGAATCTCAACACATACGCTGTTACACGCTTTAATTTATGAAAAGTTGAACAACGAGAAAAAATACCGCAATCGTTTATTGCTGGAAATGACAATATTATGTTGTCCTTACGACCTTCGGACACATCAGTGATGTTAATATTTTGACCTTTAGGCCATTCTTCTTCATCCTGAATTAGCCAGGAAGGACCGTACCACCAAAGCGTATTGTATTTTAGTTCACCGGGGTCAAGACCGCGCGAAACTATGTCCGCGGGATTGTCGTTCGTATCTACATGGCGCCAACTACCATTTTCGGATAGCCTTTGTATTTCCGCTACTCTGTTCGCTATGAAAACTTTCCATCTATTCGGTTCTGTGCTAAGCCATGCTAGAACAATGGCTGAATCTGTCCAGTATACGACTTTGTTTATATTAAGATGCAATATGGCTATCGTTTTATTTATTAATTGCGCGAGCAGTAACGCACCACACAATTCGAGTCTCGGTATCGAAATTGATTTAAGAGGTGCTAAACGCGACTTGGCGCAAATCAAATGAGATTCGGTTTGGCCATGAATATTTCGCGAACGCAAATAAACGCATGCGCCGTAGGCTAGCTGTGAGGAGTCGCTAAATCCATGTATATCAATGATTATTGGGTTATGAATTACAATACAACGAGGTATTTCAATGTAATTTAAATGTTTAATATTTTTTATGAAATTAGACTAAGCGGTTTTTAAAGAATTAGGTACCGGATGATCCCAGTCCAATTGTAATTGCCAAAGCTGTTGTAGTATTAGTTTGACATGAACCACGCATGGATTAATGAGTCCCAACGGATCGAAAATTTGCGCTACGCTTGACAAAATTGTGCGCTTGGTGATATTATCGCCTTGTATATGAATATTAACCGTATAATTTAATGAATCCTTTCGTGGATTCCAGAGCAAGCCGAATGTTCTTGCATCTTGACAGTCCTTAATTTGAAATGGTGACTTATCGGTAAGTGGTTCGTCCTCGTTTTGGAATACACGCATGTCATTTTGACATCCACTTTCTTAATACAAAACCGGAATTACTGAAAATGGTATCTAATCGTCCTTTTAACTCGATGGCATCTTTCAAATTACTTGAACCCGTTATCAAATCGTCCATATAGAAATCTTGGATGTTACGTTCCCTACTTAGGGGACTGTAGTTATCATTAATTAAACACTTCACCTTCTTTACATTTACTTTATTATCACAGTTTCTATCACGTTCTATACAATACAATGCACCCGTACTTTACTCTATGAGAGCCGTCAGCAGAGAGAGCCAAGAATGTTCTCGATCTGACTTTAGGGATTCACGCATGCGCGTATTGTTACGCTCCTGACTTAACATTGGAGAATTATTTGACTCTCTTGTGGATATTCGTTTTGACAATTAAATCCGATTTGATGTAACGTACGTGTTGCCTGAAATGACGCACTAGCGGTGCCATAAGTAATAGTGTTTAGTCCAAAATGAGACAATTCCTGGCTTGGATCGCTGCGCCAAACTATTCGCTGAAAATCTCTTTGTGAATCATGTATATTTACCATCCTGTACATCTCGGCGATGTCAGCTGTTATTACGATATTATGGGTACGCATTCGTGTTACTATGTCAAAAAGATCGCTTTGAATTTTGGGTCCTATTTTTAAGACATCGTTTAAACTCACACCTGATGATGTTTTTGATGACGCGTCGAAAACCACTCTGACTTTAGTTGTACTACTCATCTCTTTCACGACCGCGTGATGTGGAAGATAGTTATGTATATCCGTCGGATTATCTTTATTCGTGTCCACTGGGGACATGTGACCCATGGCTTCATACTCCTGCAGAAACTCGGTATATTGTTTACGAAGCTCAGGGTTTTTCGATAATTTGTTTTCTACGGAACGCCATCTGCTGACGGCAGTACTTAATGATTCGCCTAACTCTTCGACATTATCCTTGAACGGTAATTTCACGGTGAAACGACCCGACCTATCTTGTTCGAAATTTTGCCTAAAAAATATTTCACACTCAAGTTCCTCGTTAGATAATTTTGTATGGGCGTTATTAATATTCTTGATCTCCCAAAACCGTTCCAGCTGTTCGTTTAATGTGTTTGTCGTTAAAAAACATTTAGACTCGCTATCGCACTCTAGCTGTGATATTGTTTGCATAGGACCGGCCAGGATCCATCCTAGTTTTGTGCTCTGTAGAACTAATCCGTTATTATTTAATTTAATCTTATGCTCGTTTAAAAGTTCGAAAAATATTTCCGTTCCGAGTAAAATGTCAATTTTTTCTGACACATGGAAATTTGGGTCCGCTAAATTAATATGAGCTGGAATTTTATACTGCGACGTATCCACGGAAACTTGTGGTAAATTACCGGTAATTTGATTAATAACAAGAAAATCTAACGTGGTTTTATACGAATTATTTATCGACTGAATTTGTGCTTTTGTTTTATACGATATATTACAAATTGCTTGACTTATGCCTGTGATTAACATATTAATACGTGTACCATTTAAATTTAAGCGCTTGTATAAATCGGCGGTACAAAAATTCGATTGACTGGCGGAATCCAGCCATGCACGGCATCTTACTGGCTCCTTATTTATGTCCATTATGTAAACTACCGCTGTAGCTAATAAAATTTGAACCGTGTTTTGTAAATGGTTCTGCGACGTTAAAGTAACGTGTAGAGACTTTTTCGAATTATTATTTATTTGTGATTCAGTTTCATTTGATTTTTGTTCACTTTGAGAACTGTTCGATTGTTTATGCGTGAAAAGCGCTTGATTATTTTGACTTGTAGCCGCGATCGTATCGTTTGTTACTCCGACTGAGCACTCATTTCGGTCACTTTGATTTGCATTTGACTGATTGTTATAGTGTGATTGAAAATTATGGTCGTGCAAAATCGTATTATGCCGTTTGTTGCAAATTTGGCAATTTTTACCTGTACATTTTTCCGCAGCGTGACCTGACTTTAAACAATTCGTACAAATACCTGCCTTTTTAAGTTCGATATATCACGCTTTAAATGGTAGTGCTAATAATTTTCGACATTTGTATGTATAATGGAAGTTTTGCTTACAAAACTCGCACGCCAATGTGTTACTTCGGTCTTCGTTAGTTGCAATATGAACAAATTGTTTTTCCGTTTTATTTTTTGGTATAATTTTATTCGCTACTTTTGTATCAAGTGTTTCAAATAATTGACATTTACTTTTTAGGTACGTCATTAGATCGTCTAACTTTGGCATATTATTACCTTTTATTGAACCTTCCCAATCGCGTTGTGTTTGCGAATCTAGTTTCGATGTAATTAAATGAATTAACAGGGTGTCCCATGTTTCAACGGGTTCTCCTAAACTTTTCAGAGCGCGAAAATCTTTCATGAAATTATCTATTAATTTTCGTAATAATAAATGTGATTCTTTCGTTAAATTTGGCAACTCAAATAAACTTTTTACATGATTGTCTTTTGTCTTTTATTTTCATAGCGTTCTTTTAATAATTGTATCGCTACGTCATAATTAGCTTCGCAAACTTCCAACGAATGTAACAGCTGATATGCGTCACCTTTTAAACACGACTGTAAATAGTGAAATTTCTGAATCTTGTTAAGTTTTGAATTTTCATGTACGATAGATTTAAATATCTCAAAAAATTGTAACCAGCCCTCATAGGATCCACTGAAATGTGGTAAATTAATTGACGGCAAATTTGTATTAAACGTGTTACTTGCCGGGCTGGGAACAGGTGTGACATTTAAAACGGTTGAGGCCTTTTTTATGATATCCTCTGCGCGTGAAATAATTCCAAAATATTTGTCTTCAAACGCTTTGCATTCCGCAGCTTGTAACTCAATGTTATTCGTATCCTTTTCCTCTATTAATGACTGCATTTTGTCGAATTCATTCCAAATGTCCTCAATTTTCTTTAACCGTAATTTTAACTCTGTAACATTTTTGGATTCGTCGTAACTTTCTACAAAACTTGTAAAACGTGTCAATTGCCCTTTTAATTGACCTCGTCTGAAAACTAAAACCTTTAAGTCTTCATCGGTTGCCATTTTGTAATTTTATGTGTTTAAAATTGAAGTAAATTTTTAAGTGCTACCGAATTATACCTATTCGATGCCTTTTTTAACGCTAAATTTGTAAAATTCGGTCTGTCTACTTGAAATAAACAATTTGTTCCTTCTGATAATATTTCAACACTCTTATCTAATGTTTTTATACTTTTTTTTTTGCATAGCATAAGTTTTTTCTTACATATGTTTTTATTATTATTGTTCATGTTTTCATACCCTCCTGTTTTGTAATTGGGTTCTTACCTGTAGAACAGTGTACAAATAAATAAATAAATAAATAAATAAATAAATAAATAAATAAATAAATAAATAAATAAATAAATAAATAAATAAATAAATAAATAAATAAATAAATAAATAAATAAATAAATAAATAAATAAATAAATAAATAAATAAATAAATAAATAAATAAATAAAATAGCTTATATATAGCTTTTATAAGAAACGGATATGAACTCTGAATTAACACGATAATTTCAAGGTCAAAAACGTAATAAATAAGGCTGGAATAAACTATGACTTGGAATAGACCTACTTGCTTATTATGTCGTTGCTGTTCTCCTGCTCCGCTACCTGCAGTCTGCTGAACCCTGACGGAGATGGACTTACTGCTCCGATGTCTAGTTTCCTGGGGCTGCACGTTGCTATGAAATGGCTCGCTTACTTGCCTTAGTGCTGTCTGCTTTCACGTGGAGTTAACCTGTTGCTTCGGCTACAACCGACAACCACACTTTTTGCTATTACTTTATTTTACGATATGTAGGTACTCGCTGATCGCTGAATGTTTTCCTATGCTGCGGAGTTATGTTATGTTTTCGTTAATGTTCGACGTTCACTTTTTGTTCTAATAATTCGCTCGACTGGACCAAATGTTTTGTTTTGATTGATACACTAGTGGACTGTATAATTTTTTTATTTTAAACTCCTACAATACACATTACATTACTTGTTTAACAAACAGCGTAATCATGCCTGGGTAACTCCATAGCCCAAGGTCAAGAACTGTGTTTAGTCCACACACCAGACGCAAATGGCGTTGGTATCATCTTTTGCGCTCGCGCCAACTTTCGAAACAATTTTACAACAGTTTTACCACCTGTGGTTTTACGTTTTACCAATCATCAATCAAAATCTTCGGTGAGCTGTGAGCTGTTAATTTGTCAGTTGTTCTGCAAAGAATTTACATAAAAGACAAGAGAAGAGTTAATACAAATATTGTTTATCTAAAGGTATTGTATTTTGTGAAGTGAAAAGTTAGTCATACAAACAAAATTTTATAGACATGGTTTTTTTCTGTTGTGTCCCATTGTGTAAAAATGATACCAGGAAGAGTAAAATGCATCGATTTCCCAATGACGAAAAGGTAATTACTGGGTTTGTATTTAATTAATAATAGCATGTCAATGATTTAATAGGTGCCTCCTATTAGTTCGACATCCACTGCGCCCTACGCAGAGCGCTATATATAGGGTGGTGTGTCTATCAACGTTTAATAACTAAACTAATTTGTTAAGGCTGTGTCAACGTTAGTTAACCATTCGTTATAACCAGTGATAGTGGGAGGGAACGACCGATATTCGTATTAAGTCAATTAATCGCTATCACCACATCTGATTTAACTCTTGGCCGTTGAATTCAACGCAGGTCGTGGCAAACCCTTAATATATCGAAGTCTCGAAATCGATAGATTAACGGCAACTGTCGACAATGAATGCTTCCTCGTATACAGGCTTCGCAACGTCCTGAACTAAAGATACAACACTAGCTAAACACTTTGCACAATACACAATTCACTTCTGACACCTGCCCAGACAGGTCTTGCTCGTTCACTCTTCTTTGGTTCAGCCGAATGGTCAAACCGACGCAATTGCGAGGGTCGTAAGTTATGGGGTCAACACAAATACCAGACTAATACTAGAATGCAATAAAGAAGACAGAGATAATAAATAAAGATATATATTAAACGATCATCATAGTACATATAGAGCCTCACCTAGCAAGGTCTACCACCATAACCACGATACCCCCACAAGGGGTCAGCGACCGCGACGGCCGCGCTTAAAGACGAGTGATCGATTGCCGAAAGAGAATTATTACATGGACGTGACTGGCAATTTAGTGAGTGGGTTTTATAGATTTACTGTTAGAATTAGACTAAAAATTTAAGGTAATATTCTCCAAAAGGGGTATATGCCGTTAGACGTCTGTGGATATTTCAGAAAGGGGAAATCTCTTCGAATGCTATCTCACAAGGCGGTCACCTGGTAATAATGGGGAAAGCCCCCGGTACCCGTGCGTACCGCACTGAGGCTTATCCTGGCTTGATTTGATCAAAAATACGGGACTTCCATTTTGCGAGATCATTGGGAGGTCTCCCACTATAGATATGGAAAAGACCCGAGACCATTTCATATCGCCACGTGGCGTCGCAAAATTCCGCTATTTCCAATTTTTATTCAGTTCCTAAAATTTCAAAATGGTGCTATCAGACACGATCCCGGTAGAGACGATGACCAATGGGTAGGCGAGGCCAGCTCAACCATCCTTGGAAGCCGTAGGTCACGGACTCACTAGGAATTCCAGAACGCGAGGGTAGAGTGAACCTATGGGTCCGTAGATCAGTGCGACCACGAAGGTGGATCAGTCTATGGTAGATCAGATCAAGAGCTACCGATCTACGGTAGATTCACTCTCGCGCCTTTGTGGAGTATTCCTGTGATCTGTTAGACCGGCTTATGACAATGATCATCTGCGCTATGATCATTGTAGTGGCGCAGTCCGTCCTTCGAGGAATCGGTACTGGCTGAGGACAATGCATGTCCTTGGTCGTCTCTACATGCTGCATCGTGCCTGGATGCGTTCGTTCAAACATGAGATATGGGCCGAAAAAGATAAAGGGAATTTTGGAAACTGTACTGAAAATCGTCTTAAAAATTTTATAAAAAATCCTGATATGCATGGATTCATGCATATCAGGCAAAAAGAAGGAATTTTGGGTTTAGGAACTGACTTGAAATTCGACATATTTTTGATAAAAAAATGGTGTACATGGAACAGATGTTCCACATACACCATTCAAGCCTTAGCTTGTGTGCTTATGTCTAATTGGGATCTTTGCTTAAAACTACTTTCACAGCATCTCCTGGGTTCGATAACACTCCCCTCCTTTTGAAAATTCGTCTTTTGGAATCGATCACTATTACTCTGTGTCACTGCTTAAGATTACTTAATAATATTTTAAAATTAATTACTTCCAGCAGGAAATAAATGAAAGAAATGGATATATGGATCATAGGATTTATTAACAACTCTTGTGGGAATATGGTGGTGGTGGTATGGTTAACATTGATAGATAGAACACAATACAATTTATACAATTATTGGCCGAATGGTAGTATGGGACTGAACATTTAGAATTTATAAAATTATTGGCCTCATAGGTTTAAAAGTAGAATGGATCATAACATTGGTAATTTATAGAATTATTGGTCAAAAGTGGACTTAACATATTTATCGAATGAACATATTTGGAAAACATGATAGTGTCTTTATGCACTGTTTTCTGAATCTTCTGTCTTGCTCTTCGATCTTCGTCTTCTGTCTTCGTCTTCGTCTTATGTCTTGGGAGTTCATCCTCTTGGAGAATGCTGCACTCCACTGCTTGGCTCGTTCGTCTGGAATCTGCCAACATACCATTGGGACTGGTGGATCATTGCATTGGGAATTTATGGTTTGGATCTCAGGATAGGATCAGCATGCATCTATTTATGTTCAGGCTGTGAACATAAATCAGTACGTATTAGTTAAAATTGAAACAAAGGATACCGCAGTATCCGACTATGAATTTGGACTTTAAAATTTCTGGACATAATCTCATCATTCTTATTTTCTCCTCGCGTGTGGACAGCGGGAGGAGAGACTTCTCTACGGAACGTCTTTTGGAAAATAACTTGAATTTGGGAGTTTAACATTTGTCAAAGGAATTATGAGTCTTCGCTCTCTCTCGAGATTGAAAGGATTACAGGAATTTTGTGGAATATTTTCAGAAAGGATATTTGCTTCAGAGGAACCCTCTGTAAGCGGAATAGTCTGGTCAGTGGTTTGCTTGGAATCATTGGTTCGAATAGAATTTTGGTCATGTACTAGTGGGGAAGGATCTGGATTATGAATGGAAATATCAGCATGCGAAGCTGCTTGCGAACTGGTTTCCGGCCCTTCGGAAACGCTACCCTTTGTCTGCTTCGACGCAGGATGCCTTCTTACATTCGAGACAGCTACGCTGGCTGTATTAGGGGTATGAATTTGGACTTGGACGGGAATTGGATCATTGGAATGCTCTGGTCCATCGTGCGGATCGCCCACTGAAGAGTCATCGGAATCGTCTTCACTGGATGCGAATCCTACTTCCTCCGTTGGTTTCACAAGTCTCAGATCGTTCATATGTAATCGGGATAGACGTTGGTCTTTCTGGATAATATAAACCTCATTTGACACTTTCTCTGTCACCCTATGTGGCCCAGTCCACGAAGGTATAAATGCTTGCTTGTCTTTCCGCATATTTTTAGCCATAACTCTGTCTCCAACTTTTAAAACGATAGGAGTGACTGCTTCCTTAGGGGCGTATTTTTGTCTATACTGTTGCCTTTCTTGAAAATAGCTTTCTATCTGCCAGTCGCCTGCTTCTGCTAGTTCGTAGCCTAGAACTGCAAAGCTTGGTGTATATCCTGTGGAAGCGTTCCTACGTGTTCTTAAATTGTAAAGCATTTGTACAATGTACATATCCCATGTGTCTGTTGCCTGATTGAACATAAGAGATTTTAAAATTTTCTTGGCTTCTTGCACCTGCCGTTCTATTGGATTTGCCTGTTGATGATAAATGGGCGTATAAAAATTTAGAATATGGTTGCGTTTACTAAACTGAGTATACCATCCACTTTGGAAATGTCCTCCTTGATCTGATATGATAGTCTTCGGCAAGCCAAACCGAGATATCCAGTGCTCCTCCAGAAATCGGACTAAAGTTTCACCATTCACCTTTACGAAAGCTTGCGCTTCGGTCCACTTGGTAAATAAATCGACCGTCATGACTATAAATCGATTACCAGTGTCCTTAGCGCGTTTGTATGGTCCCAAGATATCCATACTGATCACCTCAAAAGGGTATTGAGGTTCATGACACCGTAATGGGGCTTCCGGCTGCACTTGTCGTCCTTTAACAGATTTGCACACTAAACAATTTTGAATATATTGGCCTACTAGCCTGGACATGTTGTTAAAATAATAAGTTCTAGATATGGTCCGAAAGGTTTCATCTCTTCCTGGATGGCCGACACCAGTCTTGTCGTGAAAATGTGATATGCTCTCTTTGATCTTACGCTTAGGTACCACTAAATAAATTTTGTCTGAAATCAATCTCATAAGTATGCCATTTCTCACTTGATGAGTTGAGTAAAATTTCTGGTCTTTAACCGATCTCTCATTTATAGTTCGTTGACTGAGTTCAATCCAACGACTAACTTTCTCCCTGATGTTCGTAGAATCCTGTTGACTTTCTATAATTGATTGATAAAGTTCCAAATGGGTGATAGCCAAAATATTTTCTTTTGATTTGAATTTAGGCGGAAACATTCGCTCTTCATCGAGATGCTCCAAACTTGAATTTTGAGGATTCCTACTGAGATAATCGGCCAAAAGATTTTCTTTGCCTGGACAGTGTTCAATTTTGAAAGAATATTCTTGCAACAACAACGACCATCTTGTAAACTTCGTTTTCTCATCTCGGTGCTTATCCAACCACAGGAGAGCCCTATTATCAGTTCGGACGATGAAAGGTTTGTCTGCTAAGTAAATCTTATACCGCTTAACGTAAGTAACCACACTTAGGCATTCTAGCTCGTTTATGTGATATTTTCTCTCTGTAGGAGACAAGGTATGACTTGCATAAGATATGATATGTCTTTCACCTCCATCGCCGAACTGATATAAAACTGCTGCCATGCCTAGTAGACTAGCATCCGTCTGAAGAATAAAAGTTTTGTCCAAATCTGGTCTATGAAGTTCCAAGGGTTCTGCTAAGATCTGCTTAATATTCATAAATGCGTTCTGGGCCTCCTTTGTCCATTTATATCGGACGTCGTTCGAGAGTAATCTGGTTAGCGGCTTGGTAATGAGGGCTGCATTAGGGATGTATTCTCTTACCCAGTTGCATAGACCGAGAAAACTCTGAAGTTGTCGTTTATTGTTAGGAACAGGATAGTTCTGAAGCTGCAATTTATGTTTATCAAGTGGTCTAGTGGTATCTAAAGTAATCTGATGTCCAAGATAGGTAATCTCATTAGTAGCGATTACACACTTATCCGGAGAAACCTTCAAGTTATGTAGCCTTAATCTTTCAAATATCAACCTGAGGTGCTCCACATGTCCTTCCAAATCTTCACTATAAATGATGATGTCGTCTAAATAGACTTTACAGAAATGGTGCAAATATCCTGTTAGAACATCTTTGGCCATGAATTTTTGGAATGTGCACGGGGCAGTCTTCAAGCCGAACGGCATAACATTGAATTGATAGGCAGCTCCATCATGAGTAGTAAACGCTGTGTAAATTTTGGATGAATCATCTAAAGGAATTTGCCAATATCCGCTCTTCAAATCAAGTACAGTAAATACTGTAGCTTTCCCCAGGTCCTTGATACTTTCATAGATTTTTGGTAAAACAGAGGCTTCGTCAAGCGTGACTTCGTTTAATCTACGATAGTCGATACAGAAACGCGGTTTCTTATCTTGTCTCTCAATGATGACTGGGGGTGAACTATATGGTGATGTGCTTGATTCAATAACACCGGCTTTTAACATTTCCTCTATTTGATCATACATGATCTTCTTTTTACTAGGCGACATGGGATATGGCTTTACATTGAATGGACGATGGTCCTTAACGATAATTTTGTGTTTAACACTTACGGTGGTTGCTTGAGTCAATTCCACCGTAAATAGATCAGAAAATTCTTTGAAAAGTGAATTGAAAATGGAGTTAGAAATTTTGAGGGTTTCCGGCAATTCTTCATTAGATGCTCTATCGGTTGCCTGATTCCAGAACACGGTTATACGTCTGTCCATTCCCACATACACACATTTCCTATGATAGTCAAATACGACATGTTGAGAATAAAGGAATGGAGCTCCTAATATGATTCCTTCGTTCAGTTCTTCGATAACTTGAAATGGTACATGGAAACGAACATCCGATATAAAGATGTCTAGAGAAGTAGTGCCTTGCGAATCAATAACTTGATCGCCACAAGCAAGAGCGAAAGTTTGAGGATCTGATAGATTATTCATCGATGAGAGAAATTGCGGATGAATGATATTCCTTGTAGCACCGGTATCAAGAAGTGCGAACACAAGTTTATTATTAACGATAATTTTGATTCGAGGCAAAGGATAAAAATTTGATAAATGGTTAATGGCTTCTGATAGGATTATAGGTTGAAAGTTGGCAGGGTCCTTGGCATATTCTGGGTATTCTGACGTCAGGTCAGGTAAGTGGTCAAATGGGTTTATAGTTTGGGATTGGTCTATTGACGACGAGGCGTACTCGTAGGGCCGACTGGAGGCGGATTGCGGGAATTGCCCTGTTCCCGAACCCCTGAGAAGTTTCCCTGTTGTCGTCTCTTATAAGGATTGTTTGGACAATCGGAATGGTAGTGCCATTGGACATCAGGACAGAATCGACATGGTGTAGGAGGAATTTTCTGGTTGTTGGAATTTGGACGGTTTTGATTGCTAGAGGTTGCCTGCTCTTGGAAATGGACTTGTCGGTTCCTGACGTCTTGAGTGTCTCTATTGTTATTCTCACTTTGGGGAGTATGCCAAACACGGCCATTATAGGAGTTGCCAGAAGATGGTTGATTATAATTTTGATTAGATTTTGCCTTAGATTTATTTTCATTGGAACGCGCCGCAGATCCTTCATCAGCTATATCTCGCTCTACCCTAGATGCTATCGATACAAGTGACTCAGTGTTAAAAATATGTGTTCCGCGTAAGCGAGAACGTATCTCCGGTCTGAGTTGGTCCAGTATGATACTGGCCTTCAGAGCTTCCGGTTTGAAGGGGTCGACCCTATTAAAAAGACATATTTTCTTGGTAATGAATACCGCTGATGAATCACCTGCATGCTGCATCTCTCCATAAAGTTTTGTGATTGCCTGGGTGTAGATATCGCCTGAATCAAATCTATTGCGGAAACGTTCAATGAATACTTCGTACGAAGTAATGAGAGTTCTATATTGATCGAACCATTTTCGGGCTTCTCCTTTGAGTTGTTCAGTTATTAAATGGAATCGGTCTGTACTGTTATTAATTCTTGCTCTGTGGCAATAGTCCTCGAAATTTCGGATGAAAGTTTCGGGACTCTCATGGTCTAAGCCATGATATTCCACGTTAGGACTACGTGGTCGGTCATAGGTAGAAGTTGTGCACTGTGCTGCGTCTCGCATAGCGTTTACAAAAGTTTGCGCCATCTTGGCGAATAGATCTTCCATTGATGGAGGATTTTCAGGGGACCTCAACGAGGGAGAAACATTACTGATCAGTTCCGGCTGCCGCTCCGGCACTACGGAGGAATCTTCCATCAACCCGGTCTCTTGCTCGTAGAAGCCACTAGGGGTCAAAGATATCAAAGGATTGTCGTTCATGACTACGATTCATGCAAGAGATGAGGTCAACCGAAGCACAGCCCCACGTTGGGCGCCATATCAACGTTTAATAACTAAACTAATTTGTTAAGGCTGTGTCAACGTTAGTTAACCATTCGTTATAACCAGTGATAGTGGGAGGGAACGACCGATATTCGTATTAAGTCAATTAATCGCTATCACCACATCTGATTTAACTCTTGGCCGTTGAATTCAACGCAGGTCGTGGCAAACCCTTAATATATCGAAGTCTCGAAATCGATAGATTAACGGCAACTGTCGACAATGAATGCTTCCTCGTATACAGGCTTCGCAACGTCCTGAACTAAAGATACAACACTAGCTAAACACTTTGCACAATACACAATTCACTTCTGACACCTGCCCAGACAGGTCTTGCTCGTTCACTCTTCTTTGGTTCAGCCGAATGGTCAAACCGACGCAATTGCGAGGGTCGTAAGTTATGGGGTCAACACAAATACCAGACTAATACTAGAATGCAATAAAGAAGACAGAGATAATAAATAAAGATATATATTAAACGATCATCATAGTACATATAGAGCCTCACCTAGCAAGGTCTACCACCATAACCACGATACCCCCACAAGGGGTCAGCGACCGCGACGGCCGCGCTTAAAGACGAGTGATCGATTGCCGAAAGAGAATTATTACATGGACGTGACTGGCAATTTAGTGAGTGGGTTTTATAGATTTACTGTTAGAATTAGACTAAAAATTTAAGGTAATATTCTCCAAAAGGGGTATATGCCGTTAGACGTCTGTGGATATTTCAGAAAGGGGAAATCTCTTCGAATGCTATCTCACAAGGCGGTCACCTGGTAATAATGGGGAAAGCCCCCGGTACCCGTGCGTACCGCACTGAGGCTTATCCTGGCTTGATTTGATCAAAAATACCGGACTTCCATTTTGCGAGATCATTGGGAGGTCTCCCACTATAGATATGGAAAAGACCCGAGACCATTTCATATCGCCAGTTCCTAAAATTTCAAAATGGTGCTATCAGACACGATCCCGGTAGAGACGATGACCAATGGGTAGGCGAGGCCAGCTCAACCATCCTTGGAAGCCGTAGGTCACGGACTCACTAGGAATTCCAGAACGCGAGGGTAGAGTGAACCTATGGGTCCGTAGATCAGTGCGACCACGAAGGTGGATCAGTCTATGGTAGATCAGATCAAGAGCTACCGATCTACGGTAGATTCACTCTCGCGCCTTTGTGGAGTATTCCTGTGATCTGTTAGACCGGCTTATGACAATGATCATCTGCGCTATGATCATTGTAGTGGCGCAGTCCGTCCTTCGAGGAATCGGTACTGGCTGAGGACAATGCATGTCCTTGGTCGTCTCTACATGCTGCATCGTGCCTGGATGCGTTCGTTCAAACATGAGATATGGGCCGAAAAAGATAAAGGGAATTTTGGAAACTGTACTGAAAATCGTCTTAAAAATTTTATAAAAAATCCTGATATGCATGGATTCATGCATATCAGGCAAAAAGAAGGAATTTTGGGTTTAGGAACTGACTTGAAATTCGACATATTTTTGATAAAAAAATGGTGTACATGGAACAGATGTTCCACATACACCATTCAAGCCTTAGCTTGTGTGCTTATGTCTAATTGGGATCTTTTGCTTAAAACTACTTTCACAGCATCTCCTGGGTTCGATAACATGTCTTTACTAACAGCTGTTTAGGGATACAGGGGTAGTGCCAAATGTGGAGTTATTTATTATTAATTAAGCACTTAAATATTTTCTTCTTGTTACAGCTATTTGTTGTTTGGATAACACGGATTAAAAATAGTAAATTTTAAGGCAAGGAAATGAGCAGAATCAGAGCTAGCTATAGAGTTTGTGACGTGCATTTTACAAAAGATTGCCACATTCATGGTCGGAGGGGAGCAAATTTAAGAGCTGATAGCATTCCTTCCATCCATTTACCTTACTACGCAGCAGGAAATTTTTTTTGTAAACCTATGTATATGCTTATTAATTTTATAAAACTAAAATATATCAGCGCAACTACAGAAAGACATGGCATTCTCTGCCATATGTACATTAAGAAGAATATAAATAAACAAAAAAAATATAAGAGGCATTGATTATATTTTCATAAGGGTATAAAGTATAAATGTATATATAATTAATATTTTATGTTGTCAACATAAACAAATGGCTGCATTCCTTCACTCATTATGTTTTAGCTAGATTATTAAAATGAAATGTGGTTTTAATATTTTGAAATAGGTGCATATAAAGGTTCCATGTACAGTGTGTTATCATTTTTTGGCACACATTTATTTTCTGAGTTTGTGTGACTTTGCAGAAATTAGAATAAAATGTATATGATATAAAAGTTGCAGTAGGGTACCTAGGTATCTGCCAAAGTTTTATTTGGCTTTATAAAAAAAAAACAAACAGCAATTTTTAATAAGTACAAATTTTATCATGCAATAATAATTTTTTCTGTGTTCAATAATTTAAATGTTCTTAATTATTAACTAAATAATAATAATAATATATATTTTATGTCACTAAAATAAAGTTCCATTTCAGATAGGGAAGGACAACAAAGAACCTCTGAATGTGAAGATTCTAATTTAAATATAGACTTACCTTCGACGTCACAAATGCATGAAGTTTTAAATCGGCCCCCTACGCCGAGAACACCCCAGGAGAGGGAAGAATTAATTATCGACAATTCTGCAGCTTCAACATCGCGTGCACAAGAATGTTCCACGCCTACTAACCTGCCTCACCATGAGGAGATATCTCCAAAAACTAGCAGAGGAGGTACGTAACTATTTTAGACGAGGTACCTACCTTATTATTTATTGTATTTTCTTGTACAGATTTAAGAAAAAGAATCAACATTCTGAAAAGTATTAATATCAGAAATGTAGGCGATTTAACACCAAAAGCAAGAAAGCTTCATCGAATGGTTAGCGGCTTCAGGAAAACGGCCAAACAATTAGAGAAAGAGCATGCTAATTTAAAAGAACGATTGAGGCAAGCAAATCAATTTATTGAATCCAAGGAATTTATGAAAGCGAAGTTAAACACAACTTCATACAATTTTATAATGTCGCAATTAAAACATCAGCAAATTTCTCCAAGAGGACGAAGATTTTCTATAGATGACAAAATTTTTGCACTATCTTTGTTAAAGCAAAGTCCAAAAGGATACAAATTGCTTCGAAAAGTCTTTGCAGTTCCTTCAAGGAAAATTTTAACAAATCTCTTAACAAAAGTTCCTTTCGATACAGGTATTAATAAGACCATGGTAAATTTGTTAAAAAGTACAGTGCAAAAAATGGAAGACCTAGACAAGTACTGCACAATAATTTTTGATGAGATATCTTTAGATCCTCTACTTCTTTATAATAAAAAAAAAGATGTAATAGATGGATTTCAAGATAATGGAGATGGTGAAAGGAAGCCTGTTATTGCAGATAAGGCAATGGTATTTATGGCCAGAGGAATCCATAAGAAATGGAAGCAACCATTGGCCTACTACTTTAATGAAGGCGGAATGAAAAAAGATATACTAGCAATAACTATTAAAAACATTATACGAGCAGCTAGATCAGCCGGATTAAAGGTCGTAGCCACTATATGTGATCAGGGAACTCCAAATGTAGCAGCGATTCAATCGTTATATACAGAAACAGAAAATATATATAAATCTACTAAAAAAGAAAATCGCAACTTTGGCTTCGAAATTGATGGGGAAGAAGTGGTCCCGTTATATGATCCACCTCATTTGCTCAAGGGAATCAGGAATGCACTCTGCGATTATGATGTGTCATGTGCAAAACAAAATAGGTACTTGGAGACATATTAAAAAAAATGTGCCTTGAGGTACACCATATTCTACCTTTCTAAAATCACTAAAATTATTACTTATTTTAACGCACTGATATCTATCAGAGAGATAGCTTTTCATGAAATCAAGTGATACGCCTCTAATTTCAATATGTTCCAGTGATTCCAGAAGGAGAGTATGGCTAACAGTGTCAAATGCTTTTGACAGATCAATGAAGACACATAACGCAGGCTTATTATTATCTAAAGCGGTATACATATTAGTTACTAGATGTAAAATGGCATCTTGAGTAGAATAACCTTCTCTAAAACCATATTGTCTATTTGAAATAATTTTATATTTACTGAGATATTCATTCAATCTTTTTTTCAAGATTTTTTCAAATACTTTTGAATAAATAGTAATCAGAGAAATTGGTCTATAGTTAGTAACTACCTGCCGATCTCCGCTTTTATAAATCGGTAGTACAACCGATTTTTTAAACGCAGAAGGATAATATCCTTTTTCAAAACATTTGTTTATGATACATGCTAAGGGCCCTGCTATTATTGGTGCTATTATTTTTAATACTTCTGTTTTCAGTCCATCTATTCCGGCTGATTTCTTATTTTTCAAAGATGATATTACGCTATTTACTTCTTTATCATTCGTGGCTAGTAGAAAAAATGAATTTAGTGACATGGGAGCGTGTTTAATTTTACAATTTGGGTTTTGTTGTATTTTATCCGCTAGTTCTTTGCCAATATTAGCATAATGGTTATTAAATATGTTAGTAATTGATCTGATATCTTCTACTGTTTCCCCATTATCATTTACATAGTTGATAATATTTGGTGTTTTTGTCTTATTACATATTTCATTTACTGCATCCCAAAGGTTTTTACTATTATTTGCGGTTGCCTTAATTTTATTTTTAAAATAATTATTTTTTGTTGCCTTTATTATTGCTTTTAGTCTATTTCTATAAGATATATATTCTTCTCTTAGTATTATATTATTAGGAGCCCTAAGTAATTGTTGATACATTTTATCTCTTTTATTTATAGATGTTAAAATACCATTTGTTATCCACATTTTACGTTTTTTATTTTTAATTTTTATAGTTGAAGTACAATATATATTATACAATATGTTATTTCTTTTTGAATAATTTCAATAAAATTGTTTGTTGCAGAATCTACATCATCTATTTGATATACTGAATGCCAATTTACTTGATTAAGGCGCTCTTTTAACTTGTTATAATTGATTTGTGATTAAGTTTCTATTTTTTGTAACATTTTTTGGAGTGTTTTCTAGAACAATTTGTAAATATATGAAGTAGTGATCGGTTATTGTTGTTTTAATTATTACAGGTAGTATTAAGTCTACATCTAATTTTGTTTTTATAAATATATGATCAATACAAGATTTACTAATGCCATTGCATCTAGTATAATCATTTATCGCCGAGTGAAATCCAAATTCATGCATAACATTTAAATATTCTACGGAATTATAAGTGTTTTTTGAGATGTCTATATTTATGTCTCCAGCAAAAATAAAATAGTCTACATTATTGGTATTGTTATGCATAAAGTAATTTCTAATATTTACAATAAACTCAAGATCACATGTAGAAGGAGATCTGTATGCACCAATTATGCTAATTTTTTTATTAAAATATTTTATAGTGGTAAGTAAAATAGTATTATTGTTTGCCGATGTTATCAATTCATGTGTAAAGTCCAAATCATCTTTAATATACATAACCAGTCCGTCATTTTGATTTATGTTGCCCTGATTATATAATATATTATATCCTTGTATGTTGTACAGGCTTAAATTTTGAATTTGCCATGTTTCAGTAAGTATAATGCAGTCAGGTTTGCAAGTAAATAAGTCTAGGTAACATGTAAATTCATCTAAATTTTTTCCTATACTTCGAATATTATTATGTAATAGTTTAAAATTAATATTTTCCTTATTTACCTGCAGCACCTGATCACATTCATTACAATTAAATACGCTTTCAGTTTTTAATTCACTAATATTATAATCACGGATATATTGGTTCATCCTGTATGGATGATTTATAAATTTATTATATTACTTGATTAAACAGAAACCTATATTTACTAGAATAATAGTATCAATAATATTAATAGTAATAACAAACAAACAAATTACAAAGTAGGGTTTATAATAGAGCAAAAAAATTTATATTTGTATATATACATAAGCCCTCTGATTCTGATTACTTAGTACTTTTTGATCTAGTAGAGTATTTAGTATTAAGTTTTTGTTGTTCTTTCACAGCTTGACTTGAACTGGCGAATGGATTGCTCGGCCTAGACGCAGCATTTTTTTGTGTGGTTCCTAAACCCTGTTTGCTTGAACCTGCTTCTGGATTTATAGCTTGTATAGAGTCACTTCCGTAAGAGTTTAGTTGCGGAGTTCCCACCGCAGGATTTTGTATGTTGCAAGAATAGATTTTAGAATTCGGTGTAGGAGGAGCACTATTTGGTCGTGGGGATTCTTCAATCTGGTGTTCGGACTCACTATTTATTAGGTCATCTATTGAGTATTTGATATTATTCACAAACAAGGCACCTCTTTTGATTTTGCAAATGCGACTTTCATCTTCTTTTGCTAGTTTTAGATGTTTCTTTAAAATTTTGTTATTTTGTCTTTCTTGATAGGTTAAGTCATGCACGATATTTATTTGAGTGCCCTTTAGTTTAAAACATTCTCTCATTAAAGTTTGTTTCCGAAGATATGAAATGAATTCGATTTTTATTGGACTATTCTGCAAATGTCTTAGGCAATAAATGTTATTTATTTCGTTTATTCCTATATTTATTTCCAATTTTTGGTTTAACGTGCTTAACACAAACTCTTCCAAGATGTTACCTTCAGGAATTTCTAGGCCAAAAATTAAAATATTATTTTTCCGCTGTTTTTTATCAACACTTTCTATTTTTGTAGAAAGCTGTTTGCAATCCTTCTCAAGATTATTTACTTTCCTAATCGTATCTTCTAATTTTAGCGTAATTCTAGCTTCAGAGGCTTCTATTGCATTCTTAAGCGATGCATTTACTTTCCTTAATTCATCCAAAATAGCATGCGAGATGTTTAAATCAGTCATATAGTCGAGTAAACTTTAACTTGGCGTGTGGATGAGTTGTTATTGTGCATACTATTTCATTTTCTCTTGCACACAAAGTTAAAGCAATAACCCAAAAACATTGTTCACGTATGTTTATACGTAAACAAATGGTTTTGGGCCATTGCTTCAATTTTGTGTGCAAGAGAAAATACAATAATACGCACAATATCAACTCATCCACACGCCAAGTTAAAGTTTACTTGAGTATATCTAGTGAGATAGTGTGTGGTTTGCTTTAATTATGTTCTTATCAGAACGAATCGAATACCCAAGTTTTTCAGGATTTTGTTTTATTATATTTACTGTTTAGGTTATGTGCAGATATGTATATATCTTTAAAATATATTAATATTAAGTTTATTTCTTGTGGATTTGTGGTGTACTTACTATATTTTATACACTGTAAAGTTTGGCACAATTTCAGCACTAAATATTATATGAATTTCCGTACTTTCGCTTTTAACAATTCTCTTGCTGTTCTACACACCAAATCATTTTTATTTTGCATTTCATGAATTAAAATCTAACAGTTTGAACTCGTAAATTATAAATAAAAAATATGATTAACTACTCAACGGGTAAAAGCCCCGACTTGCATTGAATTATACTTGCAAATCCAAATTGGTAGCCAAGTTTATTATCTTTTCTTCACCAGACACAGACCGGTTTCGAATTTATTATGTTCTCGTCAGTGTGCCATAGGTACCTGATTGAAAAGACAAATAACAAAGGCGTAAATCATCGAATATAATAAATATCTTTATTCATTAAAAATAACAAATACAATTATTATAAATTACACATATTCTGGGTTTTTAGGTGTGACTTTAAGGATATAGAAAACCACACATTTTACAGGAATTGTGGATTGAGGTCGGAAGTATATTATATGAGCAACATTTTTGTTCATTCATTAAAATGTATATAACCACCCACATATGAGTAATATATTTGACCTCATTGCACATCGTTTTCTTAGCAGCAAATCTGATAATACAATTGTGGTCACAATTATCTTTTGCAAGTCATTAAGAAGTACGGGGTGCATTAAAATAACACCTAATACAATGTACAGATACAGAAAAACTGAAAATTTTAAGTTTCACAATAAGTAGTAGGTGAACATAGTGAACATTGATACAGTTTTATTTTAACAATAAAAAAAATATCGCTTACTATTAAACTCTCGATTGAATCCCAGTAAGATTTTTATTAATCTGTTTTATTCATTAATTTGTCTTAGGAACAATATTAAGGTGGAATGCGTGCGAATTATCATTAGTCAAAATAGTTTGAGAAGTGGCAAAATCGTATGGTTACGAAATTGTCGAAAGATTTTGCTTTTTGGCAACTTTAATTAAATAAAATTATACAGGGTGATTAAGTTTTTATCTTGCTAACTTTAAAAATCAATAGAACAGGTTAAAATAATGTTAGTTTCTGGTATAAACTTATGTCCAAAAACGCTTCGTTTGGGCGATAGAGGGCGTTGAAGTTCCATTTCATTTCTCGTTTTTCCACCATAACTTTTGAACCAAGGATCCGATCAAGGTCAAATTTGGTATAGAAACACTTCTTAAGTTTTAACCCCTCATCAAGTGTATTTTTGTGTGTTACCCCTTCTTACTTTTTTCAAAACTTTTACAAAAAAAATCACAAAATAACTACGCCGGCATATTCACTGGTCTATTTTGTAACTTTTTCGTATCTTTTGTTTTTTCGATATTTTGCTTTGTTTTTGAGATATTTAATAAAATTCGTGACAATGTAGTTAGTGTCAGCCGCGTAAATTTTATTTAGCGTTACAGCAGGCCATGGAAGACAAAACTCACAGCGTCTTACGTAAACTGACGTTTGCCAAAATTGTTATTAGTCTCATTTAAAAGTGTTTTTAAAAAATGCCAAGAATTTTTCCAAATGGTGAATACGCCGATATGCATTATGTTTATGGTTTCTGTGACGGTAATTCCAAGGCAGCAGTTGTAGAGTACCGAACGTGCTTTCCCAATAGAAGTACTCCAAATGCACAAGTTTTTGTTGATGTACATCGGCGCTTTTCTGAAAATGGTTTACTCCATCACAATGACCAAAATCATTATCCACAACAAAGGAATAATCACCGAATTCTTCAACTCTTTGATGTCAACAGATCTTTAAGCACACGCTGGGCAGCCCGGCAACTCCATTTATCTCAATCAAAAGTACTAAGAGCACTTAAAAAAGACCATCGGAGGGCTTTTCATTATCTGTTCAAGGTTTGCTGCCTGGAGATGCTGAAAAACGTCTACACTTTTGCCGATGGATTTTAGATTCAACAGAATTAAATCCACAATATTTTACTAAGATTTTATGGACAGACGAATCCAATTTTACAAGAGCAGGTGTTGTAAATTATCATAATCTCCCATGTTTGGAGTGAAGTCAATCCTCACTGTATCAGATAATCTTCATTTCAGCACGAGTTTAGTGTAAATGTGTGGAGAGGTATTTTGAGTAACAATCTCTGCGGGCCGCATATTTTACCTCGTCGATTAAATGCAAATTTATTTCGTGAGTTTCTGGAGAACTCTCTTCACGAGGTGTCTGACGATGTTCCGGTAGATTTACGCGAAGAAAGCTGGATACAGTTGGATGGTGCTCCTGCGCATTACGGAAGGCAAGTAGTGCAGTGATTGAATTTGAATGAAAATTATCATCACCGATGCATTGGACGTATCCCCAACAATCACCCATATATGAGAATTCCCGGCGAGGGGCCAGTGGCTTGGCCACCTCGCTCGCCAGATCTGAATCCGTTGGATTATTTTCTTTGGGGCCATCTAAAAGGAATTGTCTATGATACACCAGTAAATACACGTGAGGAATTGATTCAAAGGATAAGGTTAATTCTTGTGATGAAATAAAAATTAATCCGGTTCAAATAACAGCTGCAGTTAATGACATTCGCCGATGTCAAAAGTGTATTAAGGCTGGAGGATTACACTTTGAGCAATTATTGTAATTTCGTTGTATTTTTTAAAAGTATTTGTTATTAAATTAATTCACATTGTCACGAATTTTATTAAATATCTCAAAAACAAAGCAAAATATCGAAAAAACAAAAGATACGAAAAAGTTACTAAATAGACCAGTGAATATGCCGGCGTAGTTATTTTGTGATTTTTTTTTTGTAAAAGTTTTGAAAAAAGTAAGAAGGGGTAACACACAAAAATACACTTTGTAACGATTTAAGTTGTAATTCGTTACAACAGATAATAATTTCTATTTTGCGTATTAAAATACGATTCCTCAATAGTGAATAACCCTGTATGTGTACATGATCGGTATGTGGTAGGAAAAAATGCAACAAAAAACGCCACAGCGGTTCAACGCGGTGGACAAGCCATGCTTTGGGCTAGGCAGAGGATCTTTTGCTTTTCGAATCTCATCGAGGTAAGTTTATGCTTTTTTGTACCGAGTCGCTTAAATATCGTTGTTCATAAATTTGTTTATTAGTGATTGCTTTAGTTTATTGTGCAATAATAAAAATAATAATTTGTCAGAATAATTACTGTATTTCGTATTATTTCCATATTTTGGATTAATTTCAGATAATTACCTAGTTGCACTGTTTTTTAAACACGTGGATGGGTATTCCCATTTCCGTTTTACCGTATCTTGTCTGAAGTAGACGTTTTTCGTGGCTCAATTTTATTAATTGACACGTTATACAATATTTAAATTGTATAAATTATCGCTGTAAGTGAAACTTGCAGATAATCGTATTTCGTGCATAGAACATTTTCTGTGTGGATTTTTATTGTTATTAGGTTCTTCTACTGTGATCCATATGAGCTGGAAAAAAGGAGATTAAACTGGTTTTGGGATAGTAAGAAAGTCCATCTGAGACTTGGGTTTTGCCGAATTTATTTACTGTCCAGAGCTACCGATTTTAGGAACTTCCAAAGCATACGAGGTAAGTGATCTATAGTATTTTTTTATTCTCTTTGAATTAATCAATAGTACGTTTGATCACTTGCTTCGGATGTGACAGAAGTCCGATTTTTTGGTTTCCTTTTTTTTTTCATCATATTCACGCCATATGCAATTTATTATTGACAAATTATTATTATAAGCTCATTCCGTAATTATCGTGTACGTTACAAGAGTGTATAATTAATTACCTTGGTTTTAAGTATTTTCTGCCATTTTGAATTAGGCATAAGTCATTAATTTTTTCGTCGAAAAGCGAAAGACATTTGTTCTCTTAATTGTCGTTATTTCATAGATTAAATTTTTGCTATTTTTACCGTTAAACTATTAATAAAAGATTTACTTGAAATCTTTACTTGTGTTAAAATTCCGAATTTAGTTCAAAATTATTATTGTTATTAATCTTAAATATCTAAATTTTTACAGTTCTTACTTCATTAACGTTCCTAAATTTTTATTGTTCGATAATCTGACATTAAATTATAGTCCTTGAAAAAAAATTACAGTCTCCTCCTGGTTTTTTAACCTATAGGATAAATAAATCAAGTTAGTTTATTTGTTAATGAACTGATAGTGAAATTTTATTATTATTTAATAATTCATTTTTAGTAATTGGTGTCAGATACCATATCTTTACGTAATTTTAGTCATTTTACAAATTCTAATATTTTGTTGTGTCATTTTGACAATTTTTTATAGTAATATTAAGAACTATTAATTTTGTGAATTGGAGTAATTTAACTACCTATATACTTTGTAATTTTTCATCTACCCCTAGTTGAAAGAATTTTCAACCTAGTGTTAATTTCTCTGTTCCTTTTCTCAACTGTTCTGTATTTATTTCATGACATCTGGCTTTCTGGAAATTTAACTCACTGGAAATCTGTACCGAGTTAACAACAACTGAAGTAAGGAGATATTGGGTGTTCCCGAAAAATCACAAATTTGGTTGGAACCAGGACACTCTGGATTGAGCAGGAGTGTGGAGACAGGATCTGACAACCTTTTCATCACCTCGAGTACTCGTAGGATTCATCGATCTCAGGAGAACCCCTTCCGTCTCACTTCATTCCGTCGAGTAAGCCTTTACAACAGAACAGACAGACAGAGAAATTTATTAAGTCATAAATGTTATTCCATTTTTTTTTGTTCACATTGTCACTATTTCAATTATATTTGTTCAATTTTAATTTGTACAGAATTTGTAATATTAAACTTGTTAAATCTAAACTTTCTTTCTTTCTAATTTATGTGTAGTAAATACCTAATTGTGTTTTGATTAAACTTTTGTGTATTTAGTTAAAAATACTCTGGCGCCCATCTATTGCTTTTAACATAATCTCAGTGTTTAAAACAAGGCTTCACCGAATTCACTACCTCGCTGTAGCTAGCTGGAGCTAATTGTTAAGTTGCACTTTAAATTGGGCCAATACAATTAGAAGTGTCGCTGCAACTTCCAAGAGGGATGAGGGGTTAAAACTTAAGAAGCTTATGTAAGGTCATAAGCAGTGTTTCTATACCAAATTTGACCATGATCGGATCCTTGGTTCAAAAGTTATGGTGAAAAAACGAGAAATGAAATGGAACTTCAACGCCCTCTATCGCCCAAACGAAGCGTTTTTGGACATAAGTTTATACCACAAACTAACATTATTTTAACCTGTTCTATTGATTTTTAAAGTTAGCAAGATAAAAACTGAATCACCCTGTATAATTGTGCACTAAAGCTCCCTTGCGTCACAATTAATTATGCTCAGATACTGTCGGTGGTCATACCATTAGGATAAAAAGGTTAATGAGTTATTACTGATTAAAGGTGAGAAGGCACCAGTTACATTCTAATCAATCTAATATGTTTTATATATACCTCCGAACACAAAAAGTGATAACTATGATCTCATTTTTGACGCGATTGAGTCATTTTACTGTATTGTAGATGCCAATGTTTTAATTATACAGAGAGATCCAGAATAATTGAACGTGCCGCTCCCCAAAGATTTTTTGTGTGCCGCTCACGTGACATCCAGAATGATTGCACGTGCCGCTCCCTAAAGATTTTTTGTGTGCCGCTCACGTACTTTCAACATTTTTAAGTCGTGCAGTTGGCAACAGTGACTCAGAGGGTGACATATAAACTGAAATTAACAGTGCCGGGTCGCCGAATAAATTGAAATAATAAAGGTTAAGAAAATGTTTTTAAACACAATTTATATCCATAATAGTGATATTAGTGTCACTATTTTTTACTGAAATGGCTTGAACTCCAATATAACCGTATTTTACGAGGACGACATCAGATTGGTAACACTGAACTGGTACTTCTTGTAATATAGGAAAGTAGTTTTAATAATGTACAGTGTGTCAACTCTAATTTTGCCCCCCCCCCCTCTATTTCCTTATTTGTGAAGATATTTTAAAACTTTAAAATGTAGCCTTATCAGATTTCATTTCCAGAATTTTTCAAATATAATAATCAAAATTACCCAGCGCCAATACATACAGGGTGGTGAAAAAAAGTTGTTAGTTTATGCACCTTTATAATCAATAAAACTTAACTACAAAAAACAAAAACCCTGGATAACTGATAACATAAAGTTACTAATGAAACTTCGTGATAGAGCACAACAAAAATTTAAAAGAACTCACAATAACTTTCACTGGGAATACTATAAAGAACTACGAAATTTCACTAACATAGCTATAAAAAATGAAAAAAGAGCATATCTTAATTATACTTTAAATAAAGACAAAAGAAGTAAAAGTTTATATAAAGAATTAAAAAAATTAAACGTATATTCCAAAAACAGCTCAAACAGAGAAGAGGTATTACCAAATAACATAGCTGGTGTAAATAAAATTAATACATATTTTATAGAGTCCTCTCAGTCGAATAGTGAGCCAGATGCTTATCTGTTAAACCTTTTGTTGAGCAATGAGCAATTGAGCAAGATGAATAAACACCTATTATCAGTCAAGTCAACTGCAGTTGGTATTGACGATATTGGCATAAAGATGCTACTATACTGTTGTCCTTATATAATAACTTATATTACACATTTAATTAATTATTCGATAGAAACCGGTATTTTTCCCACACAGTGGAAAACAGCATACGTTAACCTGCTCCCTAAATAAAAAAAACCAATGGAATTTAAAGATTTGCGGCCAATAAGTATACTACCTACTCTATCAAAAGTCTTTGAAAAAATTTTATATAGCCAAATAAAAGCTCACTTAGACAAAAACAACTTATTATCCGAAAATCAATCCGGGTTCAGATTCCTACATAGTTGCACCACTGCACTTTTAACAGTAACAGATGATATCCTGTCATAGGCTGATAATAATATGTTAACTACATTAGTACTCTTAGATTTCTCCAAAGCATTTGACAGGATTAATCATAAGCTACTGTGCGCTATATTGCACAACATAGGCTTTAGTAAAAATGCAGTGGCTCTGATGGAAAATTACTTGTCAGAAAGAAGCCAAATTGTTAGGTATAAAGAAAACACATCCCAGCCACTATACCTACACAATAAGTGGTGTGCAACAAGGGTTAATCCTTGGACCTATCTTATTTTTAATATATACGGCGTCAATCCAACTATGTCTAAAATATTGTAAATGTCATTTATGTGCGGATGATACGCAGCTATACCTGGCTTATAACGAGACTCAAATTGAAGAATCAAACGCACATAACAATGAAGATTTAAATTCGCTATTAAATTTATCACAACAGTATTGCCTAACATTAAATCCCTTGAAATCTCAAGTTATGCTTTTTGAGCCCAAAGCATGTCGAGAAAGGTGTACAGAAAAAGTCAAAATTATATTAAACAATGAACCACTTCCTTTAACTAATGTATCAAAAACTTTAGGACTTCATATAGATTGTGAGCTAAGGTTTGACAAACACATCAACCATGTTATAAAAAACGCTTTCTGTAACATAAAACTAGATTAGATTAGATTAGATTAATTTATTTCCCAAAAATATACATGTTAAATTTTAAATTAAGATATGTTAACAACATAATACATATGCATATATATTTATTTTGCCACAAGCATTGGGAAAGTGATTTACTTGCAAAATTATGTATATATTTTACTATACTTAAATTAAAAATAAATTTTACATAATACACTATCTTTAGGTAATAATTACAATTCAAAAGGTAGTTTGAAAATATTCATCGAGGAAGGTGAAGTAATTTTTTTAACTCAATTTTAAATTTTCTACTGGAAAATGATTTGATGTTTTGTGGTAAATGATTGTATATTTTTATACCAGCATACAGAGGTCCATTTCGTCTTCTATTGTAGTTATAATTAGGTGGGATAATTTCTTGGTTTCTTGTTGGATAATTATGCCTGTCAGATGGTCGTAATAACAAATTATGGTTTTTATGAATTAGAAGAGAAACTTTGTATACATATAGATTTGTTAAAGTAAATATTTTCAGATCTTTAAAAAATGTTCTGCAAGAGTCCCTGGATTTTAATTCACACAGTACCCGAATGGCTTTTTTTGGATTATAAATGTTTGTGTCGCGTTTACAGCCGACCCCCAAAATTCAATTCCGTATTGTAATATGCTGTTAAAATATGCGAAATACACTTGTTTAGCAACTGTAAAATTTATATTTTGTTTTATGGTGCGTATTGCGAACACCGCTTTGCTAAGCTTAGAATTTAATTGTGTAATATGCTCTGACCAGTCTAAATGTTTATCTATGTGTATCCCAAGAAATTTTGTTGAATCCGTTGAGCTTATGTCTCCTTGACTTAAATGTATCTTTATGTCTTCTAAATTTCGATATAACTGAAATATTATACTGTGCGTTTTATTATAATTAAGTGCGAGTTTATTTGCCAGAAACCAATCTGATATACTATCCATTACGGTCTGACTGACTGTTTGCAACGATGTTATGTCTTTTTGATGTATGATAATACTCGTGTCATCCGCGAAAAGAGAAAATGAAACTGTTGGAAAATTAAAAGCTATATCATTAATATATATTATAAACAATGTTGGACCCAGTACGGATCCTTGAGGAACACCACATTGAATATTCACACGACTAGACTCATAATTTATTAATTCTGTATTGGTCTCATGCGTTACCCTAACAAACATTTCACGTTCACTTATATATGATTTAAACCATTCTAGTGATGTTCCTTTTATCCCATAATATTCCAGTTTATTAATCAGAATGGAATGATCGACACAATCAAACGCTTTAGTTAGATCGCAAAATATCTCTAAGGGGATTTGTTTTTGTTCTAAAATTTTATTAATATTCTCTAATAAAGCAAATATTGCATCAGATGTATTAAGATTTTGCCTAAATCCAAACTGCGAATTGGTTAAAATATTTTTATGATTGAGGTAAGATATAATTTGTTTGTTAACAATCCATTCCAATAGTTTTGAAAAACACGGTACAACGAAATGCCTCGATAATTATTTAAATCTAATTTACTTATCTCTTTTTTTATAGATAGGTAATTGAGGTTTTAAAACAATTTGGAAATATTCCACTAGTAAGTGACAAGTTAAATAAATATGCTAAAGGTCCTTTTAAAATTTCAATATTCATTTGAATTAGTGTTATTGGAATGTTGTCGATACCGGTGGATTTTTTTGGTTTCTGTGCAGATACACTTTTAACTATGTCTGTTTCAGTAATGGCGGAAAAGAATAATGAGTTAGGATCATTATAATTTACCTTTTGAAGATAATTTGAACTAGGTATTTTACAAGTAATATTACTGACTGTAGATTTAGCTGCTTGTTCAAAGAAAATTTTAAATTCATTGCTGATATCAGCCGGATCGGTAATCAACAAATGATCTTTAACGATACTTATATTATGTGGCTTTTCAGCTGTGTTTTTTGTAAAATGATTTACTAAATTCCATGTCGACTTTGTTTTATTTGCAGAGTTAGAAATTAATTCTCCAAAATAATTATGTTTTGCCTGTTTAATTATGTTTTTTAATATGCGGCAATAGTTATTTATATAAACAACTATGGCAGGATTATTTGTATATTTTTTAAGAGAAAATAGAAAACGCTTATTTTTACAGGATATTCTTATGCCTTTTGTTATCCAGCCGGTATAGTGTGATTTATTATTTGTGTTAGAGTTTTTTAAAGGAAAAGATTTATAGTAACAAGAATTAAATAAGCCATAAAAATATTCATACGCCCTATTTACATCTACTATACACATAAGAGGTTCCCAATTTATATTTTGTAGAAGTTCCGTAAATTTTATATTATTGCTTTTATTGTAAAATCTAACATTTTTAGAAATAGGGTGACTGTAATCGTTTTGGTAATTCAGTTTTAAATTTAAGAGTTGTGCATTATGATCAGAGACACCCACTTCCATAGTTTTTGCAGAAAATTGTAGGCTAGAATTAATAATAATGTTATCAATAGTAGTAGATGTCGTTGGGGTTATTCTTGTCGGATTCGTTATAGTAATTTTTAAATTGAGCATACTTAGCATATTATTAAAATCTTCTAAATTTTTGCTAATTATCTTAAAATTTAAATTAAAATCACCACATACTATATACGTATAAGCTTTAAACTTGCTGTAAAATTCATTTATTAAATCCCAAAAAATATTTAAAAACAATTCAAAATTACCCGATGGGCTTTTGTATACGCATATAATAATAATTTTTAAATCTGTATCGCAGACTGTATTGAATTCAAATTCCTTTTCCAATGGTAAGGTTTCTATATTTTCTATTTTTTTGAAATTTAGATAATCTTGAGTATAAATTACCACACCACCATGTGTATACAAATTACGGGAAAAACAAGAAATTATTTTGTATCCATATAGTTGAAAATATGCTTCTTCGTTGCTATGCATCCAATGTTCTGAAAGGCAAATTACATTGATGGAATCGTTACTTTTATTATGTTCATTTAAAAATATATTTATCTCATCACATTTATTACGTAATGATTGAACATTAAAATGCATTACAACAAATGGTTGACAAACTGTATGAAAATTATCATTAAGATTAAGGCAGGCCGTATCCTATAGTTTCTTAGTATTGTGGCGCAACGTATAGTTCATCCTGTTGGTGCTACTCTGTCCGGCTTGAGCTGCCTGTATCACTACAGGTGCTCGAATCTCCTCTTCATGTTCAAATATTTGTTTTCCGCTCTCGCCTTCGTTCATGCATGTACTTTCGGTACTTTCTTCTTTGTCCCTTGAATCATTTATTATTACATCCTGGTATTCCTTACAATTTTTAATATCATTTAGACTATATTTTTGTTTTTCAATAAATATATTGTCTTGTCTTAAATATGCCATTTTGCCCAAGTTCCTTGCTTTTATAAGATACGGAATTAATTTTTTTCTTTCCTCCATTACTTTCTCAGTAAAATTTTCAGCAATACCATAGGGACTACCTTTTAGATTTTTTCCATTTTTCAGTAGATCAAACTTTTTTTGTGTAGAGTTTAGTTTAATAATTACAGGTCTGGTTTTATTTTCTTTTCTAATGCCTATTCTGTGAATATTCAATATATCATTTTGTTCTAAAATTATATTTAATTTAGTGTTTGCAATATCCATTACTTTTAATTTAATTTTTTCATTACTATTACAATCAGTTTCAGACACACCATAAAAAATTATGTCGTTTAGTTTTTGTTGTCTTTCAAATAGATTCATTTTTGCTTCAAGTATAGTAACTTTTTTCTTTAAATCCTCATTCTCTTTCTTGATAGTATCGAAGTTGCTTTTTATATCGCGAATATCAGTTTATATTTCACTGATAGTTTTTACAAGAAAGTCTATTTTTTGTTCCATGCTGCCGCTATTTCTGTATACTTGTAATTGAAATTTGTTTATTTACCTATTTGCTAAATAACTTCACTTAACGAAAAAATAATCCAGTATTCTGCACTTCAATGAAATGTACAACTTTTCACACACTTACTAACATATCTTATTTTATTTTTTGTGAATTATATCTTGTTTTCTATCAATTATTTCAGGGAGTTACTAGATACACGTGTGTACACGTACACAAGCAAATCACAATATATAATATATAATAGTCGACATTTACTTAATTGGAAAACAAAAATGAATCTATGTGAAGCGCTAGTTCTATCACATTTAAACTATAGTGACGTGATATATACGGTCCATGCCTTACAAAATTTAATCATAATCGCCTTCAACGAATTCAAAATTCCTGTGTGAGACTCATCTACGGACTTAATAGACACGAGTCAGTATCTCAGAAACTACTAGCTCTTAGATGGTTGTCTATATCTAAAAGAAGATATTTGCATAGTAGTTGTCTGTACCACAAAATACTGATTCAAAAGACTCCCTCCTATTTGTACAATAAAATAAAGTTTCGAACGGACATACACAATTTAAATATCCGCAGAAAAGATGTTCTCACCATACCTAAACACAAAACTGCTCTATTCCAAAGGTCATATTCTTACACCGTCTGCAAAGTTTTAAATGGTATACCGATTAGTGTAAAAAATATGAAAGAACTGAAATTTAAAATAACAGTTAAACAATTATTACTTGAAAATAAGATTATTATAAACTTTAATATATAATAATATTCATATACCTAATTACCTAATTAGGTATTTTAATTTTTCTTGTTTTCTTTTATTTTGCAAATAAATTTACTTCTGTATTTTCTTTCTGTTCTTATTTGGGATTTACGGCCACACTTCTGAACATTACCCAGATAATCTGAAAAATATCTGGATTGTTTAAAAAATAACCTTTACGCCTGTGACTTTACGTCAAAGGAACAGTTAAAGGTTGGTTTTTTTGACATAAAATATAATTAAAATAAAATAAAAACAATGATGTTTTTGCAGACGTTTCGGAAACTTAATCTGTTTCCTTTCTCAATGTTAAATAGTCTTTTTTAATAATAATAATAATAATAATAAGTTTATTGAAAAAAAATATGAACAACATACATTTTTCCAAAAGGAAAGGGCATTGCTAAAGCATTTTTCAGCCTTCCCTGATACTACAATAATTTAAAATTACACATCTAAATTCAAACAATTATATATATTAATAATAATAATAATAATATAATAATAAACTTTATTTTTCCATTAAAGACAATACAGTAAATATTGTATAGAAATAGTCACATGTAAAATACACAAAAAATAGAATATAAAACAAATATAGACATTGTATAACTATATAAAATTCTTCACATATTAAAATATTCTTCGAGTTTATAAAAAGTTTGATTAATTAAAAACAATTTGAGATGCTGTTTAAATAGCGACAGTTTGCTACAATGTTTTATTTCTGCAGGTAGATTGTTGAAAACTCTAGGCCCTAGAGAACCAAGTGATTTTGCAGATATATTTAATTTATTAAAAGGTATATAAAAATTATGTTTTTGCCTGGTATTTACATCGTGTAGGTCTTTATTACAATAAAATTTATTTTTATTTTTAAAAACATATAAACACAATTCAAAAATGAAAAGTGACGGAAGTGTTAATATTTTATATTCTTTAAATATGTTTTTACAAGTATCTCTTGATGATACGCCTACCACACATCTTAATACTCGCTTTTGAGCTAAAAACACGTTGGTTGATAGGGTGGAAACTCCCCAAAAACAGATACCATATCTTATCCGAGAATCAACTTCAGCAAAATATAAGTTCCTTAACTGATTAATATTTAGTACATTTTTTATATTTCTGAACTGGTAGACCATTGAGTGTAATTTCGAAACCAGATATTCGCAGTGAGTTTTCCAGTTTAGGCAATTGTCGATATTAATTCCTAAAAATTTTATATTTGGAGTATTGGTCGATATTGTTGTAGTATCAATTTGAATATCTGTGTACTCACATTTTTTTTGAATATTGTGAAATGTTAATGCCTGCGTTTTGTCAACGTTAAGATAAAGTGAATTTTCGCAGAACCAATTACTTAGGTTTTTCATCAAAATATCACATTTGATTTTCATACTATCAACATTCTTATCTGATATAATAATTGATGTATCATCCGCATATAAAGTAAAGTTTGCCAGGGTACCTAAAGTATCAAGATCATTAATATATAATAAAAAAAGTATAGGACCCAATACCGACCCTTGTGGTACGCCTATAGTAACTTCTACAGATTCTGAATTCACATAACCCACTGTATTATGTGTGATATTATAAGCGACACATACTGTCTACGTTGTAGTAAGTAGCTTTCAACCCATTTTAAAGGTAAGCCCCTTACACCATACTTATATAGTTTTGTAGTAAGTTTTTTGTGATCTACGCAGTCAAATGCCCTGCTTAGATCGCAAAAAATACCAACAGGGCATTCACCTGCTTCAAGATATTCAATTATTTGTTCATGAAAAGACTGTATTGCTGTTAGTGTTGATTTATTATTCAAAAATCCATGCTGATTATATGATAGTGTGTTATTTTTGTTTAAAAAACCCAGTAACCGGTTTAAGAAACAATACTCAATAATTTTAGAAAATCCTGAAGGTATGGTAACAGGTCTATAATTTTTTAATTCCTGTATATTTTTGTTTTTATGAACTGGTATAATTTTTCCTATTTTTAAGAAATCTGGAAATATTCCATTAGAAAATGATAAGTTTACTATATAAACTAGGGGCTTTAATATTTCCATCATTACCTTTCTAATAATAAACGCAGGCACATCATCGTGACCTGATGAATGTTTATTTTTAAGTTTATTATTTATAATATTGCACATTTCCAGTTCAGTATATGGTTGCAAAAATATTGTGTTCTGTTGATAAATTATATTATTAGAAAAATCAGAATGTTCAGCATCTTTATGCGATATTTTATTAATAATATCGAGGGGAGCATTTCTGAAAAACATGTTAAATGCATCAGCAACTTCCGCCTGATTATCTATTATTTGATTATTTTCCTGGATAGTAATGTTTTTGCTTTGTTTTGTTTTATTAGACAACTCAGAAACAATACCCCATGCTGATTTTGCGGGGTTATCAGAATTATTAATTTTTCTTTGATAATATATTTTTTTTGTATTTTTTACTAAAATGTTATGTTTTTTCTTTTCTTTATCATAAACGGATTTCAGCTCAGGATATACATTTTTTAGAACATATAAATCCTTTAGTTTACAGCTTGAAATCTTGACTTGGTTATCAACCCATTTTTTGTTATTATTATTTACATAATATTTACGCTTAGGAAAATGTTTATTAAAATAAAATAAAAACGTATTTATAAAATAATCAAATGCATTGTTTACATCATTCATATGATAGAGTTCATACCATTTTTCATTTTCTATATCAAACTGAAAGTTGCGTAAGCTATTATCATTAAAGGATCTTTTTATGTAACACATATTATTATGAGGGTGATCTATAGTTTTGTTTAGTCCGAAATCAAACAAAATTGTCCTATGATCAGAAATGTTATTATCCAGAACACAAGATGTACTATTATCTGTAAAATTACTAAATATTTGGTCAATTCCGGATAGACTGGTATCTGTCACCCTAGTAGGCCACCCCACCATACTATTTAGGTTAAAACATTGCAACAAATTACTCATTTTTTTTAAATCTTTCGAACTATTATATGAGTCCAGATTAAAATCTCCACAAAGTAAAATATTTATATTCGGTTTATAAATAATATATTAACACAGTAGAGTGAAATAATGAAATAATAAATTTGATATATATATATATATATATATATATATATATATATATATATATATATATATATATATATATATATATGTATAAGTTACGGTGCTTGCCGCGACGCATTCAATTAAGATATTTACTAGTGCTTAGCGACCCAAATTACGCAGTAAAATCGGCAACGCTGCATTAATTTTCTCCAAGGGTCGCTAAACCACGGTAAGTAGACAAATTTATTATAATAAACGACAAATGGGTCTATTCTCGTTCACGTCCGTTAAAATTAACACACCTGTTAATATTTTGATTTTTAACATTCCGTTAAGTTAAAATTGATAAATGCTATTCACAGCGGATATTTTTAACGGATCATCTAACATACCCGCATTTAACCAGATCCGTTTAATTCACATTACAGAAGCTAGCTACTAATGCATAGAAAAATAATTATAGTGGAAATTCTATGAACTATTTTAGTATTTCTCTGTGTTTCTATGTATCTATGATCATATTATTCTACATTCTACTATCATAACCTCTGTTTTCCTAAATTAATCATTTTCACCTTTTCGTGGTTTATAAATTATTAATATATAAGGAGATGACAGATGAAAATGCAGAAACTGTATGAATTAATTTTAATATGAAAATGGTTACCTTGAAGTCGCCGTATTTTTACAAGAATTTTTATAAGTTATAACACTGATTTTTTACATTTTTCCAAAAATAAAGCAGTAAAATTATTTTATTAATCGCCTTAATTCTTCATAAAGAAGAGCTGGTACTGCCATTTTTACCCAAATACTTATTTCTATAATCAAAATGTAAAAAAAACGTGTGTAATAGGTATCTTCTAATCTAGAAAACGGAAAAACACCGAAAACGACACGGAAAGACGGAAATTAATTAAAAAATATATGCTGTTTTTACTCTGCGGACACCATTTTATGATTTTATCCCAATAAACAGATCAGGTAATTTTTAAAGGGTGCCTCTAACCATCCTTTATAAATAAACGGATTTGGGTTAATTTTTAACTGCCAAGAGTGTAACGAGAATACCAATTCCGTTAAGAGGTTCTGTTAATTTTTTTAACGGCCTGTTAATTTTAATATTGCGAATGGGAATAGACCCGAATATCATGTTTAAAATAAAAATAAAACTACTCATATGTGACGTAATTGTGAATAATACACATAAAATACTATTGACAGACTATATAATTTATATAAATAATGTACCTATAGTATAGTATCAGATATCTTGTGATTATTAATTGTTAAACAATTCTACATACTTTTTTTACCATTTCGTAATTATTATACGTTATAGTGAAATCGTATCATGTATATATCATCTTTTATTTTTGTCTTTTAGCTTCTCAGTAATCTGCAGTATTCAACCTATAGAATATACTAGTGAAATAAATAACTTTAATTGTTACACTGTTTTGGATAGAGGCTAGAACATTCTCGAATAATTATTTATATATTACACGTACCTTCAGGATGTAATAATAATTATTGTTAAATTTGTTGTAACGATCAGGTGTTACTGCTGTTAGTTCAATATAATTGGCATTGCAGATTGGCATTATACCATTACAGAAATTAAAGTAGATTTCTTTATCCTTATTAGAATTCGCGATATAGGTGTTTGCTACTATACCGGCGATTATTAATACTAATGAATACAGAAATGAGAGTAGATTTCTTTATCCTTATTAGAGAGTTCGCGCTATAGTTTGCTACTATACCGATAAGCAACTAGGTATTTACAAATTGTGACTGTGCCGCCAATCCCTGTCTCTTTTCTGTAAGTCTGAATGCACGTTACAGAATTCAAGTCTGTGACAAGGGCCAATCAAAATTCTAGAAAAAAACAACTACTGGCCGCACGTTAGCTATTTTTGTTTACATTTAAGATTAGCTTGTAATTTAATAATCAACATTAACATAAAAACTGTTTAATTTTTTTCCAGCAATTTTAGGTTATTATAAACCACCACGACTTTTTTAATTGGGAAATTAATAACAGGAAAGTTTGTGCTATCTGAAATTTTGTAGAACTGACGGGTATAACCACTCTCTAACATCGATCGAATTTATTAAATTATTGGCTGTATAAAAATCAACAGTTGATGAACTGTTGCAACTTTTGAATTGCTTCAAGGTTACCTCCTTTATCAGAAGCAGAGAGAAGTAATAAGAGTTGGGATTACTACTGTTGGCACCAACTTCGCAAGTGGAGACCGTTTTAATAACGTATTGTACTAAACGGTTCTGTCGGTCATACAGACTATCTATTCTATAGTAGGCCTTTTCCTTTGCAATGATAGTGTACACTAGTGTAGGTTTTGTCTCTCTTTAACTTGTGATATCTGAATTGATGTCATCTCTGTCAGTGTAGTTCAGTGCTACACTTCGTGTACAAAGGAAAGGACCTAGTGTAACTCCCTTCCGGACACCTTTCAGCTTTCAATTAGGAGATAGTCTCATTTACGTGGTGTGCTTATGTTTTGTTCCATGATCTCATAACCAAGATTGCGAAATTCAAAGCTGTCCGGAAGGGAGTTACACTTCGTTCCTATAATCTTAACTAGCAGACTAATTTCAAGTAGTTGTAACGCTAAAAGTTAACAAAACGCGGAAGCTCTCTTGTCTGGAGGCAAAGGCGTGGGTTGGGTCAGTTCCCTTTTTTTATTTATTATTATTATGTAGGTAAGCTATGTGGGCGCCAGCCGATGAGAATCGACGAGGAGAGGGAAACGTAAACCAAATGAACAAAACAAAGAATGGTATAAATAGAGAAAATATAATAATATAATATAAGGGTATAAGTACGTACACATATATATGAATAGGTATAAACAAGTAGACAACCGGTAATATTGTGCAATGAAACACAAAAACACTCAAAATAACTATTAAAAAGTTCGTGCCTATTTTAACATAAACAATATGATTTAGGTAGAGTGGTAGCAATGACAAATGTAAACTATAACATTTGTCGTTGGTGGTAGCCTACTGCACCACACCTCGTGTATATTTGGTAAAGAACGTATGTACCTTGTGTACAGTGCTTTTGACTAGTTTTACCCTCAGTTTTAATAAGAGTAACTAAATACTTTACAATAAATTTCCTGGGTAAGGTTGATTATAAGTTATGAAACTATGCAAGCAATAAATAATAACATGTAGAGAGTAAACACCAATATTGCAAATAGAAATAACACAACGAGCTTTTGGGGTTATGTCTCGCAACAGCTGTTCTGAGCTCACACAAAAATGCTAATAAAGGTATGTATTATTTAACAATGCACTATATTTAAAGATCAAAAGAGAAAGTTCATATATTTATTACCAATTTTAGTAACTCCTGTATAAAAAGACGTAGATCGTACTCACAAAACTTTGGCCTCTCTAGTCTCGTGTTACTTTTCCGGTGCATCGTACAGGCCAGCACGACTACCAAATCTCGACACCAGGGAACAATAACCAAAACCAAATAAAATGGGCAAACAAAAGGTGCAGGCTGACAAACGAACCATAAATCAAATTGCCAATGGTTGACTGGTTGTGGACGCTCCAAACGAAACTATCCTCAGCAACGAGCTTATACAATTTTTGATGTCCCAACTTTGGCCGGAATTTTTGTAGGGACCAAACTCTGCTGGTACACAATATATGTTCTGGTACTTTCTGTGCAAAATACTGAGATGTATGGGTGATACGAAAAACCTAAAAAGTTTTACCGTAATATTTTCGGTTTACGTTCTAGTTTGACAAATTTTTATTATTTCTAAAATGTGGATAAAAATAAAATATTAATTTAATTAAATTACTGACCTTAGATGTTATTAGGTTTCTTTAAAAAATCTTGGGCTGGTTGAGTATAGATCTGAACAATTCAATTTCTCAAAGATGTCTGCCCCTTTTTTTTTTTGTCTCCCACATTCAAAAAACTAGCTTTTTTGCACCAAATTTATCAAATCTTGAACTTCACAAAAATCCCTAGTTTGACATTTTATCTGTCAATTCTTGGACAGACCAAAACATATATTGTGCAGTTAAAAATTTGGAACGTCTTGTGGCTTTGACTCTTATCGTGCAAGAAGAATCATCCAGGTAATTTTATAGTGATTTAATTTACTGAATAATTCATATTAAAATTACTAACGATTAACTATCTAACCTACAACTTTGTTTTGTTTCAGGAAATATTTACACACGGGACAATTTATACACATCACATAAATTGAAAATAAATGTTGGCTAGAGGCCGGAGGCCAGAGGTAAGTGTAAATAAACCTGCTTCATCACATATGTAATTGTTTAATTTATCTTTTAGGACCCCATCGATCGGCTAATTGTAGCATTGTGACAATCTTGGAACAAACCGTACATCAGTATAGCAATATGGACATATAACAATAATGTGACAACTGCTAACAAAATTAGATATTTTTTAATAAACTCCATATTCACTGTTTTTCACTTATTTAAAATATTTTCCAAGATCGCCGTTAAATTTTTGAGATATGCAACCAGTTTATCATAATGGTGTATCGCCGTTAAATTTTTGTAATATGCAACCAGTTTATCATGGTGGTGTATTGTGTATTGAAGAAAAGGTGGCAGGAGACTGTTACTGGTGGTGTAAGTCATTTGCACCAATGCAAAATTCGATGCCTATTACAATCAAAACATTTGGACCGTTACATAGTTATATGTATACCTCCGATCAACAACTTTCATGATATAACTCAAACATTCTTCTATACCCATTATACAATGAAGAAATAAATACAAAATAAAGTACACCCTGTTTTTATATAACTTTTAAATTTGAGCCCGAAATCGAGTTTTTCTACCTCAAAAACCCCCATTTCCTAAATTTCATTCCAATCGAAAGTCCTTAAGGCATTTCTTCTCGAAAAAATGAAATACAAATATCTACAGATACTAACTTATAGACTTTTTGTTTAGCAGCTACAACATTGTAAGTTATATCTTTTAATATGTAATTTGGCCTAAAAAATCGAATGGTACTAATGGCGACTCGCCATCTATAACGGTCTTCGAGATACGGCCGCTTTTTCGAGAGAAAATTGTAAAATTTGTAATAAGTTTATTATTCGTTTCTCAGAAAATTTTATTCTTCATAAAAGTTTCTAATCAATGCGGTGCACATATTTTCGTCAACAAATCGAAGCTGGAATATACACAGTGGAGAGAAAATATGCAAACTTGCACTATTGGCTGTAAATCACCCCATCACGGCTTCCACGTGCGTCGTAGGTAAAATCTGAGCCCGAAAACGAGTTTCCCAATGAAGAAATAAATACAAAATAAAGTACACCCTGTTTTTATATAACTTTTAAATTACCCGCCCTGGCTTAGTGGTTCTTGACGTGATTTGTATGACCGTTTAGTACAATACGTTATCAAAACGGTCGCCACTTGGTGCCAACTGTAGTATGCGATTGCCAACTCTTATATTACTTCTATGTCATTACAATGGCAGCTGTAACCTTAGCTAGGGGTATTTTCCTACTTTTTTTTAAAGTCAGTTATGGAAATTAGAGAGAAAATGATGAGACACGTGTCTCTGGAATTTTCATTTTGAGTTTATTTTAATCCAAAAATTAATTATTTAAAGTTTGTCATATGTATGTGACGTCATTAAGCGAAAATTCAAAAAACGCGCCAGTTTCTAGTAATTTCTAGGATCTTTCTACTCGTGTGGCTGCTAAAAATATGTCAACGCTCGTTTCATACTTCACTTTTGTTTGTGTTTGACTTTGGCAAAAGTTCTTTGTTAAATTCTATTTACGTTGTTATTACAAGTGTATATTTAGTAGTAGGAGTAAATATCGTAATTTGCAGAGGTGAGTTCGACTGTTTTGTTGAATTTGCAAAAGTACCTACTGTTAATTTTGCTTCCTAGGATGTCGAAAAAGACAGCTAAGTATTGCTTTGTACCATCATGCAAAAATACGTCTTTTACCTCCAACAAAATATTTCTAACTATACCGTTTAATGAGGAAACTAGGAGAGAATGGTGTGTTGCTGTAGGAAGACACAAAATTCCTAAACATACTTCAGGAAATTACTATTGTTGTGAGGACCACTTCGATGTTAGTTTGTTATTTTAATTTAGAAGTAGAAATGCTAATTAATTTGTTTTAGTTAGAGGAAGACTGTGAAAACTGGATTGGATTTACGTTAATGCAACAGAAACTTATTTTAAAGAAAACTATTGTACCCCATAAAAATTTAAGTGGCGAAGAAATTCCTTAAGATGTGTCTCAACTAAGTGACTCTTCTAAAAAAAGAAAAATAGAAAAACTTGAACAAGTATCACAATCGTCTTCGTCTGTGAAACGAGTTTTATTTGAGGAACCAGTTACATCAGCCCACACATCATCTGCTGAAAGTTCACCAGAAAAAATCACTTTGTCTGGGAGTTCGCCACAGAAAAGTATCATTCTTCAATCGTCCTCTGCATCCTCTCTAGCTTCAAATTTGTCGTCTTCACAAATTCAAGGCAGTAGTTCATCAGACAATGAAGTGATGGTTGAGTGTAAAGATACCTATTTGCAGAAAATAAGTATAGACAGAACCTTATTAGTGATTGAAAACCATTCACGATTTTATTTAGGATTACCTAAGGATACATATTTTATTGTTAAATTATTACAAGACTAAAGTAAAATTTGTTATCGAAACATTTTAATTGTATTGAAGAAAATACGTTTAAATTACAGTTTCTACCGTATTGCATTAGATTTTGGTATCGGTGTGTCTGCTGTGTCCAAAATATTTACAAAAGATTTACCTGTTTTAGCAGGTTATTTTAAAAGTTTAATTTTTTGGCCACAACCTGATCTAATTAAAGAAAATCTACCAATACCATTCAGAGCAAGGTACTGGAATGTTCAATCAATCATAGACTGTTTTGAAGTACAGATTGAACAGCCTGCTAACAGCCTACATCAATCGTTGACGTGGTCTTAATATAAAAAAGGTAATACTTTAAAATACTTATAAGTGCCACTCCAGATGGTGTAGTCAATTTTGTTTCCACTGGCTTTGGCGGAAGAGTGACAGATTCCGAAATTGTTAAGGAATCTGGATATATAGACATTTTGCCACAACACTGTGATGTCATGGCAGATAGGGGCTTCAAGCACATTGACTCTTTATTAGCAACTAAAAATTGTAAGTTGATTAGGCCTCCGAGTATTGCGTCTGGATCAAAAAGCACTAAAGAAGATGTAAAACTAAGCAAAAGGATAGTAAGCTTAAGGATTCACATCGAAAGAGTGATTCGAAGACTCAGGGAATTTGAAATGTTGAAACCACATGCGTGTATAGACTTAACTATGGCATGGAAATTAGATTGTAGTTTTTATTGCATGTGGCATCATAAATTTTCAGGGCTCTTTAATAAGGTAAAGTGTACTTCATATTTTACAAGGAGTTGTCGAAAGCAGACCGATGTTGGGTTTTATAAATGTATGGCATTATTTTGTAATCATGCAGAGATTGATCCATCTTATGTGATATGCCTAACTGTCATATATAAAATAACAAAATTTTCAAGAAAAACAATTTTATTTTATTTTTTTATTTTATTGAGACTGTATACTAAATATATTTGAATAAACACAATATTAACTCTTATAAACTATGTATACATGTATTTTTAGCAGCTAATAAAACAAAATTAAAAGTGATTCTGTTTTAATTTAATAATTATATTTAAATGTCATTTCACTAATCGTGGGTAAATAGCAATTTTCCAAAATTCCATTGATTTCCATTGATATCCTCAATAAATTGTCTGTCAAATTGCACCTCTTGAATTTCTACTTCTTTAGTTGCTTCAAAAATAGGAGAGGCTACACAAAACAAACCTAACCGTTTGCCGGAAATTAACTTTTGCAACTGAATTTGGGATAAATATTTTTTATTTATGTTTCCCTTCCCAAAATAATGAGCAACATTTTTGTCAGATGATGGACATTTTACTTCAATGACATAATCATCTGATATTGCATCAGGTGAAGCTCCCAGGAGTGGATATTGCCTGTTTAATAATAAACCTGTTCTCGTCAACTTTATTTTCTTTTTCTCTGCGACTACTTTCAACATGCTTTCTTCCAAGTCTCGTCCTCTCTGAATAGCTTCCGTGTCTGGTAAACTTACCGCTCCAAGAATTTGTTCGACTAACGAACCATCAAGAGTAGAACAAACTGATGCTTCGTAAATCTTGGATGCAGTTATTCTTCCATAGCGCAGTTCAAACCAAACAGGTGTCTTGTATTGGCTAAGGGTTTCTTTCTCCACTTTTTTACAAAGTTCACCTGACATGTGTAATTTGCAGTATTCTATAAAATTATTTACGTCAGAATTACTCACAGTTTTTACTTAATTTAAATGTAATATGTGAGCAGAGAGTCTCTTATGTGCTGTCGGAGATTCAAAATATTTTACTACATTTCCTTCACATTTTTCTTCCTTTGCTTTTGCAATTACTTTAGAAAGAAAATCCTGTACTTCAGACAGCTGTGGAGGCTTATCGCCAGACTTTAAATCGACAGTCTTCAAAGTTTTTATTGTAGTTCCCACTTTTGCCAATAAGGGTTTTTCCAATAACATTCAATTGCTGTTGGACTAGGTTCTTCAGACTTTCTTAGTAGCCAGTACAAAAATGCTATAGCATGTTTACAACCTAAAAATATTTATATGAAAATTAATATATATAAAACATTATAACTTTACATCTTACCAGAACTAGCAACACAGTCGTGACACTCTGATGATACTACTTTGTCTTCTGCCTCATCTATTATAATAGTAACATTGTACGTTTGGCTTCGAACCTTATGTTCCGGGCTAATTTTTCCCTTTACAGTACAAATATTGTTATCTCTTTTCAACTGTACATCTACTGCCGCGTCTTCATAACTTTCCCTTGTTGCCCTTTAATATGGAATAATTTATATTTATTTATACCTACTTTAATTTTCAGAGCAAAGTATACTAACCTCACATTTTTTATCCCCCTTATTTCCGAACTTCAATAACTCATATTGTCCATGAAAAACAAAGATATCATAAAAGGGTCTATGACTGGCAAATTATCGGATTTAGCTTCTACAAAACCTTGTTCCATGTTTAATAAAGATAATTTAAGCACCACGAAAATTGCAACAAATAAAAACAATCAACAACCACCTCTTATCCAACAAAACAAATATCGGTACCTTGGAGTCAAAAGGTCGGATGTCCCAATTTAGCATTTTAGACTAGTGGCATTTCTCTGAAATATAAGGTGGTATGGTATATTCAAAGTCCTGCATTACTGTAGACTTTTGACTTAAGTTTGGTTTTGATGTGGATTTGAGTTACTAATAGATGATACATTAATCCTCTGCAATGGTTTTTTTGTTAAAACATCAAATTTAATAAAAAAAACGTGGACATCAGGCTTTTCAAGTTTGCTTTTTGTATGTAATTTACTACTGCCTTTTTATTAATGATAAGATGTTAGCAAATTACTTGTAACAAAGTATTTTCTAGGAACAAAAACACAAAATTTGTAAAAAAAAAATTTTAAAAAAATTTAGCTTAATACAAATAGAACGCACAGACCCGGTAAAAATCTAAATAAATCCAAAATGTTATGGGATAAAAGGTATGTTCTTATAAAAATTATGAGGATTTTCATCTATCCATTCCAACGCAGTGTCATAAGATTATCATATTTTTTTTTGTTTATAGGTACTAAGCTGTCAATCCTTATGGGTTCAATTTTAAATTCAGAATCAATAAATTTGGTCTTATTGAACAGGGTTCCGGGGTCATCTTTCTGAATTCGAGAATGTACTATGTTAGAACTTAAGAATGGCTCTGAGTCTGTGTTCTTTTTCCTTGTTGTTGTCAATATACAGACTGATTGCCAGTGTATAATGTGGACCAATTTTTAAATTCTTTTTGAGACAACTCATCTACTAACAAATTTGCCCCGCATGTTCTTATAAATTAAGCCAACTCCCTTGGGGTTTGTATTGACATTGTGGGCAAATTAAAGTTACAAATGGCAGATGTCCAAGTGGGGGTATGAACAATAAGGCAGAAGTCCGAAATAGGGCTTTTTGTCAACATCCTTCTACTGGACATCTGGCATATGTTATAAAAATTTTTATTATTAAGTTAAAAATATGGACATCTGACTATTTGAATCGGTAGTTGGTATAGTCATGGACATGAGGCTATTATTTATGTCCATTTTTGCCAAAAGTGGACATCCGCCCTTTTGACTCCAAGGTACCGATATGTCAAACAAACATAAACCCATGGGCACTCGGGCAGATCAGTGTTGTCTTAAGTGTTGCTATCTGCGGTAACATTTGAGACAAATAATTCCCTAATTTTCGCTTAATGACGTCACGAATATACATTAAAATTTCAAAATTAAATAAAAAAATCTACCGATTGGTTTTCAATAATTTTTGGTTTGTAAACTCTAAAATATGTATATTTTAGGAAAATGCACATTTCCACTTTCATTTCGATTGATGGAAAATACCCAGATTTGGTAGTTAAAAAATAATTTGGAAAGGTTTTTGCTGAAATAAGTTTATTCGATTCTCACACATCTACTCCAATGGGAATATATCATAGACGTAATATAATAGACCACAAGATGCTATATACGTTTACTTAAAAACCTGTCTTCATAGTATCCACATGACTTTTTAGCCTTATCGCTTTTCTCTACAATGTAATTCGTATCTTCCATCTCTCTTTCGGGTTATTGTTTCAGGTATGTGCTACGACGTACGACGCCTCTGTGTATTCCGTATTAGCATACTTATTGTCTATGGGTAATAGCTGATATTCCTTTTACAAAACACTGGATATTAGAAAAGAACGAACATAAAATTTATTTCCTTTCCTGTACATACATAAATGCCTTTCAGATTTCTCTAATCAACTACGTAGCTTACTGTAATTTTATGCAACTAACAATACATTCTGCTATATTTATACAACCAACTATACATACTTATGTTGAGAGTCAACTATCTGTGGCTCGCAGTTACCCAAAGAAAGATAGCTTTATACGCATCTTACATTATAAAAAGAGACGGAGCGAGAACATATCGTCGTAACTATTCTGGCCCCAAGGATATGAGTTATCTTGGAGTCTATTATAATAAGTCTATGGAATATATATATTTTACATACTGTATGTCCTCTTGTGTGCAGTAGGGATACTAACACAACCCAAATTCGTTTCCTTGTTTAGCCTCTGTAGTTTTGACCGTACATAGTGTCACCATCTTCGGTCGAATAGAGAAAGTAATATAAAATTGAATTTATTGAATTTTGTTCAATCGCTACTGGAAATATCGACTTTAGCACAGTCTAAAGATATAGTATCTTTTGCCTGTGACTTTAGTGTTTTACACAAATTAATATCGTTTTGACAACAATTTATTACGTATTTTGGGAAATTAATAACACGATTTGCTATCCGAAATTTTGTAGAACTGACGGGTTTAAACACTCAGTAAAAGAGGGCTACGCGTTCGTCGATTGAATTTATTGAATTATTGCCACTCAGAGGTTTAGATTTGGTAGTTAAAAAATAAATTGAACAGTTATTTGCTGAAATAAGTTTATTCGATCCTCACACATCTACTCAAATAGGAATATATAATTTTAAATACTGTATGCTGTCTAGGGTGCAGTAGGAATACTAACACAATCCAAATTCATGTTCCATGCTTTGACAGTACATAGTATCACCATCTTCGGTCGAGTAGAGAAAGTAATATAAAATTTAATTTATTGAGTTTTGCTCAATCGCTACTGGAAATATCGACTTTAGTGTTTTACACAAATTAATATCGTTTTGACAACAATTTATTACGTATTTTGGGAAATTAATAACACAATTTGCTATCCGAAATTTTGTAGAACTAACGGGTTTAAACACTCTCTAAAAGAGGGCTACGCGTTCGTCGATCGAATTTATTGAATTATTGCCACTCAGAGGTTTAGATTTGGTAGTTAAAAAATAATTTGAACAGTTATTTGCTGAAATAAGTTTATTCGATCCTCACACATCTACACAAATGGGAATATATCATATTAAATACCGTATGCCCTCTAGGGTGCAGTAGGAATACTAACACAATCCAAATTCATGTTCCATGCTTTGACAGTACATAGTATCACCATCTTCGGTCGAGTAGGGAAAGTAATATAAAATTGAATTTATTGAGTTTTGCTCAATCGCCACTGGAAATATCGACTTTAGTGTTTTACACAAATTAATATCGTTTTGACAACAATTTATTACGTATTTTGGGAAATTAATAACACAATTTGCTATCCGAAATTTTGTAGAACTAATGGGTTTAAACACTCTCTAAAAGAGGGCTACGCGTTCGTCGATCGAATTTATTGAATTATTGCCACTCAGAGGTTTAGATTTGGTAGTTAAAAAATAATTTGAACAGTTATTTGCTGAAATAAGTTTATTCGATCCTCACACATCTACTCAAATGGGAATATATCATATTAAATACTGTATGCCCTCTAGGGTGCAGTAGGAATACTAACACAATCCAAATTCATGTTCCATGCTTTGACAGTACATAGTGTCACCATCTTCGGTCGAGTAGGGAAAGTAATATAAAATTGAATTTATTGAGTTTTGCTCAATCGCCACTGGAAATATCGACTTTAGTGTTTTACACAAATTAATATCGTTTTGACAACAATTTATTACGTATTTTGGGAAATTAATAACACAATTTGCTATCCGAAATTTTGTAGAACTAACGGGTTTAAACACTCTCTAAAAGAGGGCTACGCGTTCGTCGATCGAATTTATTGAATTATTGCCACTCAGAGGTTTAGATTTGGTAGTTAAAAAATAATTTGAACAGTTATTTGCTGAAATAAGTTTATTCGATCCTCACACATCTACTCAAATGGGAATATATCATATTAAATACTGTATGCCCTCTAGGGTGCAGTAGGAATACTAACACAATCCAAATTCATGTTCCATACTTTCACAGTACATAGTGTCACCATCTTCGGTCGAGTAGGGAAAGTAATATAAAATTGAATTTATTGAGTTTTGCTCAATCGCCACTGGAAATATCGACTTTAGTGTTTTACACAAATTAATATCGTTTTGACAACAATTTATTACGTATTTTGGGAAATTAATAACACAATTTGCTATCCGAAATTTTGTAGAACTAACGGGTTTAAACACTCTCTAAAAGAGGGCTACGCGTTCGTCGATCGAATTTATTGAATTATTGCCACTCAGAGGTTTAGATTTGGTAGTTAAAAAATAATTTGAACAGTTATTTGCTGAAATAAGTTTATTCGATCCTCACACATCTACTCAAATGGGAATATATCATATTAAATACTGTATGCCCTCTAGGGTGCAGTAGGAATACTAACACAATCCAAATTCAGGTTCCATGCTTTGACAGTACATAGTATCACCATCTTCGATCGAGTAGGGAAAGTAATATAAAATTTAATTTATTGAGTTTTGCTCAATCGCTACTGGAAATATCGACTTTAGTGTTTTACACAAATTAATATCGTTTTGACAACAATTTATTACGTATTTTGGGAAATTAATAACACAATTTGCTATCCGAAATTTTGTAGAACTAACGGGTTTAAAACTCTCTAAAAGAGGGCTACGCGTTCGTCGATCGAATTTATTGAATTATTGCCACTCAGAGGTTTAGATTTGGTAGTTAAAAAATAATTTGAACAGTTATTTGCTGAAATAAGTTTATTCGATCCTCACACATCTACTCAAATGGGAATATATCATATTAAATACTGTATGCCCTCTAGGGTGCAGTAGGAATACTAACACAATCCAAATTCATGTTCCATGCTTTGACAGTACATAGTGTCACCATCTTCGGTCGAGTAGGGAAAGTAATATAAAATTGAATTTATTGAGTTTTGCTCAATCGCCACTGGAAATATCGACTTTAGTGTTTTACACAAATTAATATCGTTTTGACAACAATTTATTACGTATTTTGGGAAATTAATAACACAATTTGCTATCCGAAATTTTGTAGAACTAACGGGTTTAAACACTCTCTAAAAGAGGGCTACGCGTTCGTCGATCGAATTTATTGAATTATTGCCACTCAGAGGTTTAGATTTGGTAGTTAAAAAATAATTTGAACAGTTATTTGCTGAAATAAGTTTATTCGATCCTCACACATCTACTCAAATGGGAATATATCATATTAAATACTGTATGCCCTCTAGGGTGCAGTAGGAATACTAACACAATCCAAATTCATGTTCCATGCTTTGACAGTACATAGTGTCACCATCTTCGGTCGAGTAGGGAAAGTAATTGGAGAAACGCACGGAGTGGGCGACATCTATCGATAAAATCTGAACTATCCAAAACGTGACCAACAAAAGCCGGTTGTGTACATTTTAATGGAGTTTTCTCGTTAGGCATTCGTTTTTTACAGTTTGTTCTTATTTGTATGTTTTTTAAGTGATAAAACTAGTGTTAGTGTTTGGATTAATTGTTCTAGAGGCAAAAACAGGCAACAAATTCATAAAACGGTGGCCACTACGTCCAGAAGTACGTTTATGTTCTGAACCCGCAATGTAGTTCGTATTATAGAAGTTAAAATTCTTTGCACAAATTTCCTGTTCCGGATCAAAAATTTTGCAAGAAATGGGAATGTATTTTATAAATTGGGAAACCAATTACTAACTACATGTTAGTAGAAGCATTTTTTGGATACAGATTAGTAATACCTACCTACAAGGCATATGGTAATAATTTCATGTCACTTGCATTTCAATGCTACTGGAAATTAATATGCACTTCTTTGTGAAATGTAAATAATCTGTTATTAAATATTATTGTATAATGTAATCAATGTATTTTAAATAAATGTTTTGTTTTTAACCTTTTATTATCTGCTCTGAAGTTCCCCATTTTAAACTACTCCAGCGAAAGCATCGCAGGTTAATTTTAAATTCATTTTTTTTTATAAACCCATATGTATACTTACTTAAGCTGTACTATATGCTAATGCTGATATCTACAATTTCAAATACACAGCCTGGCTGAGCCAATTTCATTGATGTTTTTAGCTCAAAGTTGCAGACGTTGCAGTCAAGACGTTATACACTTTACCTTCATAAATAAATTGTGTGTTCTGCCTGAACAAATCTGCTTCTCTTCAACCTAGTGACCAGATATAATACCTAACCAGTGACTAAAATGTTAAATGAATGTTGGGATATAAAAAAATGAAGAAACAGTATACACTACTCCAAACTTTTATTTTTTTCAATCATTTATTTTCACATATAAGTACGTGAAATATTTATCAGAAATTTTTACCATAAGGTCGTATCTTATACATATTTCACTAATATATTAAATATAACTGCCCCAGAATTCACAGAAGTAAACAATTTTTAAAAAACCAATCACTTTCCATTGTAAACAATTTGTTGATCACGTTTTCGTCTTATTTTGACATTAGTCACAGCGCCATCTAGCGAGTCGTGCGTTTTCCCAATATAAAATTTAATTTATTGAGTTTTGCTCAATCGCTACTGGAAATATCGACTTTAGTGTTTTACACAAATTAATATCGTTTTGACAACAATTTATTACGTATTTTGGGAAATTAATAACACAATTTGCTATCCGAAATTTTGTAGAACTAACGGGTTTAAACACTCTCTAAAAGAGGGCTACGCGTTCGTCGATCGAATTTATTGAATTATTGCCACTCAGAGGTTTAGATTTGGTAGTTAAAAAATAATTTGAACAGTTCTTTGCTGAAATAAGTTTATTCGATCCTCACACATCTACTCAAATGGGAATATATCATATTAAATACTGTATGCCCTCTAGGGTGCAGTAGGAATACTAACACAATCCAAATTCATGTTCCATGCTTTCTAAAAGAGGGCTACGCGTTCGTCGATCGAATTTATTGAATTATTGCCACTCAGAGGTTTACATTTGGTAGTTAAAAAATAATTTGAACAGTTATTTGCTGAAATAAGTTTATTCGATCCTCACACATCTACACAAATGGGAATATATCATATTAAATACTGTATGCCCTCTAGGGTGCAGTAGGAATACTAACACAATCCAAATTCATATTCCATGCTTTGACAGTACATAGTATCACCATCTTCGGTCGAGTAGGGAAAGTAATATAAAATTTAATTTATTGAGTTTTGCTCAATCGCAACTGGAAATATCGACTTTAGTGTTTTACACAAATTAATATCGTTTTGACAACAATTTATTACGTATTTTGGGAAATTAATAACACAATTTGCTATCCGAAATTTTGTAGAACTAACGGGTTTAAACGCTCTCTAAAAGAGGGCTACGCGTTCGTCGATCGAATTTATTGAATTATTGCCACTCAGAGGTTTAGATTTGGTAGTTAAAAAATAATTTGAACAGTTATTTGCTGAAATAAGTTTATTCGATCCTCACACATCTACACAAATGGGAATATATCATATTAAATACTGTATGCCCTCTAGGGTGCAGTAGGAATACTAACACAATCCAAATTCAGGTTCCATGCTTTGACAGTACATAGTATCACCATCTTCGGTCGAGTAGGGAAAGTAATTGGAGAAACGCACGGAGTGGGCGACATCTATCGATAAAATCTGAACTATCCAAAACGTGACCAACAAAAGCCGGTTGTGTACATTTTAATGGAGAGAAGTACGTTTATGTTCTGAACCCGCAATGTAGTTCGTATTATAGAAGTTAAAATTCTTTGCACAAATTTCCTGTTCCGGATCAAAAATTTTGCAAGAAATGGGAATGTATTTTATAAATTGGGAAACCAATTACTAACTACATGTTAGTAGAAGCATTTTTTGGATACAGATTAGTAATACCTACCTACAAGGCATATGGTAATAATTTCGTGTCACTTGCATTTCAATGCTACTGGAAATTAACATGCACTTCTTTGTGAAATGTAAATAATCTAATAATTAAATATTATTGTATAATGTAATCAATGTATTTTAAATAAATGTTTTGTTTTTAACCTTTTATTATCTGCTCTGAAGTTCCCCATTTTAAACTACTCCAGCGAAAGCATCGCAGGTTAATTTTAAATTCATTTTTTTTATAAACCCATATGTATACTTACTTAAGCTGTACTATATGCTGATGCTGATATCCACAATTTCAAATACACAGCCTGGCTGAGCCAATTCCATTGATGTTTTTAGCTCAAAGTTACAGACGTTGCAGTCAAGACGTTATATACTTTACCTTGTTAAATAAATTGTGTGTTCTGCCTGAACAAATCTGCTTCTCTTCAACCTAGTGACCAGATATAATACCTAACCAGTGACTAAAATGTTAAATGAATGTTGGGATATAAAAAAATGAAGAAACAGTATACACTACTCCAAACTTTTATTTTTTTCAATCATTTATTTTCACATATAAGTACGTGAAATATTTATCAGAAATTTTTACCATAAGGTCGTATCTTATACATATTTCACTAATATATTAAATATAACTGCCCCAGAATTCATAGAAGTAAACAATTTTTAAAAAACCAATCACTTTCCATTGTAAACAATTGGTTGATCACGTTTTCGTCTTATTTTGACATTAGTCACAGCGCCATCTAGCGAGTCGTGCGTTTTCCCAATATAAAATTTAATTTATTGAGTTTTGCTCAATCGCTACTGGAAATATCGACTTTAGTGTTTTACACAAATTAATATCGTTTTGACAACAATTTATTACGTATTTTGGGAATTTATTACATCTTCGGTCGAGTAGAGAAAGTAATATAAAATTGAATTTATTGAATATAATACATATACAAGGGTATTACCAGAGACAATAGGTATTACTTAATCGCTACTGGAAATATCGACTTTGAAATGGCCGCCGAGCTTTGGGCTGTAAATTTAAATTTAAAGATGTTTGTTTAGTCTCGGTGTACCAAAACGTAGACATAGTTATGAAGTATAAAAATCGATAGTTACTTGGAAACAGTTTAAAAAATGGATGTATCGAATTTTGCATAGTCACTCTACTTATGTCCCTCACATGCGTAATATATTAAACATATTTTATTAATCAATATCATGCAAAACGTTTACAAAAGATTATTTATATTAACATTTTTAAACTATTTAAAAAACTTTAAAAATAGTGTTTAGAAAATATTTCTAACATTTTTCTTGAATAATGTTAAAATCGTTTTCGATATTTTAAATTTTGATTGCTGTTTGGAAGCTATTGACTAAATAAATAATGTTGTTAGTACAACAATAAACGATTAGAAAACTAGTTAAATTGGGAAAATCTACAAATTAAATTTTAAAAACGCATATTCATTTGGCAACATCGCAATGGTTCTGTAAGCACCAATAGCAAACAGAAAAATAATTATATTTAGCGCGACGTCGCGGTAAACACCAGCTTGGGTCGTTAAGTCCCAGTATATTGCAGAAAATGGTGCGCTATACACCTTTAGAGATACATATATATATATATATATATATATATATATATATATATATATATATATATATATATATATATATATTTGGTTAGACATATTCCGTAAATTAATTTTTATTTCAAATATTAAGTTGGCACTTATGTTGGTAGTAATTCTCCCTAGGATCTAGTTTGTAACTAGAACTTTGGACCAATTGCAGCTGAGCATGTGTCCACGTGCTTTTTTATTCATATTTACTTGTTGGCTTGGTTTAAATACCGACCATGTCATTTTCAAGCGTGGTAGTTATATTCTCGATTTGTTTTTAATTAAAAAAAAAAAAAAAAAAAAATTTAAAATGTAGAGTAAATGTAATAGGAAAATTGTTTTTAAACTATTAACTGTGTTATTTGTATTTCTGATTTTACACATGGTTGATTATAATTTATGTGTTTTTTAACAAGAAAATGTTCATATTTAGGTGTGCAGTTTCAATATCAATCTCAACGTTTTGTAAGTTTCTTGATTTCTTTTTATGAGTTTTTTTAATAAAAGGAATGTTCTTGTATTTTAGATGTCTTGATAAAGGAATAAAGATTTTTCCGAAAGCTTGACAAAGAACAAAGAGTTTTCTTTTTGTTTTCTAAGTGCCCTTGTTAATGACTGCATCCTCAAAATTATAATTTTCTATCTTAACTAGTCAGTCAAGACTACCTTTAGTTTCTTAGTTTTTTATATATATATATATATATATATATATATATATATATATATATAAAAATTTTAATTAAAATTGGTGTAGCAGTCTAAGGCAAGAAGTAAAGAAAACTCTTTATTTCAGTTCTAGCTTTCGAGGCTTTATTGTCTCTTCATCAGGAACGCTACAATTTTTTAATAAATTAATAGGCTATATACAAATCTAAGTTAGTACTTACGAAAAATTGAGGTTAAACTGAAGTAGCACATGTGAAACAGCAAAATACAAAAATATGCACCAAAATCATGGTTAAACACAAGTCTATTATTAAAACTATATTAAAATTGTCATGATTATTTAAAATGATAAAACTAAACACAGATTAAAAACATGTTGAATGTAAAATATAAGGAAGCTAAGTGAAAGACATTTTGTTAAAATTTACAGCAAAAAACTCTACAATTCTATTCACTGATAAGAGGAACTTGACAAGTAACAACCTTGCAAAATGAAAAATGAAAGTAACTGTTGGGACAATTATGATTGAAATATACAGTGTGTTCTTTTCAAATGGGGAACATGACAGAGAACCGAACGGAGTGCCAGCCCTGAAACCTTAGATCACTGTGTTATCAGTGAGGTAAAAGGCTCCACGGCTGACCACCCATGCACCTCTCCTACCTATTCCACCACTGAAAAGACTTCACCAGCATTACTGATATTATGGTTTCTATTATTATCTAAGTGAAGTAAATAAGTATAAATGATACTTAGCCCTTCTATGTCCGTTTTCGAGTTCAGAGTGTTATTTGTTTGGTATATATTAATCATTTCTAAGAAATTTCGTTTATGCCAGTTTTTTTCAGTACCTAAGATTTTTACGTTTTCATAATCAATGCTATGGTTATGTGTCGTAGCATGTCTAGCGAGCATACACGATTGTTTATTATTTCTGATATCACTTTTATGACTTACGATTCTATCTTTTAAGCGTCTGCTTGTTTGACCAATGTATTGTTGGTTGCATTGTGTACACGGGATGTTATACACAACATTAGACATTTCCATCAACGTATCTCTATCTTTTAATTTTGAGAAAAGGTTCTTAATTGTTACTTGATTTCTAAATGCTAGTTTAATATCTACATAATTACTAAAAATTTTTTTAAATTTAACAACTAATGGTAGCGAGAAGTATGCCACAGGTGACTCAACAGGGGTAGTGTTTGCGTTGTTGTCATTACTATTATCAATAGAATTTCTACAGAAAAGAAGTTTATTAATTAAATTTATGGGATAACCACTATTTTTGAACAATGTAAAAAGTTTTTTTAAATTTTGCAATCGCAGAGAGGTATGACTGGTTTGTATGACTCTGTTTTTCATAGCTAATACCAAGTTAATTTTCTGTCGTTGTTGATGATACGACTCATAGTGTAGAAATCTACCTGACGCACCTGGTTTAGTATACCATGAGGTTATGATGGTATTATCAGATCGTCTAATGAGTCTAGTGTCCAAAAAAGGTACACTATTATTTTCATCTTCTTCTTCTATGGTAAATTGTAACAGTTGGTCATAATTGTTAAAAACCTCTAACAGTTCTGTTTTACCTTCCTGCGGAATGCTTAAAATTAAATCGTCGACATATTTTTTTATAAAAGGAACTTGAAAAGACAACTTTCCCAAACACTCCTCTAATAAGTCATCCATAACATACTGTGCTAATATGGGGGACACTGGACTGCCCATTGGCATGCCCAAAATTTGTTTATAAAAGACATTTGAAAAAACAAATGTTGTAGAGTCAAACAAAAAATCTATTAATTTAAAGAAAAACGTTTTTGAAATTGTACAATGTTGGGTAATGTCATCCCAATGTTTTTCAATGCTTTGTTTCGCTAAATTTAATGATATGTTATTAAAAAGTGCTTTTACATCTAAACTAATAATTACAAAACCTTCCGGAAGATTAAATTCATTAATAAATTCACAAAATTGAAATGAGTCTTTAATATAAAAATTGTTATCATTATTATAAGAAATCGTCAAAATGTTAGTCACTAACTGAGCTACTCCCCTATTCGGGCTATTGACACCTGAAATGATCGGTCTAAGTTGTAATATTGGTTTATGTATTTTGGGTAAGCCATAAAACTTATTTACTACACCGTTATATATTCTGTATAATTTACTATCTTGACTAGTTAACATGTTTTTTTTTAACAATTCGGCGATCAACTTGTTCGCTTTTTGTTGTATCGTGTTAGAAGGGTCTCTATTTAAAGTTACATAATAGTTCGTATCACTTAGTATATCCAACGCCAATGTGTCATATTGTTCTTTGCTAATGATCGTAGTAACGTTCATTTTGTCTGACTGGATAACCCTCAAATGTGGATTATCTTTGAGAAATTTTCTACATTTAACAAAGGTGGAATATACTTGAGTATTGTGAACTTGTCCTTGATTCATAAAATTTGTAATTATATTTGTGGTTTGTGTTAATACTAAATTTTTATCTGTTTCTGGAATTTTACTAACTATAAAATCAACATCGGCTAACAATTTTGGTATTTTAATATCCCTAATACTGGGTTCTATACTGAATTTAGGTCCTAGTGAAAGAAAATCACTAACATCCTGCGGTATGTTGGTATCTGTCAAATTCTTAATCCAGTGAGGCTGAGTTAAAATATTATGTGATTGAGACTGTACTAAATTGTTAAATTTCCTTACGTTAGTATTCTTAATTTCGAAAAAACTTTTGTTATAATTGATAGACTGTCTTCTGTAGAATTCAGTAACTATGTTATAAGGTAATAAATTAGTAATACCTGTTTTTTTATCCGTTAACATTTTTTCAAAATTACGTATACTATCGTGGGTAATTTTAATTTCTAAATTTAAAATTTTAATCCTTAACCTGTGATTAAACTGAATTGTTGTATGAAGTGTATGTCCTGCAGCTGCCCCTGTGAGATTCTCTACACTTCTGATTCCATTGGTGATGTGAGCTGGTATAATATTTTGTTTCCTGCATCGTAACAAGAAATTTCGTCTGTTTCTCAATGTTGCTAGCTTGGTGTTGATATTTGCCACGGTTTTGAGCTTCTTCATCGTAGAATACCCATATTGATTTTTCATCTACGATGAAGAAGCTCAAAACCGTGGCAAATATCAACACCAAGCTAGCAACATTGAGAAACAGACGAAATTTCTTGTTACGATGCAGGAAACAAAATATTATACCAGCTCACATCACCAATGGAATCAGAAGTGTAGAGAATCTCACAGGGGCAGCTGCAGGACATACACTTCATACAACAATTCAGTTTAATCACAGGTTAAGGATTAAAATTTTAAATTTAGAAATTAAAATTACCCACGATAGTATACGTAATTTTGAAAAAATGTTAACGGATAAAAAAACAGGTATTACTAATTTATTACCTTATAACATAGTTACTGAATTCTACAGAAGACAGTCTATCAATTATAACAAAAGTTTTTTCGAAATTAAGAATACTAACGTAAGGAAATTTAACAATTTAGTACAGTCTCAATCACATAATATTTTAACTCAGCCTCACTGGATTAAGAATTTGACAGATACCAACATACCGCAGGATGTTAGTGATTTTCTTTCACTAGGACCTAAATTCAGTATAGAACCCAGTATTAGGGATATTAAAATACCAAAATTGTTAGCCGATGTTGATTTTATAGTTAGTAAAATTCCAGAAACAGATAAAAATTTAGTATTAACACAAACCACAAATATAATTACAAATTTTATGAATCAAGGACAAGTTCACAATACTCAAGTATATTCCACCTTTGTTAAATGTAGAAAATTTCTCAAAGATAATCCACATTTGAGGGTTATCCAGTCAGACAAAATGAACGTTACTACGATCATTAGCAAAGAACAATATGACACATTGGCGTTGGATATACTAAGTGATACGAACTATTATGTAACTTTAAATAGAGACCCTTCTAACACGATACAACAAAAAGCGAACAAGTTGATCGCCGAATTGTTAAAAAAAAACATGTTAACTAGTCAAGATAGTAAATTATACAGAATATATAACGGTGTAGTAAATAAGTTTTATGGCTTACCCAAAATACATAAACCAATATTACAACTTAGACCGATCATTTCAGGTGTCAATAGCCCGAATAGGGGAGTAGCTCAGTTAGTGACTAACATTTTGACGATTTCTTATAATAATGATAACAATTTTTATATTAAAGACTCATTTCAATTTTGTGAATTTATTAATGAATTTAATCTTCCGGAAGGTTTTGTAATTATTAGTTTAGATGTAAAAGCACTTTTTAATAACATATCATTAAATTTAGCGAAACAAAGCATTGAAAAACATTGGGATGACATTACCCAACATTGTACAATTTCAAAAACGTTTTTCTTTAAATTAATAGATTTTTTGTTTGACTCTACAACATTTGTTTTTTCAAATGTCTTTTATAAACAAATTTTGGGCATGCCAATGGGCAGTCCAGTGTCCCCCATATTAGCACAGTATGTTATGGATGACTTATTAGAGGAGTGTTTGGGAAAGTTGTCTTTTCAAGTTCCTTTTATAAAAAAATATGTCGACGATTTAATTTTAAGCATTCCGCAGGAAGGTAAAACAGAACTGTTAGAGGTTTTTAACAATTATGACCAACTGTTACAATTTACCATAGAAGAAGAAGATGAAAATAATAGTGTACCTTTTTTGGACACTAGACTCATTAGACGATCTGATAATACCATCATAACCTCATGGTATACTAAACCAGGTGCGTCAGGTAGATTTCTACACTATGAGTCGTATCATCAACAACGACAGAAAATTAACTTGGTATTAGCTATGAAAAACAGAGTCATACAAACCAGTCATACCTCTCTGCGATTGCAAAATTTAAAAAAACTTTTTACATTGTTCAAAAATAGTGGTTATCCCATAAATTTAATTAATAAACTTCTTTTCTGTAGAAATTCTATTGATAATAGTAATGACAACAACGCAAACACTACCCCTGTTGAGTCACCTGTGGCATACTTCTCGCTACCATTAGTTGTTAAATTTAAAAAAATTTTTAGTAATTATGTAGATATTAAACTAGCATTTAGAAATCAAGTAACAATTAAGAACCTTTTCTCAAAATTAAAAGATAGAGATACGTTGATGGAAATGTCTAATGTTGTGTATAACATCCCGTGTACACAATGCAACCAACAATACATTGGTCAAACAAGCAGACGCTTAAAAGATAGAATCGTAAGTCATAAAAGTGATATCAGAAATAATAAACAATCGTGTATGCTCGCTAGACATGCTACGACACATAACCATAGCATTGATTATGAAAACGTAAAAATCTTAGGTACTGAAAAAAACTGGCATAAACGAAATTTCTTAGAAATGATTAATATATACCAAACAAATAACACTCTGAACGCGAAAACGGACATAGAAGGGCTAAGTATCATTTATACTTATTTACTTCACTTAGATAATAATAGAAACCATAATATCAGTAATGCTGGTGAAGTCTTTTCAGTGGTGGAATAGGTAGGAGAGGTGCATGGGTGGTCAGCCGTGGAGCCTTTTACCTCACTGATAACACAGTGATCTAAGGTTTCAGGGCTGGCACTCCGTTCGGTTCTCTGTCATGTTCCCCATTTGAAAAGAACACACTGTATATTTCAATCATAATTGTCCCAACAGTTACTTTCATTTTTCATTTTGCAAGGTTGTTACTTGTCAAGTTCCTCTTATCAGTGAATAGAATTGTAGAGTTTTTTGCTGTAAATTTTAACAAAATGTCTTTCACTTAGCTTCCTTATATTTTACATTCAACATGTTTTTAATCTGTGTTTAGTTTTATCATTTTAAATAATCATGACAATTTTAATATAGTTTTAATAATAGACTTGTGTTTAACCATGATTTTGGTGCATATTTTTGTATTTTGCTGTTTCACATGTGCTACTTCAGTTTAACCTCAATTTTTCGTAAGTACTAACTTAGATTTGTATATAGCCTATTAATTTATTAAAAAATTGTAGCGTTCCTGATGAAGAGACAATAAAGCCTCGAAAGCTAGAACTGAAATAAAAAGTTTTCTTTACTTCTTGCCTTAGACTGCTACACCAATTTTAATTAAAATTTTCATCTTTAACTTAGCCAGTCAAGCTAACTCCTCAAAATATATATATATATATATATATATATATATATATATATATATATATATATATATATATATATATATATATATATATATATATATATATATATATATATATATATATATATATATATATATACAGAAAGGCCCTAAAGTCACCCCCTCCCCTGCTATCTCTTGAACCGTTTTGAATTTTTTATTGCAATTCTGGGACGATATTTCCAGGCAGGTTAGGTACCTCGTGAGCATAAACTCGAATATTAATAATCCAATATGGCGTCTGGCCGCCATATTGGATTTTCCTACAGCGTGGTACAGGAGTGTGTTACATATCAAATAAAGGTCTTTATGTCGCCAATGTCACTCTAAAATTTCATGATGATTCCTCTAAGCCTATGGAATTGGTGGACTAATCATTATTTTTAGATGCAATAATTTGGCACAACATTTAAATAGTGCATAGTTGCGTGTGAAAACAAAAAACAATGTTTACCTGTCACTGATTTAATAATTTGACGGTGTGAATAGCGTTAAATAGTTTATTTGACTAATGTTTAATTATTAATTGTATTTTCTATCATACCACGGCCTACAAATGAAGAAAAAAAGGAAGCCCTATTGATTTTTGCCGAAGTAGGGCGGAATTATCGTTTAGCTGTGAGAACTTTTAATGATCGTCATCCTATGTGCAGAAAATATTTGCGAGAGTTGGTAAGAAAGTTAGATTTAACTGGAAATTTAAATGATAAGAAAAGAAGTGGAAGACCTTCAATACCTTTGAACACTGTCAATAATGTCGTTAATTTATTTAGAGAAAATGCTCAAATTCCTACCAGAGTAGCTGCTGAAATGTGTCACATCTCAAAATCATCTGTACTCAGATTATTGAAAAAAAATCGCTTCTTTCCATACAAAACAAAGTTAGTGCAACAACTTTGTGACCGTGATCCACACTCTAGGCTACAATTTTGTAGAGAAATATCAGATATTATTGCTAGGTGTCCGAATTTTTTACGCCATGTCTGTTTTACCGATGAAGCCACATTTATGCTGCACGGTAAACCCAACAAACAGAACACTAGATTCTGGAGTAACCACAACCCTGGATTAATAAGAGAAAATCACACACAATATCCACGTAAAATAAATGTATGGTTAGGTATTTTAGGTAACCATATTATAGGCCCAATATTTATTGAAGAAAATTTAACTGGACCATTGTATTTGCAAATATTACAAGAGCAAATTCTACCCAAGATAAACCAGATCGCAAATGATCACCCAGAGGAATTTAGCGAAAACATAACTTTCCAACAGGATGGTGCTACACCGCACTTTTTTAGACCAGTAAGGGAATTTTTGGATGAAAATTTTCCCCAATCGTGGATAGGTCGTGGAGGTCCAATAGGATGGCCCGCGCGCTCTCCCGACTTGACGCCGCTGGACTATTTTATTTGGGGTTATGTTAAAACCAAAGTTTATGCCACTCAACCCGAAAATATTGAAGAACTGAAAAGGAGAATACACCACACTATAGGCAATATTACTGCAGGTATGCTTCGTAATGTTCGCGAAGGATTTAAAAAAAGAATTCGACTCTGTCAACAGCAAAATGGGGGTCATTTTGCACAATTGTTGTAATAATAAGAATTATATAAGTGTTTTATATTGTACTCACATTAAACAATGCCTTTTCCTAAATACAGTTGTTTTGGTTAATTGAGTTTTAATAAAAGAATATTACTACAATGTGTATATCACGAATATCACTCCTAGTTTAAATAACTCGATAGTAAATAAGAACAATTTATTGAGATGTGTGATCTCAATTTGCAGCTTTCTGCATAATGATTGCTCTTCTAAAAACTCTGTTTACTGCTCAAATGTTGTGCCAAATTATTGCATCTAAAAATAATGATTAGTCCACCAATTCCATAGGCTTAGAGGAATCATCATGAAATTTTAGAGTGACATTGGCGGCATAAAGACCTTTAATTTGATATGTAACACACTCCTGTACCACGCTGTAGGAAAATTCAATATGGCGGCCAGACGCCATATTGGATTATTAATATTCGAGTTTATGCTCACGAGGTACCTAACCTGCCTGGGAATATCGCCCCAGAATTGCAATAAAAAATTCAAAACGGTTCAAGAGATAGCAGGGGAGGGGGTGACTTTAGGACCTCTCTGTATATGTATATATATATATATATATATATATATATATATATATATATATATATATATATATATATATATATATATATATATATATATATATATATATATATATATATATATATACATATAAACCGGCATTATCAGTCCCAAAATTGTATGTTTTTAGAGTATACTAAGCCCGACACCCACTTACGAAGCCCGACTCCGGGCTTGGTAAAAATTTACGTGTATATTTAAGTGGATAAGCTTGGTAGGGCTAATGGAACGTCCTCCCCAAATTTTTGATGGGCTTGGTAAGGTCGGTATTTCTCTCAAAATATACAGAATTAATTCCGAAAATTTCATATAGAGGGCGCACAACTGGATCAGTATATACAATGATAATATATGACCGATTTAGCGAAGCCCAGTATTTTATTCGTATGATGCGTAGCCCGAAAACTTGCCAACATCGCATCAGGTAAAATAGCTGTCTCTTCTAATTAAATAATTGGAAGTTACCCTGAATAAATTCATTTTATTAAAAATACACCAATAGTCCAATCATTAGAGACATAAAAAAGGTGTTTTGGTACAAAAGGTTGAGGAGTTTTGAAACTTGGCAGGAGTGTAAACTTGGGTGCCCTAAGTATGACTCTAAGTTTGCGACCTCGAGCGACCGCCGCTCGCGCCGCCATCTTGGAAGAATGGCGCTCAATTTGGCATGCAACTTCTGATTGAAAGTTGGAGAGGACAAAATTTGCAACAAAATTGCTTGTGTACATTTTTTCCTAATACTTTCCGAGTTACAGGGCCGAACAGTAAGGCTAATTTCTTTAAATCGCAGAAACGCGGCATTAGCGCGCTACTTTTTACCAATTATCTGCCAATTAGCATATCACCTCCCGTCTCTACCCATTCCAACGAATCAAGGACGTCATCAGCTTCATATGGGTCCTTGGGGTCTGAATCCGCTACCAAATCTGAAAAGTTTTCACATTCTGTCCCATTACAATAGAGACACAGCATGCAGATGCAATTAGTGGTTGTGACACCACTTCTGCTCTCTTTAACCAAGGAAAATTGAAGTTCCTCAGTCTGCTGGATAAAAACGATTCGTTGCTTGACAGTATAGCAATCTTCCAGAACCTCGTAGCGGATGTGGATGCTCTTACTGCAGCTGGTGAAGCGGTCTTATTGGCAATGTACGGCGGCTCGTCTGCAAAGGACACATTAAGCCGGGTACAGACCAAGTTCGCGAGCTGTTCTAGAACAATTCTCGAATAGCTCGTGAACTCAGTGTAGACGTGAGTTCGGTAGTAGTTCCAGAGCAGCTCGCAAACTCGTATCGGGTTCGGAGTTGAAGTGGTACATCAAAGAGTTTGTTAGCGAACATGTGTCGAACATCTAGCCGGTCTGGAGGCGGCGAAAATTGCCACGACTTGTTTGTGTTTATTTTGAGGCAAATTTTGTTAAGATGGGCTAGTCAGAAGAGGAAATAGTGAATTTAACAATAACAATTTAAATGTCATTTAGTAAATTTGTTCCACCATATTTGGTGCGATTTTGATACACAATTCAAGAAAGACACGAACTTTTGACGAACGTGCAAAAAAATCGTCGAGCTGCTCGCAAACAAAATACTTTTTTTTGGTGTAGACAAAGAGGTCGCGAGCTGCTCGCTAGCTACTCGTGAATAGCTCGCTCGCTTTAAATTCACTTCGCTACCAAAATTTTGTGAAGCCTGTGTCAAAGAACAAATTTAATCTCGTGTCCCTGCCACCCACAAGAGATGCTGCAAGATAGCATTGCCTGCGAGTATACCACCAAGTCGCAGTAAAAAAGATCCTGAGCAAAATGGCAGAAAACGAGGCATGGGCTAGATGCTGTTCGCGCTACGTGAGAAGCAGATCCGGACCGGACACCATTTTAAAATCGGTATCCTGTAAATGTAAGAAAGGCTGTGCAGAAGCGAGTGGATGTCGGAAAACCGGCTTAAAGTGTTCGGTGCTGTGTCTATTGTAATGGGACAGCGTGTGAAAACATTCCAGATTTGGTAGAGGATTCAGACCCCGAAGACCCATATGAGGCTGATGACGTTCTTGAACCGTTGGAGTGGGTATTGGAGGAGACGGGAGGTGAACAGGATTCTAAAGTAGTGAACATAGTGAACCAGGGACATCGCGTAGTGCAAAACGACAGAATACCACGTTTAAAAAAACGCGCCCATCATAGGTGGTGTGGAAACGAGTTGATAGATGCATTGATTTTTATTACTTTACTGCATGAAACTACTGTTGGTACGATAATTGGCAGATAATTGGTAAAAAGTAGTGCATTAATGCCGTTTTTCTGCGATTTAAAGAAATACTGTGCGGCCCTGTAACTCGGAAAGTATTAGTCTGAGGAAAAAAATGTATAGGAGTAATTTTGTAGCAAATTTTATCCTCTCCAACTTTTAGCCAGTCACTTTAGAATATATTAAATCGACTTTAAGCAAACATTTCTTACGGCGTTATTGACAATTTTATTTAACAAAGTGTTTCCAATTATGATGAAAAGCTTAAATACAGAGTTTGTTCAGCGTAATTTGTTCTTATTACCGATTGCCCGTCGTGCTGGTGTGGAAATACATGTGAAAAATTTCAGATCCTCGTAACTTCTCCGTCAAAATTTCAACGTAGCTGACAGTCGCACGTCTGATATAACTCAAACCACAGCTGTAGCAAAAAGTAATTCCTCATCAATATTTTCCATTTTTTTTGTCAAAAATCAACACTCTTGATATGCTAACTGTGTAAGGTAGACTGAACGTTAAATGAATACAATGACGTTCATTTGTGCAAATTTGCATGCACAAATCAGTTTCACAAATTGCATGAGCATCTAAACAGATGTACAACGACTCAGTACATTTGTGCAAATTTGCATGCACAAGCCAACTGGCACAATTTGCATGACCGTCTAAAAGCGCCTTAACCTTGGAACAACGAATTTACTTGATAAAATGCTATGGAATCGGAAATGTTTCTTATAAACACGCAATAAAAGTTTTCAATGAGAAGTATCCAGATGTTACAGTGATTCACAGTATGTCAATTAATTTATAAATTTGATACCACCGGGGAAGTAAAGAATGTGAAAAAAACAAAAACAATTAAATTAAGATGACGCTGCTACCGGTGTAGTTTTAGACTCTGTAGATTGTAGAAGAACACCCAAGATGGTCGTTAAATTTAGGTATTAGCAAATCTCATATTCAGAAGATTTTAGTCGTTTGGACTTTTGTTTAACTATGGGTGAGTAAATTTAGCAGATAGATCATTTATTTTTATCGAAACATTTTATTCGTGGACGAATCTACTTTTAAGACTAATGGGCCATGGGATAGTTTCGTCTCAAAATTGTAGGTACTGGGCTCAGGAAAATCCTACTTTCCGATTTACCACTAACAGTCGAAAGTTTAAAAATGACATATTGCATCATAGAATAAACGGTCCTTATTTTATTGATAGAATTTTGAACCAAGATACTTAATTAGAACTTTTAAATAATTTTGTTTTGGAAATTGGACAATGAAAATTTAAAACGTAGAAGAATAATTTTTCAACAAGACGGATGTCCAGCACATTCGAGTTCGACGATTTCGAAGACGACGTAGATTTATTAAAGCAAAAAATTGTGGAAGCTCTTGCAACCACAAATGAAGATGTGACCTCCAATGCATACGAAGAATTTAGAAAAAGTTAGAGAAATGTGTACTTTTTGGAGGTCTACATGTAGAATAGTTCTCAACTTAGTTAAATGAAATGTAATTTTTTTGAAATTAAGTTTTTTAAATAACTCGAAACACTTTGCTAAATAAAATGTCCAATAAAGATGTAAAAAAGCAATTCACTTAAAAGTTCATAAATTTTCAAATTTTTAGAATACGCTGTATAATTTATCTTAAGTTTGACGACTGCTTATGACTTCCTATGACAAGGAAAACTTTTTATAAAGAATAACTTTTTCTCGGCAAATCAAAAATAAGAGAGTTTACAAGACTGCGTTACCTCATCCAGAGACACACCTGGTTTGCCGAACTTAATATGATAATATACAGGAAGTCCCATTAGAATGGGTCATTTGCGATGCCATACATTTGACTCGTCCTGTATGAAATACAAAATATGGCTTTCGGTAATATCAAAAAATTTTATTTAAATTCTAAAGATTTTTGTAATATTTTGTGGTTTGAGTAGAAAAAATCGATTTTTAAAAATTACCCCATTTTATTTGTCTCGCCCTGTATACAAACATATATTTGTCACAATATATTATTTGAAGTTAAAGAAATCGATTTTTAAAAATTACTCTATTTTATTTTTCTCGCCCTGTATACAGACACATATTTGTCACAATATATTATTTGAAGTTAAAGAAACAACATTCATGCAAAAAATTGCAATCGAATCCTTAAATTAAAATAAAATAGAGTAAAAAATTAATATTTTTTATAAAAATAACCACTTTATATCTTTAACACCCTGTACCTCAAAAACTAGTCACAGGATTGAGTTGGGATCTTGACAGTTCTGATCAGGAAATCAAAATCTACAACATACTAACATTTTAGCAAAAATTCACCGAGAGCCATTTTTCTCTGTTTATACAGACTCACATTTCAAATTCCGTTCATCAAAAAATATGTTGATGACTTAATTTTAAGTATTCCGCAGGGAAGCACAGAAGAACTATTACAAGTCTTCAATAGTTATGATCCTATCATGCAGTTTACAATAGAACAAGAAGATACTAATCACAGTGTACCCTTTCTTGATACCAAACTCATTAGAAGGGCAGATAATACTATTATTACCACTTGGTACACCAAACCAGGTTCCTCTGGAAGATTCCTACATTATGAATCTTACCACCAAGAACGACAAAAAATTAACCTGGTACTTGGCATGAAAAATAGAATCATTAAAACTAGTCACACTTCCCTACGAACAACAAATTTAAAAAAACTTGCTGTACTGTTTAAAAATTGTGGATATCCCTCAAATTTAATTCACAAATTGTTGTTTGGCAGATCATCCATTAACGATGTTACGATCAATCCAAATAATCCCCCACCTAATAATAATCTAATTAAATATTACTCTTTACCCCATTTTGGCAATTTACAAACTCAATTTAAAAGAATTTTTATGAATTATGATAACTTTAAATTAGCTTTCAAAAATAAAGTAACAGTTTCTAATCTTTTTTCAAAATTAAAAGACAAAGATGATTTACTGAATTTATCTAATGTTGTTTACAGTATCCCTTGTAATGGCTGCAACCAACAATACATAGGTCAAACGAGCAGACGTCTCAAAGACCGTATTACATCTCACAAAAGTGACATAAGAAACAATAAAAGAACATGTACTTTGGCCAGACATGCTGTTGATTGTAATCATGACATATCATATGATAGGGTCAGCATATTAGACCGTGAAAGTAACTCAAAAAAAAGGACGTTTCTGGAAATGACTAACATTTTCAAAACGCCTAATACTTTAAATTCTAGGACCGACATTGATGGTCTCAGCATCATATATACTTACCTTTTGCATTTAGATAAAAATAATCAATTTCAGAATAATAATATTGAACGTGATCTTTTGGATGGCTCTGACGTCCTGACATAGCGGGTTGGGGGTGAACAGAGGTTCTTACTACAATCGTAATTAGATACCCCTGTTCACTCTAATCTGACCTGATCTAGTCGGGCTTCAGAGCTATCCAAAAGAACACATTTAATCGGTTCAGTTACTGGTGGAAGTTAGTTACTTTTGTCCTGTAGAGTTTGTTAATCCTGGTGATTTTATTTTGGTAACCATGTGTAGTGTCACATTTTTTGTATTCAATTTTTTAAGTAACTTTTTAACAAAATGTCTTCAATGCTTTTGTTCATATTTTAATTTAAATTCAATTTTATTGTGTAATCCTCATAACAATATTATGTATTTTTAAAGCAGAATGTCTTTAACTTATAGTCCAGTGATTGTGGTGTCATTATTTCTTTTATAACTTTTATAACCTGTTCCACACATGTGCAACTTTTATTTAATCTCATTTTATCGTAAGTACTAAACACTTTGTATAATTTTTAACATCACTAATGGATGTAAAAATCATTGTAGCGTTCCTGATGAAGAGACAATAAAGCCTCGAAAGCTCGAACAGAAATAAAGAGTATTCTTTAGTTTTTGGCCTAAGACTGCACACCCAACTAAACATTTAAGTTTTAATCCTTAATTAGCCAGTCGTACCTAACATTCACATATATATATATATATATATATATATATATATATATATATATATATATATATATATATATATATATATATATATATATATATATATATATATATATATATATATATATATATATATATATATATATATATATATATATATATATATATATATATATATATATATATATATATATATATATATATATATATATATATATATATATATATATATATATACACATGTAATCCGGCATTACCAAGCCCGAAACGCTATACTTCACGGATGTTACGAAGCCCGCGGCAAATTTACGAAGCCCGAATCGGGCTTCCTAAAAATTATTGCGTATATAAGTCTATCAGGGGTAGGTGACTCCATCTGTAGATGGAGTCACCTACCCCTGATGTATATATATATATATATATATATATACCTACCCCTAGATGTATATATATATATATATATATATATATATATATATATATATATATATATATATATATATATATATATATATATATATATATATATATACACATGTAATCCGGCATTACCAAGCCCGAAACGCTATACTTCACGGATGTTACGAAGCCCGCGGCAAATTTACGAAGCCCGAATCGGGCTTCCTAAAAATTATTGCGTATATAAGTCTATCAGGGGTAGGTGACTCCATCTGTAGTTGTTTCAAAAAATCAGCCGGGCTTCCTAAGTCGGTATTATATCTCAATATATACACCTTTAGTTCAGTGTGATTGCCACCAGAGGGCCGCCACGCTCTCTGTATATACACTGTCTGAGTTTCACGGATGATAGGAAGCCCGCTACGTTTCGCCGTGCATAGGAAGCCCTTAATTTTGGCAACTACGCAGTTTAGCTTCCCTAATCACTAATTGAACACTTTTATACCATAGAAAATTAAAAAGATAGGTTCGATTTTTACTTGGCTTAGGTAGGTAGGTACCTAAGATTAAATCAAGTAGGTACTTGATTTAATCTGTATTTCGATTTTAATACACATGAATATTATTTATTAATTCCTTTATAGAATTTGTTTCAATCAAATCTGCTATTGACAAAGGGTATGTTAATTTAAATGGAATTTAATATTTCTTGCCTTAATTTTAATTTAATTGCAGTTACATAAATAAGTGAATTATTATTAATTTGAAAAAAATGTGTTAGGTACTATAAATTTGTTTCTCTAATTCTGTTGTAATTAATATAAATGGTACAATACCTAATTTATTGATTTTTATGAGATTCAATAGTTTTTAATTACATATTTCAGTAAGATATTGACTAAATTTAGAAATAGGTAGCTGATAATATATAATTATTTAAATTAACAGTTACCTTTATTAAACTCTTTTAGAATTATACATCTTATGCGTTTTACAGAGTAATATTGTAAGTTATTAATTTGTTTATGTGGACCTAGATGACTAATGTATAGTAAGGCACAAATGTCAGTTACCCCTCTACTAACTTTTGAATGATTTCAAATATTTTTTGGAGATAAGATAAATTTGCGACTGTTTGACTCTAAATAAAAAAATTGATATTCCAAAATGGCGTCTGGTCTCCATATTGAATATTTCTCTACTGTCGAGCCGAGGTGTGTGATACCTTAAATTAAAGGTATATTCGTCCATAGTAACTTGCCTTAGGTAATCCGATGATGTATAACAAAATGGCAGCATTACAACAAATTGAATGTTTACACAGGGCACTAGTTTCTTTACCTGGTTTTTTGACTCAATAATACCCGATTGTTAATCCCAGTAAGCATTTGAATTGAACATAATGAAAGTTTGTCAATAAGGCAAGTAAAATAATGTTTGAAATACATTTTTTCATTATATAGTTAAGACATTTGCAAATTTTAGTGACTAAGTACCTAGTCAAATGAATAAATACATTAATTTACAGGACAATCTATATCACTAAAGCTCATCCTGTAAAAGGAAAATAATAATGATGTGCCTTGAAAATGTGGAAATAAATTTGACAGTTATTATTTACCCATTATTACATACTTTCTCTACCTACATAAAGTGACTTATAATAATCATGCCGCGAATTTTAAATGATAAATCGAAGCCGCTTTGATATTTGACGAATAATTGAAGAAAAGAAATTACCATAGAGCTGTCTTTAACACATCTAGAAGTAGCATAAGGCTCAGAAGTGTTCGCGAAAAATTTATAAAACGGGTTTGCTGTTGTGAACAAAATGGAACTCACTTCGAGTATTTTTGCTAAAGTAAATAAACGTACTATTTATTATATCTAATTAATAAGATAATAATATTTGTTTAAATATAAAAATTCTTAATAAATAGTAAAAAATTGCATTTCAAACATCATTTTACATTATATTCAATTCAAATGCTTACTGGGATTAATAATCGAGCATTTTATTGTCATCGCATTAACTCGAAATTTGGGCAAGTTAAGATTAGATCTTTAATTTAAGGTGTCACACACCTCGATCCGACATTAGAGAAATATCCAATATGGCGACCAGACGCCATTTTGGAATATCGGTTTTTTTATTTAGAGTCAAACACTCGCAAATCTATCTTGGAGTATAACCCCAAAACTCCAAAAAATATTTGAAACCAGTCAAAAGTAGGGGGGTAACTGACTTTTATTGCAGAATCCATTACATTTAAAGCAAAACGTAAAACATTTAAATGGATTCTGCAATATATTGCAATGCTGTATGTGACATATAGTCCTGCAGAGTATTTTGTTTTTGCATTGTTCGACAATAATAACGTTCTAAATTGTTTTCAACGATTTTTTTTGAATTCAACATAATTTATATTTGCATGTTCAGAAATGGAACATCAATAAATGTATTAGATAATTTTGTTATTATTGGGCCAATATAAGGCTTGAATAACGTTGTTTATACAACAAGTCTCGAATAAAGAGAGGAAGAGTATTTTATAAGAAAGCATGAAAATGTAGGCAGCATTAATTATAGAAATTTGTTTTTTATGGTTACATGACAGTTTATTAATTGTAAAATGTAAGTTCAAGTAAATCATTTTGTTTTTCGAGATTAATCGTCTACCTGATGAGCTACAAATAGCGAAAGAATATGTACATCTTCTTGTGGACTTCGTTTTTTAATTGGTAACCATAATATAATCAAATAACTAAAATAAATATTTATTGAATAAAACTCTAATTAACAATAATTTACATTTGTTATGTAGTTGCTATTAAAAAAAAAATTAACAAGATACATTAATTCTCAATTAAATTATTAAAATATATATCGTCAATAACAGATTCAATATAAATAAATTGCACAAAGAAATTGATAATGGAATTAAAATGATATAAAAATATTAAGTATTCTTTATATACTACTGAAGAGGAGACAGGCAAGGTAAACGGAAAATAAAAAAGAAAATAATTCCGGATGCATTAACTACCATTATTAACTGATCATGAATCTGATTCAGCTTTTAGCAGATCTGGTAATTTTATTCTGTTAGTACCTAGACTTATATTCAGTTCTTAATTTTTGATTATGTGATTATTGACTAGTTACAATTATTATTATTATTATTATCTATTCTATCTATTCTATTCTATATTCTATTCTTTTTATCTATCTTTTATATCTATAAATATTAAAATGTGATAAGGCTATGTCCGTCTAATTCGGGAGCGGTTTTTCGTGTACTTTGCGCCCGCAAAGGCTTTTTTCACGGGGGAGATTGGCTTTTCGTAGGCGGAATCATATCGGGAAAATCCCAACGTCGATGTTTCGTTGCGATCCTTTGAGTATTAAGAAAAGTTATTAGCCGTTTGGTAGCACCGTGTCGGAGAGGTTTGTAAAATTTGAGAAATTAAAAAGAGATACGAGACCAATGGCCGCCGGATGCGCGCGCAGGTCTTGACAATACTTAAAAATTACAACGTCAATGTCAAAGCGCCGCTTTTAGGTTATCTCGAAATCTACAGTGCGTTGCGATAAAACTTTTAGGTTATGGTCCGAAATTGACGTTTCCTTATTATCAGCCCCAGGACGGAACCGATCGCAGTTTCGGGATCCGGACGTCCTCGGCGCCCCGAAACCGTTCTCGGTTCGTAGATGGCGCCCCTCTCTCCCTTTGACATTTAAACGTCACTTTGACAGTTTTTTGACAACTGTCAAAAAAATTTTAAAACTTTAAACCAGATACAACTAAATAACATGAATCGTTTAACGAAACGGCAAAGCCAATAAAAATACGAGACACCTCTCATCCCTGAACCTTATTTCCTCTCATGTAACAATTCCGTCGGACTCTACGCATGCTTTCCGAGATATTTAAACTGGATCCAACTAAATAACCCGAATCATCGCTTAACTTAACAGACACGCCAGCGAGAATACACGAAACCCTTTATCCCTGAACTTTCTTTCTTTTCAAGTGATATCCCTGTCGGACTCTATATGTTCCAGAGATCTTTAAACCGGATCCAACTAAGTAACCCGAATCATCGCTTAACTAAACAGGGACGCCCGCGAAAATACACGAAATTTATTTCCTTTCAAGTGGCATTCCAGTCGGACTCTACATGATTCCCGAGATATTTAAACTGTATCCAACTAAATAACCCGAATCATCACTTAGCTTAACAGAGACGCCAGCCAGCGAAAATATACGAAACTTTTCATCCCTGAACCTTCTATCCTTTCAAGTGGCATTCCTGTCGGATTCTATATGTTTCCGAGATCTTTAAACCGGATCCAACTAAATAACTCGAAACATCACTTAACTAAACGGGGACCAGCGAATACAGGACACTCTCCATCCCTGAAATTCATCTCCTTTCAAGTGATAATCCCTCTACATGTTTTCTGAGATCTTTAATTTGGACCCAACAAAATAATTCGAAACAACACTTAACTAAACAGGGACGCCAGAGAAAATACACAAAACCCTTCATACTTGAACCTTTGCTCCTTTGAATGGACAATTCTGTCGAACTCTACATGATTAACTTAACAGAGACGCCGGACAGAGAAAATACACGAAACCATTCATCCCTGAACCTTCTTTCCTTTCAAGCGGCATTCCTGTCGGACTCTATATGTTCCCGAGGTCTTTAAACCGGATCCAACTAAATCGAATCATCACTTAACTAAACAGGGACGCTAGCGCAAATACACGAAACTCTTCATCCCTGATATTTGTTTCCTTTAAAGTGACAATTCCTGTCTGACTCTACATGTTTCCCGAGATCCTTGAACTGGATCCAACTAAATAACACGGATCATCATTTAACTAAACAGAGACGCCAACGAAAATACACGATTCCTTTCATCTCAGAACCTTATCCACTTTCATCTGATATTACTGTCGGATTCTACATGCTTCCCGAGATCTTTCAAGTGGATCCAACAAAATAACCCGAATGATGACAACTAAACAGGGACTCAAGTAAAAGTACGCGAAACACTTCATCCCTAAACCTTCTTTCCTTTTATGCAACAATTCTGTCGTATTCTACATCTCTACATCTTTAACCGGATCCTCCTAAATAACCAAAATTATCACTTAACCAAACAGAGACGCCAGTGAAAATACACGGAACCCTTCATCCTTGAATTGTCTTTCCTTTCAAGGGACATTCCTGTCGGAGTCTAAATGTTTCCCGAGATCTTTAAACTTGATCCAACTAAATAACCCGAAACATCACTCCAACTAAACAGGGACGACAGCGAAAATACACGGAACCCTTCCTCCTTGAAACTTATCTGCTTTCAAATGACATTCCTGTCGGACGCTAGCGGAAATACACGAAACCCTTCATTCTTGATTCTCCTTTCTCTTCATGTGACATTCCTGTCGGACTCTACATGTTTCCCGAGATCTTCAAACTGGATCTAACTAAATAACCCGAAATATCACTTAACTAAACACGGACGCCAGCGAAATCAACCCGTTATCCTTGAATCCACTCTCCTATCAAGAGACATTCCTGTCAGACACTACATGTTACCAGAGACCTTTAATCCTGATCCAACAAAATCATCCGAATCATCACTTAAATAAACAGGGACGCCAGTGAAAGTACACGAAACACTTCATTTCTAAATCCTCTTTCCTTTTGTGCAACAATTCTGTCGGACTCTACATCTCTACATATTTAAACCGTATCCAACTAAATAAATTGAATTATCACTTAATTAAACAGGGGCGCCGACAAAATTACGCAAAACCCTTCATCCCTAAACCTTCTCCCTTTTCATGCAACAATTCTGTCGGACTCTACATGTTTCCTGAGCTCTTTAACCGTATCCAACTAAATAACCCGAATCATCGCTTAACTAAACCAGGATGCCAGTGAAAATTAACAAAACCCTTCATCCTTGAACAGTCTCTCCTTTCGGGGGACATTTCTGTCGTACTTTACATGTTTCTCGGGATCTTCAAATCGGAACGAACTAAATAACCCGATTTAACACTCAACTAAACATAGACGCCAGCGACAATACACATAACCCTTCATCCTTGAACCTTCTCTCCATTCAAGTGACATTCCTGCCAGACTCCATATGTTCCCCGTGATATTTAAACCGGATCTAACTAAATAACCTGAAACATCACTTAACTAAACATGGGCACTAAAGAAAACACACGAAACCCTTCATCCCTACACCTACTTTCCTTTCATCCAACAGCTGTGTCGGACTCTACATGTTCCCGAGATCTTTAATCGGATCTAACTAAATAACCCAAATTATCACTTAACTAAACATGGACGCCAGCGAAAATAAACAAAACCCTTATCCCTGAACTTCTTGACTCTCAAGTGACATTTTTGTCGGACTCTACATGTTTACCGAGATCTTTAAATTGGATCCAACTAAATAACCCGAATCATCAATTAGCTAAACAGGGACGCCAGTGAAAATACACAAAGCTCTTCATCCTAAACCCTTCTCTCCTTTCAGGGGACATTCCTGTCGCATTCCACATGTTTCTTGAGATCTTCAAACCGGAACCAACTAAATAACCCGAATCATCACTTAACTAAACAGGAACCCCAGCGAAAATGCGCGACACCCTTCATCCTTGAACCTTCTCTCCTTCCAAGGGACAATTCATGATTCCCGAGATATTTAAACCGGATCCAACTAAATAACCCGAATCATCACTTAACTTAACAGAGACGCCAGACAGTGAAAATACACGAAACCCTTCATCCCTGAACCTTCTTTCCTTTCATCTGTCATTCCTGTCAGACTCTATATGTTCCCGAGGTTTTTAAACCGGATCCGACTAAATCGAATCATTAACTAAACAGGGACGCAAGCGAAAATACACGAAACTCTTCATCCCTTTTTCCTTTAAAGTGACAATTCCTGACTGACTCTACATGTGTCCCGAGAAATTTAAACTGGATCCTACTAAATAACCCGAATAATCACTTAACTAAACAGGGGCACCAGCAAAAATACACGAAAATCTAGGGTTTTACGTTGCAGTCCTGTACGTTGTATGAAAAAATGTACTACAGGCCACAGCCCATAATATAAGAAAAAGTTTTAAAAAAAATTTATACAAATCTAACCTGTTCCTGAAAAAATATTCATTAACTAAGAGAAGGCAGTTGTGTAGAGCGTAAAAAATGCATAATTATCGAGGTGTGAATTTTTCACAATAATATTTTTTCTGGTATGCAATAGATTATTCAACAAAGAAAGCAGAGGTATTCTATTTTTCGTTAAGGAAAAACTAGGAAGCAAATTATAATATTTCAAATGCACTAAGAAATATATATTTCACGTATTAAAAAGGGACTATAAAAACATTCCACACTCTACAAATATAGAATGCAGGAAAAAAATGTGGGAGTCTTGAATGAAAAAAATACACTGTGAAAAATTATTTATTATTTTTGTTGTAGAGCTTTAGATATGTTAATAAAGTATTATCATCATACCTCCCAAGATATCTATTTCTAACGGCAACACCGCCGGGCTTCTTAACATCCGCAGGCTTTATTTTGTTGAAACACTAACTGACAAATTTTAAAATAATGTACAATATTCACTGCAATCCCCTACCTCTCAACCCGGGCTTCGACTTGCCTGTGATATTTACCGGGCTTCGTATCATCCGTAGGCTATGTATATATATATATATATATATATATATATATATATATATATATATATATATATATATATATATATATATATATATTATATATATATATATATACATATACAGAGAGGTCCTAAAGTCACCCCCTCCGTTCAATATGGCGTCTGGCCGCCATATTGAATTTTCCTACAGCGTGGTACAGGAGTGTGTTACATATCAAATTAAAGGTCTTTATGCCGCCAATGTCACTCTAAAATTTCATGATGATTCCTCTAAGCCTATGGAATTGGTGGACTAATCATTATTTTTAGATGCAATAATTTGGCACAACATTTGAGCAGTAAACAGAGTTTTTAGAAGAGCAATCATTATGCAGAAAGCTGCAAATTGAGATCACACATCTCAATAAATTGTTCTTATTTACTATCGAGTTATTTAAACTAGGAGTGATATTCGTGATATACACATTGTAGTAATATTCTTTTATTAAAACTCAATTAACCAAAACAACTGTATTTAGGAAAAGGCATTGTTTAATGTGAGTACAATATAAAACACTTATATAATTCTTATTATTACAACAATTGTGCAAAATGACCCCCATTTTGCTGTTGACAGAGTCGAATTCTTTTTTTAAATCCTTCGCGAACATTACGAAGCATACCTGCAGTAATATTGCCTATAGTGTGGTGTATTCTCCTTTTCAGTTCTTCAATATTTTCGGGTTGAGTGGCATAAACTTTGGTTTTAACATAACCCCAAATAAAATAGTCCAGCGGCGTCAAGTCGGGAGAGCGCGCGGGCCATCCTATTGGACCTCCACGACCTATCCACGATTGGGGAAAATTTTCATCCAAAAATTCCCTTACTGGTCTAAAAAAGTGCGGTGTAGCACCATCCTGTTGGAAAGTTATGTTTTCGCTAAATTCCTCTGGGTGATCATTTGCGATCTGGTTTATCTTGGGTAGAATTTGCTCTTGTAATATTTGCAAATACAATGGTCCAGTTAAATTTTCTTCAATAAATATTGGGCCTATAATATGGTTACCTAAAATACCTAACCATACATTTATTTTACGTGGATATTGTGTGTGATTTTCTCTTATTAATCCAGGGTTGTGGTTACTCCAGAATCTAGTGTTCTGTTTGTTGGGTTTACCGTGCAGCATAAATGTGGCTTCATCGGTAAAACAGACATGGCGTAAAAAATTCGGACACCTAGCAATAATATCTGATATTTCTCTACAAAATTGTAGCCTAGAGTGTGGATCACGGTCACAAAGTTGTTGCACTAACTTTGTTTTGTATGGAAAGAAGCGATTTTTTTTCAATAATCTGAGTACAGATGATTTTGAGATGTGACACATTTCAGCAGCTACTCTGGTAGGAATTTGAGCATTTTCTCTAAATAAATTAACGACATTATTGACAGTGTTCAAAGGTATTGAAGGTCTTCCACTTCTTTTCTTATCATTTAAATTTCCAGTTAAATCTAACTTTCTTACCAACTCTCGCAAATATTTTCTGCACATAGGATGACGATCATTAAAAGTTCTCACAGCTAAACGATAATTCCGCCCTACTTCGGCAAAAATCAATAGGGCTTCCTTTTTTTCTTCATTTGTAGGCCGTGGTATGATAGAAAATACAATTAATAATTAAACATTAGTCAAATAAACTATTTAACGCTATTCACACCGTCAAATTATTAAATCAGTGACAGGTAAACATTGTTTTTTGTTTTCACACGCAACTATGCACTATTTAAATGTTGTGCCAAATTATTGCATCTAAAAATAATGATTAGTCCACCAATTCCATAGGCTTAGAGGAATCATCATGAAATTTTAGAGTGACATTGGCGACATAAAGACCTTTATTTGATATGTAACACACTCCTGTACCACGCTGTAGGAAAATCCAATATGGCGGCCAGACGCCATATTGGATTATTAATATTCGAGTTTATGCTCACGAGGTACCTAACCTGCCTGGGAATATCGCCCCAGAATTGCAATAAAAAATTCAAAACGGTTCAAGAGATAGCAGGGGAGGGGGTGACTTTAGGGCCTTTCTGTATATATATATATATATATATATATATATATATATATATATATATATATATATATATATATATATATATATATATATATATATATATATATATACGTACCCAACTACCTATACCAAGCCCGGTACATATCACAGGCTCTCAGAAGCCCAGGCTTCCTATTGTAGTTAGAAGTGTGTATTTCACGTGACTGCGCTTAGGACAATTTATATACATTTAGCAACAGGAGAGGGGTAACCTTATTTAATATTTACTTAAATATATATTTCCCAGTTCTTCCCAAGCCCCCTCAAGCCACTTCACATCACCACCTTACTAAGCCCGACTGTATATAGTTAATACAGTTTACGCATTTTGAGAAGCCCAGCAACGTTGCCTTTATTTTCATGTTCTCAAGTATTTTATTACAATAATTAACGTTTTGAAAGATTCGTAGCTGTTTAACAAAATTATTATAATAATAATTTTTCCTCAACATGGGGAAAACTAAAGAGCCCGCACAATATACATATAGGCAAAAATGGCTCTAGGTGATTTTTGCTAAAATGTTAGTGTTAGTATGTTGTAGATTTTAATTTCCTGATCAGAACTGTCAAGGTCCCAACTCAATCCTGTGACTAGTTTTTAAGGTACAGGGTGTTAAAGATATAAAGTGGTTATTTTTATAAAATATGGTCCAAAAAAACGGAATTTTCATTTTATCGTATAACTTCTTTATTTTTTCACCGATTTTCAACTTTTTGGATTCGTTTGACAGATAAATTTTCCAGCTATTTGATTCTCTATCAAAAACTGATATTATCACCATAAGTGTCAAGGCAGACGTATTTAAACTTGAGCAATTTTTAGTAACTGCTGGAATTTTGTTGAAAAGCCGCATTTACAAACGGTTTGTCATGACTGGTCTTCTGCCAATATTTTGGTGGGTAGTTTTTAAAAATCGGTCAAGGAACTACGGAACTGTACCAGAAAATGTAGAAGCGTGTTGTAAACATTTCGGCAGCAATGGTAAAATCCGGAATTTTTTATTATCCTTTATAACTTTTTTGATTCTTTGCCGATTTTAATTTTTTTTGGGTCATTTAAAACCCAAAGCCTTCCAGTACAATATTAAATCTCAGAAATTGACATGAATCATAAATCCAATATGGCAGAAGTAATCAAATTAACCTAATATTTAAAAGCCTCTAGAATTCTTTTATCTTGAGGCCTTGTCTTCTAAGAACATTGGAACGTATTATAGATCACGAAAATCGGTTAAGGACTTACGAAGATATGAATAATAAATGAAATCTAATTAAATAACGGACTGAACCAGAAACATAATTTAATTACGATTCATTTAACTAAATAACAATAACTTATTGTCAAAATTAATACTTAAATAATGGAACATGACCTCCATTAGCGTTCACAACGAGCTGAACCTGCCTGTGCCAACCGTCTATTGCTTATTTAATAATTTGCTGGTCAGTTTCTTCCCAACAGTCTAAAATTCTTTGTCGCAATTCGCCTAAATTATTGAAATGACGACCATTCTTATACAACCGTTCTTGTAAATGTAAAAGTAATTGTCACGGGGATTAAGATCTGGACTATTAGGAGGCCAGTGTTCTTGTTCAATAAAATTTGCTGCATGTTCTCTTAAAAATCCAAGTGTCCATCCTAAAATTTCATTGTAGTTACCAAGACCGACTAATTTGCATGAGTATGAAATCACTAATTTAAGGTAACATTTGACTCGGAACAACTTCGCAATACTGTTGAAAATTAAGCCGTATTCCATGTTCAATAAAAATTATGCTAGTTTTAAAACCTCTACAAATTCCCACAGATACTTAATGAAAATCTTATCTTCATTTGACAGCACCATTATAACAAAACTAGGTACCACAAGACATTTTTTATTTAAAAACAGCTGACTGAAATAACAGTTATGAATCAATGTTCATTTGTTATGTAACCATGACGATAACTGCATAGGTAACTCTGTTAAGAATTAATTTGATACTGTTGTTGTGGTGTACAGTGTACATGACTACGTTATACACCTTTATAAGTTCTTAACCGATTTTCGTGTTCTGCGTCACAATGTTCTTAGAATAGGCTTCAAGTTAAAAAAAAGTCATTTAATTTGTCATTTTAAAAAATTCTTAAGGCTTTTAAATATTAGGTAAATTTGACCACTTCTGCCATATTGGATTTATAATTCATGTCAATTTCTGACATTTATGATTGTAGTGGAAGGCTTTGGGTTTTAAGTGACCCGAAAAAAATTAAAATCGGTAATGGAATCAAAAGTTATAAAGGAAAATGAAAATTTGGATTTTTACTATGGCTGCCGAGACGTTTACAACACGTCTCTACATTTATTGGTGCAGCTCCGTAGTTCCATTACCGATTTTTAAAAACTGCCCACCAAAATATTGCCAGAAGACCAGCCTTGATCATAAAGTTTGTAAATACGGCATTTCAACAAAATTCCATCAGTTATTAAAAATTGCTCAAGTTTAAATACGTCAGCCTTGACATTTATGATCATTATATCAGTGTCTGACAGAGAATCATTTAGCTGGAGGCTTTAGCTGTCAAACGAGCCCAACAGGTTGAAAATCGATGAAAAAATAAAGAAGTTATGGGATAAAATGAAAATTCCGGTTATTTTTGGACCACCCGATATATTTATAGCAATTTAAGGATTCGATTGCAATTTTTTGCATGAATGTTATTTCTTTAACTTCAAATAATATATTGTGACAAATATGTGTTTGTATACAGGGCGAGACACAAATAAAATAGAGTAATTTTTAAAAATCGATTTTTTTCTGCTCAAACCACAAAATATTACAAAAATCTATTAGGAATAAAATATAATTTTTTGATGTTACTGGAAGCAATAATTTGTATTTCATACAGGACGAGTCAAAAGTATGGCATCGCGAATGACCCATTCTAATGGGACTTCCTGTATATTATCATATTAATTTGGGCAAACCAGGTGTGACTCCGGATGAGGTACCGCACTCTTGTAAACTCTCTTATATTTACTAAAAGTTATTCTTTATAAAAAGTTTTCCTTGCCATAGGAAGTCATAAGCAGTCGTCAAACTTAAGATAAATTATACAGGGTTTTCTAAAAATTTGAAAATTTATGGACTTTTAAGTGAATTGCTTTTTTACATCTTTATTGAACATTTTATTTAGCAAAGTGTTTCCAATTATTTAAAATACTTAATTTCAAAAAAATTACATTTCATTTAACTAAGTTGAGAACTATTCTACATGTAGGCCTCCAAAAAGTACACATTTCTCTAATCTTTTTTCAAATTCTTCGTATGCATTAGAGGTCACATCTTCATTTATGGTTGCAAGAGCTTCTACAATTTTTTGCTTTAATAAATCTACGTCGTCTTCGAAATCGTTGCGGCCGAAATACTCGAACTCGAATTGTAGAATGTGCTGGACATCCGTCTTGTTGAAAAATTATTCTTCTACGTTTTAAATTTTCATTGTCCAATTTCCAAAACAAAATTATTTAAAAGTTCTAAATAAGTATCTTGGTTCAAAATTCTATCAATAAAATAAGGACCGTTTATTCTATGATGCAATATATCGGAGTAAGTATTTTAAATAATTGGAAACACTTTGCTAAATAAAATGTTCAATAAAGATGTAAAAAAGCAATTCACTTAAAAGTCCATAAATTTTCAAATTTTTAAAAAACCCTGTATAATTTATCTTAAGTTTGACGACTGCTTATGACTTCCTATGGCAAGGAAAACTTTTTATAAAGAATAACTTTTAGTAAATATAAGAGAGTTTACAAGAGTGCGGTACCTCATCCGGAGTCACACCTGGTTTGCCCAAATTAATATGATAATATACAGGAAGTCCCATTAGAATGGGTCATTCGCGATGCCATACTTTTGACACGTCCTGTATGAAATACAAATTATTGCTTCCGGAAACATCAAAAAATTATATTTTATTCCTAATAGATTTTTGTAATATTTTGTGGTTTGAGCAGAAAAAAATCGATTTTTAAAAATTACTCTATTTTATTTGTGTCTCGCCCTGTATACAAACACATTTGTCACAATATATTATTTGAAGTTAAAGAAATAACATTCATGCAAAAAATTGCAATCGAATCCTTAAATTGCTATAAATATATCGGGTGGTCCAAAAATAACCGGAATTTTCATTTTATCCCATAACTTCTTTATTTTTTCATCGATTTTCAACCTGTTGGGCTCGTTTGACAGCTAAAGCCTCCAGCTAAATGATTCTCTGTCAGACACTGATATAATGATCATAAATGTCAAGGCTGACGTATTTAAACTTGAGCAATTTTTAATAACTGATGGAATTTTGTTGAAATGCCGTATTTACAAACGGTTTGCTTTATGATCATGGCTGGTCTTCTGGCAATATTTTGGTGGGCAGTTTTTAAAAATCGGTCATGGAACTACGGAGCTGCACCAATAAATGTAGAGACGTGTTGTAAACGTCTCGGCAGCCATAGTAAAAATCCAAATTTTCATTTTCCTTTATAACTTTTTGATTCCATTACCGATTTTAATTTTTTTCGGGTCACTTAAAACCCAAAGCCTTCCACTACAATCATAAATGTCAGAAATTGACATGAATTATAAATCCAATATGGCAGAAGTGGTCAAATTTACCTAATATTTAAAAGCCTTAAGAATTTTTTAAAATGACAAATTAAATGACTTTTTTTTAACTTGAAGCCTATTCTAAGAACATTATGACGCAGAACACGAAAATCGGTTAAGAACTTATAAAGGTGTATAACGTAGTCATGTACACTGTACACCACAACAACAGTATCAAATTAATTCTTAACAGAGTTACCTATGCAGTTATCGTCATGGTTACATAACAAATGAACATTGATTCATAACTGTTATTTCAGTCAGCTGTTTTTAAATAAAAAATGTCTTGTGGTACCTAGTTTAACGACCATCTTGGGTGTTCTACAATCTACAGTCTAAAACTACACCGGTAGCAGCGTCATCTTCATTTAATTGTTTTTGTTTTTTTTCACATTTTTTACTTCCCCGGTGGTATCAAATTTATAAATTAATTTACATACTGTGAATCACTGTAACATCTGGATACTTCTCATTGAAAACTTCAATAGCGTATTTATAAGAAACATTTCCGATTCCATAGCATTTGATCAAGTAAATTCGTTGTTCCAAGGTTAAGGCGCTTTTAGACAGTCATGCAAATTGTGCCAGTTGGCTTGTGTATCCAAATTTGCACAAATGTACTGAGTCGTTGTACATCTGTTTAGATGCTCATGCAATTTGCGCAACTGATTTGTGCATGCAAATTTGCACAGATGAACGTCGCTGTATTCATTTAACGTTCAGTCTACCTTACACAGTTAGTATATCAAGAGTGTTGATTTTTGACAAAAAAAAACGGGAAATTATGATGAGGAATTACTTTTTGCTACAGCTGTGGTTTGTGTTATATCAGACGTGCGACTGTCAAACTTCGTTTACACGAGCATGCAAATACTTCAACCTCATATACGTACCCAACAACCTATACCAAGCCTAGTACATATCACCGGCTCTCAGAAGCCCAGGCTTCCTATTGTATTTAGAAGTGCGTATTTCACGTGACTGCGCGTAGTACAATTTATATACATTTTGCTAGAGGAGAGGGGTAACCTTACTTAATATTCACTTAATCATATATTTTCCAGTACTTGTAAAGCCACTTCATAGCGTCACCTTACCAAGCCCAACTGATTTAATATATTACACTTATTTTGGGAAACCCTTATTTTCACCTCATAAGTGTTGAATGAAATTATTATAATAATAATTTGACCCAACATGGACAGAACTAAATTCATAAAATCCAGATAAAAAAGGTAACCCACATAAAGAAAATTTTCTGATATTAAAAAAGGTGCAAGTTAATGGTATATGCTTATTTAATTTTCCTATGAAACGAATATCTTGACAATTATTTAAATTATGAATAGTATTTCCTGCACATATAAATAATAAAGCTTTAAATAAAGCATGAGTTAATAAATGAAAAAAAAGCTCATTTATACTCTCCTAAAGCTAAAATTCTTATTATTAAACCTAATTGACTTAATGTTGATAAAGCAATAATTTTTTTTAAATCAAATTCAAAATTAGCCCCTAAACCTGATATAAATATAGTTAAACTTGAAATTAATAATAAAATTAATATTAAATTTGAGGAAAAACAAAAATTAAAACGAATTAATAAATAAACCCCAGCTGTAACTAAAGTTGAAGAATGAACCAAAGAAGAAACTGGAGTTGGAGCTGCTATAGCAGCAGGTAATCAAGAAGAAAAAGGAATTTGAGCTCTTTTAGTTATAGCAGCTAAAACTACCATATATGAAATTAATTTTATAGAAAAATCTTCTTTTATTAAATCCAAATAAAAAATAAAATTTCTTCTTCCATAATTTATTATTCAAGCAATAGATATAAGTAAAACAACATCTCCAATACGATTAGATAATGTTGTTAATATCCCAGCATAAAAAGATTTAACATTTTGGTAATAAATTACTAAACAATAAGAAACTAAACCTAATCCTTCTCAGCCTAATAAAATTGAAATTAAGTTAGGTCTAATAATTAATAATATTATTGATAAAACAAATATAACCACCAAATAAATAAATCGATTTAAATTTTCATCAACAAACATATATTCTTGACTATAATAAATTACTATAGAAGAAATAAATAAAACAAATCTTATAAATAATAACGACATTCAATCTAATAAGATAGTTATAATTACAGATAAAGAATTTAATGTTAATAAATTTAATTCAATAATTAAATTAAAATTTTGGATTAAAAAATGTAGCCTAAGAGAAAAAAAGTGATAAAAAAATTAATAAAAATAATTAAAATAAATTTACAAATAGAATAATTATCTAAAATAGAAAACTATATCTTTGAAATCACAAATCATTATTTTTTATAAACTACTTAGATTAAATTCATAACACCAAATATTCACGCTTTAAAATTAATAAATTTAAAGATATTCAATGTAAAAATAATAATAAATATTCGCGTAACATTCCTTGATAAACAGAAAATGTCCCTGAATAAAAATTACCATGCTGAGAAAAAAAATATAAAAATAACGAATACACAACTCTAAAAAACGAAATTAAAGATAAAAATAATATTCTTATTCAACAAATGAAATTAAACTATTATTTAACAAAATTTCTCCTATTAAATTTAAAGAGGGAGGAGCCGCTATATTAGAAGAACAAAGTAAAAATCGTCACAATGAAAGTCTAGGTATAATTTAATTTAAAAATCCCTTATTTAAATAAAGTCTTCGTCTCCCTATTCGTTCACAAGAAATATTAGCTAAACAAAATAAACCAGAAGAACATAATTCATGAGCATTTATCATTACCAGAGAACCTCAAAACCCTCAAGTATTTAACGTTATAATACCTGCTAATACTATCACTATATGTGCAACTGAAGAATAAGCAATTAAAGATTTTATATCTCTTTGACGAATACAAACCAAAGAAACCAAAAATCCACCTACTAACCTAATAATAATAAAATAATAATGAATTTTTATTCCAATTTCAATAAATAATATTATTAAACGTAAAAATCCATAACCTCCCAATTTTAATATAATACCTGCCAAAATTATTGACCCTGAAACAGAAGCCTCTACATGAGCTTTAGGTAATCATAAATGAATAAAAAATATACGTATTTTAACAAAAAATACTAAATTTATACATAAATATATAAAAACTCTATTTTCATTATTATTAAAAAAAAATAGAAACTTAAAGAATTACATTTTTCATGATAAAAAAAAATTGAAATTATTATAGGTAAAGAAACTAATAAAGTATAAAATAATAAATAAATACCAGCTTCAATTCGCTCAGGTTGATAACCTCAACCAATAATCAAAATTAAAGTAGGAATCAATCTAATTTCAAAAAATAAATAAAAAATAAATAAATTTAAAGAAGAAAATGTTAAATAAAATCTAATAAGAAAAATTATATTCTAATTTTTAGAATTAAGTGACTGGCTGCATGTAGAAATACTAATGCCATAAAACAATTTTAGAATACCCTGTAAAATGATCTCAAGTTTGACGGCTGCTTATGGCTTCCTAAGACAAGCAAAACTTTTTACAAAGAATGACTTTCTCGGCAAATCAAAAATAAAATAGTTTACAAGAGTGCGTTACCTGATCCTGGGACCCACTGTATTTTTCTCTTTAGATAATAGTATTCTTAAATTCCAAACACTTTATAATTTTTTAATCAGTAAAACCGTTTAGAAAAAAAAACATAATATTCTAATCTAATTCTAACTTTAATTTTCTCTTATTTGATTCAGTTGCTTCCTTATGCAAAACTTAAATGGATGAACAGCTTTAACAGTTGAATAAACTGCATTTAACCATAAATTAAAAGAGAATTAAAATTGACATCGAATTACATCGACTAATTTAAAAATAATGACGGTTCGAGTTTCGTGATTATTTATAGAGTAATCCACCTAAAATGAACCCATTAAAAATTTATTGGCTTTTATTTTTATAAACAAAACTGTACTTGACAATTAATTTTATTATTAGTGAAAATTATCATAGTACTGACTACTTCCAGTTTTTTAATTGGTGTATTTCTTAATAAAATGAATTTATTCCCGGTAACTTTCAATTGTTTCATTAGAAGAGACAGCTACTTTACCTGATGCGATGTTGGCAAGTTTTCGGGCTACGCATCATACGAATAAAATACTGGGCTTCGCTAAATCGGTCATATATTATCATTGTATATACTGATCAAGTTGTGCGCCCTCTATATGAAATTTTCGGAATTAATTCTGTATATTTTGAGAGAAATACCGACCTTACCAAGCCCATCAAAAATTTGGGGAGGAAGTTCCATTAGCCCTACCAAGCTTAACCACTTAAATATACACGTAAGTTTTTACCAAGCCCGGAGTCGGGCTTCGTAAGTATGTGTCGGGCTTAGTATACTCTAAAGACATACAATTTTGGGCCTGATAATGCCGGTTTATATGTATATATATATATATATATATATATATATATATATATATATATATATATATATATATATATATATATATACGTACCCAACTACCTATACCAAGCCCGGTACATATCACAGGCTCTCAGAAGCCCAGGCTTCCTATTGCAGTTAGAAGTGTGTATTTCACGCGTCTGCGCACAGGACAATTTATATACATTTAGCAACAGGAGAGGGGTAACCTTATTTAATATTTACTTAAATATATATTTCCCAGTTCTTCCCAAGTCTCCTCAAGCCACTTCACATCACCACCTTACTAAGCCCGACTGTATATAGTTAATACAGTTTACGCATTTTGAGAAGCCCAGCAACGTTGCCTTTATTTTCATGTTCTCAAGTATTTTATTAACGTTTTGAAAGATTCGTAGCTGTTCAACAAAATTATTATAATAATAATTTTTCCTCAAAATGGAGAAAACTAAAGGGCCCGCACAAAATACATATTAGCAAAAATGGCTCTAGGTGAATTTTTGCTAAAATGTTAGTGATAGTATGTTGTAGATTTTAATATCCTGATCAGAACTGTCAGGGTCCTAACTCAATCCTGTGACTAGTTTTTAAGGTACAGGGTGTTAAAGATATAAAGTGGTTATTTTTATAAAACATGGTCCAAAAAAACCGGAATTTTCATTTTATCGTATAACTTCTTTATTTTTTCACCGATTTTCAACTTTTTGGATTCGTTTGACAGATAAATTTTTGATTCTCTATCAAAAACTGATATTATCACCATAAGTGTCAAGGCAGACGTATTTAAACTTGAGCAATTTTTAGTAACTGCTGGAATTTTGTTGAAAAGCCGCATTTACAAACGGTTTGTCATGACTGGTCTTCTGCCAATATTTTGGTGGGTAGTTTTTAAAAATCGGTCAAGGAACTACGGAACTGTACCAAAAAATTTAGATGCGTGTTGTAAACATTTCGGCAGCAATGGTAAAAACCGGAATTTTTTATTATCCTTTATAACTTTTTTGATTCTTTGCCGATTTTAATTTTTTTTGGGTCATTTAAAACCCAAAGCCTTCCAGTACAATGTTAAATCTCAGAAATTGACATGAATCATAAATCCAATATGGCGGAAGTAATCAAATTAACCTAATATTTAAAAGCCTCTAGAATTTTTTTAAAATGGCGAATTTAGGCTTTCTTTGATCTTGAGGCCTTGTCTTCTAAGAACATTGGAACGTATTATAGATCACGAAAATCGGTTAAGGACTTACGAAGATATGAATAATAAATGAAATCTAATTAAATAACGGGCTAAACCAGAAACATAATTTAATTACGAATCATTTAACTAAATAACAATAACTTATTGTCAAAATTAATACTTAAATAATGGAACATGACCTCCATTAGCGTTCACAACGAGCTGAACCTGCCTGTGCCAACCGTCTATTGCTTATTTAATAATTTGCTGGTCAGTTTCTTCCCAACAGTTTAAAATTCTTTGTCGCAATTCGCCTAAATTATTGAAATGACGACCATTCTTATACAACCGTTCTTATAAATGTAAAAGTAATTGTCATGGGGATTAAGATCTGGACTATTAGGAGGCCAGTGTTCTTGTTCAATAAAATTTGCTGCATGTTCTCTTAAAAATCCAAGTATCCATCCTAAAATTTCATTGTAGTTACCAAGACCGACTAATTTGCATGAGTATGAAATCACTAATTTAAGGTAACATTTGACTCGGAACAACTTCGCAATACTGTTGAAAATTAAGCCGTATTCCATGTTCAATAAGAATTATGCTAGTTTTAAAACCTCTACAAATTCCCACAGATACTTATTGAAAATCTTGTCTTCATTTGACAGCACCATTATAACAAAACTAGGGACCACAAGACACTTTTCAAAAACAGCTGACTGAAATAACAGTTATGAATCAATGTTCATTTGTTTTGTAACCATGACGATAACTGCATAGGTAACTCTGTTAAGAATTAATTTGATACTGTTGTTGTGGTGTACAGTGTACATGACTACGTTATACACCTTTATAAGTTCTTAACCGATTTTCGTGTTCTGCGTCACAATGTTCTTAGAATAGGCTTCAAGTTAAAAGAAAGTCATTTAATTTGTCATTTTAAAAAATTCTTACGGCTTTTAAATATTAGGTAAATTTGACAACTTCTGCCATATTGGATTTATAATTCATGTAAATTTCTGACATTTATGATTGTAGTGGAAGGCTTTGGGTTTTAAGTGACCCGAAAAAAATTAAAATCGGTAAAGGAATCAAAAAGTTATAAAGGAAAATGAAAATTTCGATTTTTACTATGGCTGCCGAGACATTTACAACACGTCTCTACATTTATTGGTGCAGCTCCGTAGTGTCTTGACCGATTTTTAAAAACTGCCCACCAAAATATTGCCAGAAGACCAGCCATGTTCATAAAGCAAACCGTTTGTAAATACGGCATTTCAACAAAATTCCATCAGTTATTCAAAATTGCTCATGTTTAAATACGTCAGCCTTGACATTTATGATCATTATATCAGTGTCTGATAGAGAATCATTTAGCTGGAGGCTTTAGCTGTCAAACGAGCCCAACAGGTTGAAAATCGATGAAAAAATAAAGAAGTTATGGGATAAAATATAAAAATTCCGGTTATTTCAAATAATATTTTGTGACAAATATGTGTTTGTATACAGGGCGAGGCACAAATAAAATAGAGTAATTTTTAAAAATCGATTTTTTTCTGCTCAAACCACAAAATATTACAAAAATCTATTAGGAATAAAATATAATTTTTTGATGTTACCGGAAGCAATAATTTGTATTTCATACAAGACGAGTCAAAAGTATGGCATTACGAATGACCCATTCTAATGGGACTTCCTGTATATTATCATATTAAGTTGGGCAAACAAGGTGTGTCTCCGGATGAGGTACCGCACTCTTGTAAACTCTCTTATATTTACTAAAAGTTATTCTTTATAAAAAGTTTTCCTTGCCATAGGAAGTCATAAGCAGTCGTCAAACTTAAGATAAATTATACAGGGTATTCTAAAAATTTGAAAATGTATGGACTTTTAAGTGAATTGCTTTTTTACATCTTTACTGAACATTTTATTTAGTGTTTCCAATTATTTAAAATACTTAATTTCAAAAAAATTACATTTCATTTAACTAAGTTGAGAACTATTCTACATGTAGACCTCTAAAAAGTACACATTTCTCTAATCTTTTTTTAAATTCTTCGTATGCATTAGAGGTCACATCTTCATTTATGGTTGCAAGAGCTTCTACAATTTTTTGCTTTAATAAATCTACGTCGTCTTCGAAATCGTTGCGGCCGAAATACTCGAACTCGAATTGTAGAATGTGCTGGACATCCGTCTTGTTGAAAAATTATTCTTCTACGTTTTAAATTTTCATTGTCCAATTTCCAAAACAAAATTATTTAAAAGTTCTAAATAAGTATCTTGGTTCAAAATTCTATCAATAAAATAAGGACCGTTTATTCTATGATGCAATATGTCGTTTTTAAACTTTCGACTGTTAGTGATAAATCGGAAAATTGGATTTTCCTGAGCCCAGTACCTACAATTTTGAGAGGAAACTATCCCATGGCCCATTAGTCTTAAAAGTAGATTCGTCCACGAATAAAATGTTTCGATAAATTAATGATCTATCTGCTAAAATTTTCTCACCCCGTTAAGCAAAAGTCCAAACGACGAGCATCATCTCCAACTTGAAGTTTGTGAATTAATTTAGGTTCGAATGCACGAAATAATAATAATAATAATAATAATAATAATAAAATGACTTTATTTCAGGCGGAGTCTAGCCTAAGCTATCCTCTGAATATGAGATTTGCTAATACCTAAATTTAACGACCATCTTGGGTGTTCTACAATCTACAGTCTAAAACTACACCGGTAGCAGCGTCATCTTCATTTAATTGTTTTTGTTTTTTTTCACATTTTTTACTTCCCCGGTGGTATCAAATTTATAAATTAATTTACATACTGTGAATCACTGTAACATCTGGATATTTCTCATTGAAAACTTCAATAGCGTATTTATAAGAAACATTTCCGATTCCATAGCATTTGATCAAGTAAAATCGTTGTTCCAAGGTTAAGGCGCTTTTAGACAGTCATGCAAATTGTGCCAGTTGGCTTGTGTATGCAAATTTGCACAAATGTACTGAGTCGTTGTACATCTGTTTAGATGCTCATGCAATTTGCGCAACTGATTTGTGCATGCAAATTTGCACAAATGAACGTCGCTGTATTCATTTAACGTTCAGTCTACCTTACACAGTTAGTATATCAAGAGTGTTGATTTTTGACAAAAAAAACGGGAAATTATGATAAGGAATTACTTTTTGCTACAGCTGTGGTTTGTGTTATATCAGACGTGCGACTGTCAAACATCGTTTACAAGCCTGGTACATATCACCGGCTCTCAGAAGCCCAGGCTTCCTATTGTATTTAGAAGTGCGTATTTCACGTGACTGCGCGTAAAACAATTTATATACATTTTGCTAGAGGAGAGGGGTAACCTTATTTAATATTCACTTAATCATATATTTTCCAGTACTTGTAAAGCCACTTCATAGCGTCACCTTACCAAGCCCAACTGAGTTAATATATTACACTTATTTTGGGAAACCCTTATTTTCAACTCATAAGTGTTGAATGAAATTATTATAATAATAATTTGACCCAACATGGACAGAACTAAATTCATAAAATCCAGATAAAAAAGGTAACCCACATAAAGAAAATTTTCTGATATTAAAAAAAGTGCAAGTTAATGGTATATGCTTATTTAATTTTCCTATGAAACGAATATCTTGACAATTATTTAAATTATGAATAATATTTCCTGCACATATAAATAATAAAGCTTTAAATAAAGCATGAGTTAATAAATGAAAAAAAGCTAATTTATACTCTCCTAAAGCTAAAATCCTTATTATTAAACCTAATTGACTTAATGTTGATAAAGCAATAATTTTTTTAAAATCAAATTCAAAATTAGCCCCTAAACCTGATATAAATATAGTTAAACTTGAAATTAATAATAAAATTAATATTAAATTTGAAGAAAAACAAAAATTAAAACGAATTAATAAATAAACCCCAGCTGTAACTAAAGTTGAAGAATGAACTAAAGAAGAAACTGGAGTTGGAGCTGCTATAGCAGCAGGTAATCAAGAAGAAAAAGGAATTTCAACTCTTTTAGTTATAGCAGCTAAAACTACCATATATGAAATTAATTTTATAGAAAAATCTTCTTTTATTAAATCCAAATAAAAAATAGAATTTCTTCTTCCATAATTTATTATTCAAGCAATAGATATAAGTAAAACATCTCCAATACGATTAGATAATGTTGATAATATCCCAGCATTAAAAGATTTAACATTTTGGTAATAAATTACTAAACAATTAGAAACTAAACCTAATCCATCTCAGCCTAATAAAATTGAAATTAAGTTAGGTCTAATAATTAATAATATTATTGATAAAACAAATATAACCACCAAATAAATAAATCGATTTAAATTTTCATCAACAAACATATATTCTTGACTATAATAAATTACTATAGAAGAAATAAATAAAACAAATCTTATAAATAATAACGACATTCAATCTAATAAGATAGTTATAATTACAGGTAAAGAATTTAATGTTAATAAATTTAATTCAATAATTAAATTAAAATTTTAGATTAAAAAATGTAGCCTAAGAGAAAAAAAGTGATAAAAAAATTAATAAAAATAAATTAAAATAAATTTACAAATAGAATAATTATCTAAAATAGAAAACTATATCTTTGAAATCACAAATCAATATTTTTTATAAACTACTTAGATTAAATTTATAACACCAAATATTCACCCTTTAAAATTAATAAATTTAAAGGTATTCAATGTAAAAATAAATATTCGCGTAACATTCCTTGATAAACAGAAAAATGCCCCTGAATAAAATTACCATGCTGAGAAAAAGAATATAAAAATAACGAATACACAGCTCTAAAAAACGAAATTAAAGATAAAAATAATATTCTTATTCAACAAATGAAATTAAACTATTAATTAACAAAATTTCTCCTATTAAATTTAAAGAGGGAGGAGCCGCTATATTAGAAGAACAAAGTAAAAATCGTCACAATGAAAGTCTAGGTATAATTTAATTTAAAAATCCCTTATTTAAATAAAGTCTTCGTCTCCCTATTCGTTCACAAGAAATATTAGCTAAACAAAATAAACCAGAAGAACATAATTCATGAGCATTTATCATTTCCAGAGAACCTCAAAACCCTCAAGTATTTAACGTTATAATACCTGCTAATACTATCACTATATGTGCAACTGAAGAATAAGCAATTAAAGATTTTATATCTCTTTGACGAATACAAACCAAAGAAACCAAAAATCCACCTACTAACCTAATAATAATAAAATAATAATGAATTTTTATTCCAATTTCAATAAATAATATTATTAAACGTAAAAATCCATAACCTCCCAATTTTAATATAATACCTGCCAAAATTATTGACCCTGAAACAGAAGCCTCTACATGAGCTTTAGGTAATCATAAATGAATAAAAAATATACGTATTTTAACAAAAAATACTAAATTTATACATAAATATATAAAAACTCTATTTTCATTATTATTAAAAAAAAATAGAAACTTAAAGAATTACATTTTTCATGATAAAAAAAAATTGAAATTATTATAGGTAAAGAAACTAATAAAGTATAAAATAATAAATAAATACCAGCTTCAATTCGCTCAGGTTGATAACCTCAACCAATAATCAAAATTAAAGTAGGAATCAATCTAATTTCAAAAAATAAATAAAAAATAAATAAATTTAAAGAAGAAAATGTTAAATAAAATCTAATAAGAAAAATTATATTCTAATTTTTAGAATTAAGTGACTGGCTGCATGTAGAAATACTAATGCCATAAAACAATTTTAGAATACCCTGTAAAATGATCTCAAGTTTGACGGCTGCTTATGGCTTCCTAAGACAAGCAAAACTTTTTACAAAGAATGACTTTTTCTCGGCAAATCAAAAATAAAATAGTTTACAAGAGTGCGTTACCTGATCCTGGGACCCACTGTATTTTTCTCTTTAGATAATGGTATTCTTAAATTCCAAACACTTTATAATTTTTTAATCAGTAAAACCGTTTAGAAAAAAAACATAATATTCTAATTCTAACTTTAATTTTCTCTTATTTGATTCAGTTGCTTCCTTATGCAAAACTTAAATGGATGAACAGGTTTAACAGTTGAATAAACTGCATTTAACCATAAATTAAAAGAGAATTAAAATTGACATCGAATTACATCGACTAATTTAAAAATAATGACGGTTCGAGTTTCGTGATTATTTATAGAGTAATCCACCTAAAATGAACCCATTAAAAATTTATTGGCTTTTATTTTTATAAACTAAACTGTACTTGACAATAATTATTAGTGAAAATTATCATAGTACTAACTACTTCCAGTTTTTTAATTGGTGTATTTCTTAATAAAATGAATTTATTCACGGTAACTTTCAATTGTTTCATTAGAAGAGACAGCTACTTTACCTGATGCGATGTTGGCAAGTTTTCGGGCTACGCATCATACGAATAAAATACTGGGCTTCGCTAAATCGGTCATATATTATCATTTTATATACTGATCAAGTTGTGCGCCCTCTATATGAAATTTTCGGAATTAATTCTGTATATTTTGAGAGAAATACCGACCTTACCAAGCCCATCAAAAATTTGGGGAGGACGTTCCATTAGCCCTACCAAGCTTAACCACTTAAATATACACGTAAGTTTTTACCAAGCCCGGAGTCGGGCTTCGTAAGTAGGTGTCGGGCTTAGTATACTCTAAAGACATACAATTTTGGGCCTGATAATGCCGGTTGATATGTATATATATATATATATATATATATATATATATATATATATATATATATATATATATATATATATATATATATATATATATATATATATATATATATATATATATATATATATATATATATATATATATATATATATATATATATATATATATATATATATATATATATATATATATATATATATATATATATATATATATATATATATATATATATATATATATATATATATATATATATATATATATATATATATATATATAAATCATAAAAAAGGGTTCATAGGATTCGACTGCAACCGCAGACACGTGTTTCGGACTAATTTTTTTTTTTTTTTTCCCGTTTTCTGGCCTTGCATCGCTGTGCTTTGGCCACTTCGGACTAATTGGTCCACATCAGTACGGTGTAGCTAAGTTCAAGGATGTAGATGACTTAGAAGTAACAAAAGGAAACCAGTTAAATCAAAAGACATTGACAGAATGGCACAGACTACGACGATGAAGTAACAACAGCAATAGCAACAACCTCCTCCTGTAGCTGCCACCGAGTCAAAACCCCCTATAGTTGCCACTAGGTCAATATGACCCACTATAGCTGTCACTAGGTTTCAACCCAACTACAGTTGTCACAAGATTACTACCATACCGATGCACTCCATCGCAACAGTCCAAACCACCCTGACCTATCAGTTGGAACAAACCGGAAGGAATACAAGGACAACCAGTTACAGGAGCCAGTCACACATTTGCAGCTTCAGTTGGAAGACCCTGAATTCCAGGGCGACAACCAAACATCGCCACGGAGGAGCCTATAGCCACCTGCGTGGAAGTCCTACCTAAAGACATAAAAAAGAAGGCAAATGTCGGTGTTATACTGCAGGAATTTGAATTTGAAATCATAAAAAAGGGTTCATAGGATTCGACTGCAACCGCAGACACGTGTTTCGGACTAATTGGTCCACATCAGTACGGTGTAGCTAAGTTCAAGGATGTAGATGACTTAGAAGTAACAAAAGGAAACCAGTTAAATCAAAAGACATTGACAGAATGGCACAGACTACGACGATGAAGTAACAACAGCAATAGCAACAACCTCCTCCTGTAGCTGCCACCGAGTCAAAACCCCCTATAGTTGCCACTAGGTCAATATGACCCACTATAGCTGTCACTAGGTTTCAACCCAACTACAGTTGTCACAAGATTACTACCATACCGATGCACTCCATCGCAACAGTCCAAACCACCCTGACCTATCAGTTGGAACAAACCGGAAGGAATACAAGGACAACCAGTTACAGGAGCCAGTCACACATTTGCAGCTTCAGTTGGAAGACCCTGAATTCCAGGGCGACAACCAAACATCGCCACGGAGGAGCCTATAGCCACCTGCGTGGAAGTCCTACCTAAAGACATAAAAAAGAAGGCAAATGTCGGTGTTATACTGCAGGAATTTGAATTTGAAATCATAAAAAAGGGTTCATAGGATTCGACTGCAACCGCAGACACGTGTTTCGGACTAATTGGTCCACATCAGTACGGTGTAGCTAAGTTCAAGGATGTAGATGACTTAGAAGTAACAAAAGGAAACCAGTTAAATCAAAAGACATTGACAGAATGGCACAGACTACGACGATGAAGTAACAACAGCAATAGCAACAACCTCCTCCTGTAGCTGCCACCGAGTCAAAACCCCCTATAGTTGCCACTAGGTCAATATGACCCACTATAGCTGTCACTAGGTTTCAACCCAACTACAGTTGTCACAAGATTACTACCATACCGATGCACTCCATCGCAACAGTCCAAACCACCCTGACCTATCAGTTGGAACAAACCGGAAGGAATACAAGGACAACCAGTTACAGGAGCCAGTCACACATTTGCAGCTTCAGTTGGAAGACCCTGAATTCCAGGGCGACAACCAAACATCGCCACGGAGGAGCCTATAGCCACCTGCGTGGAAGTCCTACCTAAAGACATAAAAAAGAAGGCAAATGTCGGTGTTATACTGCAGGAATTTGAATTTGAAATCATAAAAAAGGGTTCATAGGATTCGACTGCAACCGCAGACACGTGTTTCGGACTAATTGGTCCACATCAGTACGGTGTAGCTAAGTTCAAGGATGTAGATGACTTAGAAGTAACAAAAGGAAACCAGTTAAATCAAAAGACATTGACAGAATGGCACAGACTACGACGATGAAGTAACAACAGCAATAGCAACAACCTCCTCCTGTAGCTGCCACCGAGTCAAAACCCCCTATAGTTGCCACTAGGTCAATATGACCCACTATAGCTGTCACTAGGTTTCAACCCAACTACAGTTGTCACAAGATTACTACCATACCGATGCACTCCATCGCAACAGTCCAAACCACCCTGACCTATCAGTTGGAACAAACCGGAAGGAATACAAGGACAACCAGTTACAGGAGCCAGTCACACATTTGCAGCTTCAGTTGGAAGACCCTGAATTCCAGGGCGACAACCAAACATCGCCACGGAGGAGCCTATAGCCACCTGCGTGGAAGTCCTACCTAAAGACATAAAAAAGAAGGCAAATGTCGGTGTTATACTGCAGGAATTTGAATTTGAAATCATAAAAAAGGGTTCATAGGATTCGACTGCAACCGCAGACACGTGTTTCGGACTAATTGGTCCACATCAGTACGGTGTAGCTAAGTTCAAGGATGTAGATGACTTAGAAGTAACAAAAGGAAACCAGTTAAATCAAAAGACATTGACAGAATGGCACAGACTACGACGATGAAGTAACAACAGCAATAGCAACAACCTCCTCCTGTAGCTGCCACCGAGTCAAAACCCCCTATAGTTGCCACTAGGTCAATATGACCCACTATAGCTGTCACTAGGTTTCAACCCAACTACAGTTGTCACAAGATTACTACCATACCGATGCACTCCATCGCAACAGTCCAAACCACCCTGACCTATCAGTTGGAACAAACCGGAAGGAATACAAGGACAACCAGTTACAGGAGCCAGTCACACATTTGCAGCTTCAGTTGGAAGACCCTGAATTCCAGGGCGACAACCAAACATCGCCACGGAGGAGCCTATAGCCACCTGCGTGGAAGTCCTACCTAAAGACATAAAAAAGAAGGCAAATGTCGGTGTTATACTGCAGGAATTTGAATTTGAAATCATAAAAAAGGGTTCATAGGATTCGACTGCAACCGCAGACACGTGTTTCGGACTAATTGGTCCACATCAGTACGGTGTAGCTAAGTTCAAGGATGTAGATGACTTAGAAGTAACAAAAGGAAACCAGTTAAATCAAAAGACATTGACAGAATGGCACAGAATCCTATGAACCCTTTTTTATGATTTCAAATTCAAATTCCTGCAGTATAACACCGACATTTGCCTTCTTTTTTATGTCTTTAGGTAGGACTTCCACGCAGGTGGCTATAGGCTCCTCCGTGGCGATGTTTGGTTGTCGCCCTGGAATTCAGGGTCTTCCAACTGAAGCTGCAAATGTGTGACTGGCTCCTGTAACTGGTTGTCCTTGTATTCCTTCCGGTTTGTTCCAACTGATAGGTCAGGGTGGTTTGGACTGTTGCGATGGAGTGCATCGGTATGGTAGTAATCTTGTGACAACTGTAGTTGTGTTGAAACCTAGTGACAGCTATAGTGGGTCATATTGACCTAGTGGCAACTATAGGGGGTTTTGACTCGGTGGCAGCTACAGGAGGAGGTTGTTGCTATTGCTGTTGTTACTTCATCGTCGAAGTCTGTGCCATTCTGTCAATGTCTTTTGATTTAACTGGTTTCCTTTTGTTACTTCTAAGTCATCTACATCCTTGAACTTAGCTACACCGTACTGATGTGGACCAATTAGTCCGAAACACGTGTCTGCGGTTGCAGTCGAATCCTATGAACCCTTTTTTATGATTTCAAATTCAAATTCCTGCAGTATAACACCGACATTTGCCTTCTTTTTTATGTCTTTAGGTAGGACTTCCACGCAGGTGGCTGTAGGCTCCTCCGTGGCGATGTTTGGTTGTCGCCCTGGAATTCAGGGTCTTCCAACTGAAGCTGCAAATGTGTGACTGGCTCCTGTAACTGGTTGTCCTTGTATTCCTTCCGGTTTGTTCCAACTGATAGGTCAGGGTGGTTTGGACTGTTGCGATGGAGTGCATCGGTATGGTAGTAATCTTGTGACAACTGTAGTTGGGTTGAAACCTAGTGACAGCTATAGTGGGTCATATTGACCTAGTGGCAACTATAGGGGGTTTTGACTCGGTGGCAGCTACAGGAGGAGGTTGTTGCTATTGCTGTTGTTACTTCATCGTCGTAGTCTGTGCCATTCTGTCAATGTCTTTTGATTTAACTGGTTTCCTTTTGTTACTTCTAAGTCATCTACATCCTTGAACTTAGCTACACCGTACTGATGTGGACCAATTAGTCCGAAACACGTGTCTGCGGTTGCAGTCGAATCCTATGAACCCTTTTTTATGATTTCAAATTCAAATTCCTGCAGTATAACACCGACATTTGCCTTCTTATATATATATATATATATATATATATATATATATATATATATATATATATATATATATATATGTATATATATATATATATATATATATATATATATATATATTGTTATGTTACTTTATATAATCATATATAATATATGATTATTACTGAAAAATATAGTTGGGCGCCAGATCCTCTTAAGAATCACAAAAGAATATTAAATAATATGAAATTTTTTACTTACTATTTGTTATTATAACATTAAATTTTGTCTTATCTCAGGAGCCGGTTCAAAAGTAATTTTCACTTTAGTTCAGTTATAAACTACGCGCCAAATGAAATGGGACAGCCAAAAAATTGCCTAATTTTGACTAGCAATAACTTTGACATTTTTTTGCCGATGTTAGATTTTTAGCCAAAGATGGAAAGCATCATCCTTGGTCTATGCGTCATTGGCGTCGGGTATTTTTCTTGCAATTCCTTCTCGTTGTACAGGGTGTGAATTTAGAGCCGTGAAATATTTCAAATTTTTGACCAATAATTTGGGAAATGTGAGGGGCCCTAGAATTTCTTTTTCGATGTTAGATGAATTGTTAAGCCTATACCTCGGGACGTCTTTGAGATGTTTTTGATACATTGCGTTGCTATGGAAATATCGCCATTTTATGAAATTTCGATTTTCTTTAAAAATATGCCCTTGTTTAATTAAACAATAACAGATACCATCTAAACTGCAACAAGGGATAATTTCTAATGAAAATGATTAACACCAGCGGCGTGCAAAAAGGGGTTTATGGGATTTAACCGCAAAAATTGGTTTTTATTGAAAATTTCAACAGTTTCATTAAGCGTTACAGTTAAAAAGGTGCCATAACAGTAATTAGCGTGATTTTTTGACAAATTCAGAGGCGTGCAAAAGGGGGTTTAGTAAATTAAAAAATTAAAATACAAGTTTCATTCTTTTTTTCATTTATTTTGAAGGTGCGTACAAAAAAGAACCCATAGGTTTACGTACATGAATATAAAAACATTATTTAACAAATTAAAAAGGAAACACAAAAATATTAATTCTAGTAAAGCGTTGGCCCCCCTCTAGCCTGAATAACTGCCTGACACCGACTTGACATGCTCAAAATTAATTTGTTGATTAGTTCTATAGGAACTGACTCCCAGAATTATCTCTTCGAGATCGTCCAGAGTTTCTGGCTGACGTTCCCTTCGGGAAAACTCCGACTTCATTCAACTCCAGACGTGCTCAATGGGATTCATGTCAGGAGATCTGGGAGGCAATTCGTTAATCATTACGATTAACATTTTGCTCTTGCAGATACCTGTTTATTAATAATGCACGATGAGGCCGAGCATTATCGTCCACAAGAACAAAATCTTCGCCATGATTTCGAGCATATGCGGTAAAACTTCCGGAATCAGACATTCATTCAGGTCGACTATGTCGTTAACATTGCCCCGAAATACCACAAGATCTGTCTTTCCGTTGTGTTGAATACCACCCCACACTGTCAATCCACCACCGCCAAACGCAACTTGGGGACGCATATTTTCTTCTAGGTAACGTTCTCCCCGTCTCCGCCAAGTTAACAATCGGCCATCGGAATTGTAGAGGTTAAAACGGCACTCGTCAACGAAGACAGTCTTTCCACCGAAGATGCCAATGCATGTGTTCTTCGGCCCATCTTCTTCTGTTCGCCCGGTGAATATTTGTTAAAAGATAAAAGATTTGATAAATAAAGAAGTTAACAATGGTACCTTACTACTGCTTACAGGTATTATCAGAAGGCGGCGCTTACTCAGCCACAGATTAATTAATGCTCGTCAAACATATCCACTATTCTTCACTGGGCGAACAAAGAACAACGTTTAATAAAATTATTAAAAATGTTTCCATATATAAATATCGAACTTTTTGGACCACCCTGTATAATGGATTCTTTTGTACGCCAATTAATTACATGTACGCACCTTCTAAATGAATGGAAAAAAGAATGAAACTGGAATTTTAATTTCTTAATTTACTAAACCCCCTTTTGCACGCCTCTGAATTTGTCAAAGAATCACGCTAATTACTGTTATGGCACCTTTTTAACTGTAACTCTTAAAGAAACTGTTAAAATTTTTCAATAAAAACCAATTTTCGCGGTTAAATCCCCTAAACCCCTTTTTGCACGCCGCTGGTGTTAATCATTTTCATTAGAAATTGTCCTTTGTTGCAGTTTAGATGGTGTCTGTTATTGTTTAATTAAACAAGAGCATATTTTTAAATAAAAACGAAATTACATAAAATGGCGATATTTCTATAGCAACGCAACGTATCAAAAACATCTCAAAGACGTCCCGAGGTATCGACCCATCAATTCATCTAACATCGAAAAAAAAATTCTAGGGCCCCTCACATTTCCCAAATTATGGGTTAAAAATTTGAAATGTTCAACGGCTCTAAATTCACGCCCTGTACAACGAGAAGGAATTGCAAGAAAAATACCCGACGCCAATGACGCATAGACCAAGGACGACGCTTTTCACCTTTGGCTAAAAATCTAATATCGGCAAAAAAATGTCAAAGTTATAGCTAGTCAAAATTAGGACATTTTTTGGCTGTCCCACTTCATCTGGCGCGTAGTTTACTTGTTTAATTTATATATCGCAAATAAATAAAAGATTTAACCATAAATTAACAAGTTTAATTAGTATTTAATAATAAATATCCAGAATTTCGCCTAAAATTATACTTAACTATAACGAAATGACAATTTAGTATTGTTAGAAATTGATAAAACTAATTCTTTATTTAAATTTAATTATCTATTTACTTATATGTTTGTTTTTATTGAAATGTAGTTTTATTGGCCTTTTTTAAGAATTTTCTGTTTTATTTATACTCGAGTTTTAGTTTTTTTTTTTTTTTCCGGTTTTTGGCCTTACGAGCTAGCGTTTTGGCCAGAGTTTTAGTTAAATCGTATGCATACCTTTTCTGCTCTTTGAATGTTCGTACTGCTTCTGCACTACTAGTTATTACAATTTAGATGACTTTAATTTTACAGCAACCCCAATTGTTCCTTGGACACCACCGATCATTCCTTGCTTTCCATACAATATTTCCTTATATTATCACTGCTTATTAATTAACTTGTTCTTTGTTCATTTGCTTCTTTATTCCATCTATCATCAATGTTTGACGGTTTCAATTTTTTATTTTCTTTCTTCTTAATTCTTTTCAGTTATCTTTCAAAATTACGTACTACTTCAAAAACAACTCAAAAATTAATTTCTCTCAAAATTGACATCCTTTTTTTTTTGATGGCCAAAACCCTACTTGATATGATTTGCAAATTGCTTATTTAATTTTGATTTTTATATTAATACAATTGTTATTTTCGAACTCCTTGCACCTTTGTGTTTCTTCTAATACTTATACAACAATTTGTCATGTTTTGTTATGATTATTTTGATGGTTATAAATTTTGATTATATTTCCAAAATCAAACTTAAATCTACTTTTATCATAAATGTTTTTATATAAACTAGCTTAACCTATACTATTACAACTTTTCTTTTTATTACCTACTTTATTTATGTTAAATCTTTCAATTTTTATGTAATTCATTGTTTATCCATGTATTAACTGTGACTAATTTATGAAAATTGCCTTAGTTTTAAGTTTTATTTGTAATCCACCGTTTTAACATGCATTAGTCCATTTTTCATATTTTCAAATAATATTCTGTTGATCTCTTTTACTTAATTTTATTTAATTTATTGTTGTGAATATCATAGCATTTTATTCCCACCAAATTAATAAAATTTTATTTAATTTATTGTTGTGCATATCATAACATTTTATTCCCCCCAATTTGATAAAGTTTTATTGAATTTATTATAGGTATGATATTCACAATATCCATTTGCGTCTATCCTGGCGTGTATGGAAATATTAGTCCTATATTGAACTTTCCCCTTATTAAATTGCTGTTAATGTGTTTTAGTTCATATGTGTTGTTGTTTATTTTTTTGTTTATAACGTACGGACCTTCGTAAGGATACATTAATTTTGCACACATGTTTTTGTCTCTATCAGAAAAGCGCAGTCTTTTAATTATAACCAAATCATCTGTTTTAAACGTAATTTGTTTATTTATTTTTCTGTTTTGCCTCTTGATATATCGTTCAGCATTGTTTTTAATCCGCGTCCTAACTTTTTCACGTAATGTTTCCAAGTCGTCAGCCGGTTGTGCGTCCCATGGTCTATCTGGAGAGCGTCCAAACATAACTGTTATTGGTGGAAAGTTAGTTATTGTGCTAGGCACATTGTTGATGTATGTTTCTACGACATTCAAGTACCCTGCCCATTGCGTATGTTGTTCTTGTGTGACTAACCTTAAAAATCTGATGATCTCCTGTATATAACGCTCCGCTGGATTGGCTTGCGGATGCCTTATGGTAGTAAATATTATTTTAACATTTTTATTCTCCCAATAGCTTATAAAACGTTGATTATTGAAGTATGTAGCGTTGTCTGCTAATATCTTATTAGGTTTTCCCACTGTTTCACAATATTTATTTAGTAATGTAGTAGTTGTTTTCGTATTACATTTTCTTGTTGGATAAGCTTTCGTGAATTTGGAAAAAATGTCTGTGACAACCAAAATGTGTTTATGTCCCTCTTTTGTTTTTATCAAGTTACTGATGTAATCTATTGCCACTAGTTCCAGTGGTTGTGTAGTGACTGTACTATATGTTTGATTGTGGTTTGTATAGTTTTTCGTCTTCCCTAAGCAGCATTCATGACAATTTGATATAATTTGTTTTGTTAATTTTAGGTCATTTTGAGCATAAAAAATTTCTCTGAAGATCATCCATGTTTTCCTCGTTCCTATGTGCCCGTATCTAATATGTAAGTCTAATATTATTATCCTTGTCAGTTCTGCGTCAAGTACATATTTCTCTTGTGTCCCGATTATCTTTATAATATAGTTGTCTCGTATTATGTATCCCCTATATGATTGTTTTGTGTTAATTATATTTCTTAATTCTTGTAATTTGTCTTGGCTATCAATTACCTGTCTTTCTGAGTATAGCTCTTCTGTTGGTGAAAATAAATTTAATGCTACGATGAATGTATCAGTTTTTGTTATGTCTGTCTGTCTGTTTCTAGTTAATGCGTCTGCTGTCACGTTTTCTTTTCCAGGTCGGTGTTTTATGGTAAACGAATATTCTTGAATTAGGAGTGACCAGCGATATATACGGCTGTTTGCGAAACGATTTTTCATGAGGAAACAAAGTGCAGAATGATCTGTTTCCAATATAAAATGTGAGGCAGTGAGATAAAACTTTAATTTAGATATGGCAAAGACTACACTTGCCATTTCTTTCTCGCTGACTGAGTAACGTCTTTCATATGGTTTAAGTATTCTTGATATAAAGCAAATTGGTATTTCTACCCCAGATTGTGTTTGCGTGAGTTCTGCGGCAAGTATGTAGTCTGAAGCGTCGGTGCGTAGCGTGAATGGTAGCGTAAAGTCTGGACTGTATAAAAGTAAATTTTGGTGAAAGTTGTGTTTTAAATCTTCAAATGCCTTTTGTCTCCTGTCATTCCATACCCATTTTACATTTTTCCTAATCAATTCTATTAATGGAACCTCTAATTCAGATAATTTTGGTATAAATTTTTTGTAGTAGTTCAAAATGCCCAAAAAACCCCTCAATGTTTTTAGATTTGTAGGACGTGGATATTCTTTTATTTCTTTTATTCTTTCACTTCCTATGCTTATCCCCTCTTGAGTTATTTTATATCCCAAATATTTTACTGTAGTTTGATAAAATTCACATTTTTCTATGTTTAATTTTAACCCCGCTCTGTCGAGAGCATCTAAAATTGTGTTTAAATGGTTAACATGTATTTCTATGGTTTCAGAGAACACTAAAATATCGTCGATATAATGGAAGCAGAAATTTTCGTATCTATCTAAGATTGCTTGCATAGCCCGAACTAACGCTGATGATGCATATTGTAACCCGAAAGGAACTACTTTGAACTGGTAAATGTGCCCATCTACACTGAAACCTGTGTATTTTCGTGATTCTGCCGCTAGAGGGATCAACCAAAATGAATTTTTTAGGTCTAATTTAGAAAATATCGTGTTTTTTCCTATCCTACTTAACATGGAGTCTATTGTTAATGGAGCGTCAAATTGTAATGTTGTAATCTGATTTAATAAACGTGCATCTAAACATAGCCTGATCGTATCGTTCTTTTTCTTTACTACTACCAATGGATTAACATAATTTGTCTTTGCTGATTCAATAATGTTGTTTTGTATCATGTTATCGATTTCAAATTTAACTTGCTGTCTATAGTTATAAGGAATAGGATAAGACTTACATCGAAATGGTTTCGATTCGTCAACATTTAATTTATGTACATAACCTGCTGCAACTCGCGGTTCAAAGTTTATGAGTGATATATAATTATGTAATAGTTTTTGAACTATGTCATTAAATTCAGAAGGACATGCTATCTTAAATATTTTAGGCGCATTTTGATTATTTAACACATTTATTTCATACGAGGGCGTTTCCATCGTATGACGGTCGACTCGGTCGTCGCATTTTTCGTTACGTTTAACTTCATTTATTTTGATTATAGGTATCGTACTACCTTTTATTTGAAGTATTCTATCTCCTAAATCAATTTTAGCCCGAAGTTTTGATATAATGTCTTCTCCTAAAATAGTGTCAAAATTCATGTTGGGCACAATCATGAAATCTCCTTGAAATGTTTCATTTTGTACTATGAAATTTACGTTTATAACTCTGTTGCATTCCGCAAATTTTCTTCCATTGGCGTTAATTAATTTTATTTTTGAATTTTTTAAAATATTTTGTTCAAAGTCATGTTTATTGTTGTTTAAGATTTGTTCATTTATTAGACTAAGTTCTGCTCCTGTATCGAATAGTGCTTTTAAGTTTATGTTATTTATGTTTATGTTTATTATAGGCAATTGGCTGTATGTTGTATTTTTTATTTCATCGTTATCATTCTCGTAGTCAATGTATTCGCGCATGTGTTTGTATGATGTGGCCAGTATTTCTTTACTCAAAAATCCTGGTTTGTTGGTCGTGTGTGAAGTTGTGCTTGTGTTTGTATTATATGCATGTCTTTTTGTGTATCTAAGTTTTTTGTCTCGTCTCGATGTGTATTTATGTTTGTTACTTGTGCATATGTCATATTGTCCTTGTTTCCATCCTGTCTATTTTGTGTATGCCTGTCTTGCCAATTTGTTCCTTTTAACATTGGAAATGTTTTTGTTTTCGTATAGGGGGTTGAAAATCAGTTTCATGATGCATATTATGAAGCATGACTTATAGAAACAGTGGCGACAACAGAGTGATCAATTTTTGATTGGTTGTCTAAATTGCGTGGTACCGGCAGTCATGTTATTATTTTTTTATAGGCGTTTCTTGTCGAGAAAATCTCAACGGCTGTATCTCGTTGCGATTCTTTGAATCTTTAAAAAGTTATTAGCGTTTCAATACCCCATGTCGAAGAGTTTTGTACATTTTGCGAAATTAAAAAGGCCGATTGCGCGCGCAGAGCCCTCCAAATTTTGTGCGCGTGCAGGACTTGTCAAAACTTTAAAATTTTTCGTTAACGTCACAAATGTCACTTCTTAGTTAGGATCTGCTGACCTCAACATCGCAACTGAACCGCACAATTCACGATGTACTTTCAAGTTGGACTTTCGAGCTTGGATTTATTGCCAGAACGGCGGCCCGGCGGCCTGTTTTCGTTTGGAAATAAGGTTTGAAATTTTCGTGTTTTCGCAAAATTCGCCAAAAAATCCATAGTGCGTCCGACAGGTTACACCTTATAGTCGATCCAGCGAAATTTAATGATTTCTTAATATCGGTCCTAGGACGGAACCGATTACAGTTTCGGACTCGGGACGACTTCAGGACCCCGAAACAATTTTCTGTTTCTCGATAGGGCTTTTCCTTCACTTTGACATTTAATTGTATCGAGTATTGTATCCAAGTAAGAAACTGCATGTTTCAAGAGCAGGATTAAACAAATGTTTTTAGTTTCCTAGTAGGGGGGGTCGAAAATAAGTTTCATGGCAAAATGACGTAACGCGTGAGATATCAGCGGTTTCAGAACGTCAAAATTACACTTTTTCGTTCACTCCTATTGAGCCTAAAATCAGAGCGTGACCGTGCAATTCACGATGTAATTCTAAGTTCGACCCTCTACCTTGTTCTTATCAGAACATTTATTGAACTTAATTCTGGGAATCACGCCAAATTCTAAAAAATAAATAGAAATAAGAAAATTGTCAAAATATGTCAAGATAAAAGTGTAGTATCAAAGGCAAACCTCAACAGTTTGCCTTTGATACTACACTTATATCTTGACATATTTTGGCAATTTTCTTATTTCTATTTATTTTTTAGAATTTGGCGTGATTCCCAGAATTAAGTTCAATGAATATTAACTATCCGCCACAAATAAACTACAAACAATATTATCAGAACAGTCTCTCGGAAATTCGTTTGGAAATAGTATTTGAAGTTTTCCTGTTTTTGCAATTTTTTCAATTTTGTCAATGACTTGCAATTTGACAAATCATAGGGGTGGATTTAGCATCGGGGTTGCTCTAGCAGGTTGCCGATATATGATTTGTACGTATTACCGAGTGTTAGACTAGGTTTGAGTGCCATTACTTTAACATGAGGTAGATTAAGGAAAAGTAAACAAAAAAATTTATCGCTGCGTTAGAGAAGTCACGCCCAACAATCTCCAAGACAACTTAACATCGAGAAGCACGTCGAGCAGCTTATTTCCTTTTGTCCCGTCGAAATATGTATAGCCGAAAACCATATGTAACTTAAAATTTTGTCGTTTTTCGCAATTTACAATGATAGCGGTGATTTGAAGCAAAATAAAATATATGTTCAACTCCTCTCTCAATGCCTGATCCAATGGTATGTCACACGGTTACAGTACATGCAAAATGCAAAAATTAATCAAATAAGCAAGAAAATTGCGAAATCTTTGTAACTCTATACTTATTATTTATGTAATTTGAAGGTGGATTTTTATTGCATCCACATTTGTACGACGTATGTTAACTACGTGAAAACCAAATTTAGGCAAAATTCAGTAATCGTAGTCCTCCCTCAAGAAAAGTTTTTGTCAAATGATATAAACGAAATCCGATTAATTTCAATGTTGCCAAAAATTCTTTAAAACAAAGTATTGTTTGTAAAACAAGCTGTAGATGATGTAGATTCACCTATTGTTAAAATAGCAATTGAAATATTAAATAATAGACGAACATTTGTACTTAGTTGATGAGGACGTTGATCTCCTTGTTCTATTAATCGCTTTATCTCCAGAAGAAAAAGATGTATAAAAATTATATGGAAAATTCTTTCTTCGTCAGAAATCCAGAAATGACAAGAACGTGTAAAAATAGTTACTTACGTTACTAGATGCGAAAGGTTACTTTAAGGTGTGAGGTGATTTTTGAATGATCGAGGCGAAGCCGAGACCTTTCAAAAAACACCGAATACTTAAAAGGGCTTTCGCATCGTGAAATGTATTATATTTTTTCTACTATATCGAAAAAAATTATGGGATATCCTAATTTAAAATTATGAAATGAAATTAATTGACGTTTTTAATAAATTTTATAGTTTAGGAGGCTGCCTGTGAAAATTGTTTCCATGGCAACCAAATATTACACATTTTAATTTCTGGTGGTTTCAAACTAAAATAAACAAATACATATGTTTTGTGGCGATATAAATGGGAATATTGCTTGGGCCTTGTTTTACCCCAAGAAATCCAAAGCAAGGTATATGCAAACTTATGAAGCGTTTCTAAAATGGAGTATTAAGTACCTACTACGTTGGGTACTACGTGCCGACAAAAATGTTGGCGTACTTCCTAGAAAGACCTTTCTTTATTAATACAAAACTGTTTAGTTGTGTTAATTTGTTCAAATAGAACGAATTAATTTCGTTTAAAATTTGTTTTTCTACTTTTCTGTCCTGGCCGCATAAGTTTTACTTTCGCAGATAGCAACGCCTTAGCAACCAGGTAACTCGAATGTTTACTTTCGTTATCGCGCGTGTTTCTAGGGTTACAAAGTTCATTTATATAGACGGTAGTAGAAAAATACAGGCATGAGTCAGTAAGCCTTCAGTGGTTATGATACCACGTCTAGAATATTTCAGAAAGGAAAATTAAAAGTGATCAAACTTCTTCAGAAAGAAATGCAGTTGGTTAATGTAAGTAAGAACTTTCAATGGCAAGAATTCAACCCCCTCACAAGTAAAACAGTCTGGTGAAACTCTTTTCCTACTTGTATACGGTGCAAGGAAAATCACAAATGTCTCACTCAACTCATACAGATTTAATCAATTCAAAAAATCGCTGCACGAACAAAAATCGAAGTTGGAAATATTACCACCAACTTCAGAGGCAGTCGCTTAATATTCGTTATGAGTATTCTACAAAATTCAGAAATGGCTTGGCAATGAAAAAAATACACAACAGTGGGGATAGAAGAAAATTAACGGCTCCTTACAACCTGTGACAACACTTTTTGTGAAAACAGCAGAATCAATATTGCAGCTTATCTCCTGCAACCGCAACAGAAAAGCAGGTTGAAGATGCATACAAATTTACGGAAATTGTCAGGGAGTACGATGACTAAATTCATACATGGATAAAATTATGTATTTATATGCTATCGATTCCGATCTTCTTTAGATACAAAGTGTGTTTATTCAATATATATAAAATTTTAAACAACTCGATAATCCTCACTTGTACAATTATTATGTACTTTTTCATTTTGCCGAATATACTCACAGATAAACAAGCAAAAAATGAAGGAAACAAACGTAAAATCGGTAAAAAAATTTAACAAAAGTCAAAAATTGATATTTCTCTATAAATGAAAATTTTCTTCTTTTTTGAAAATTTCTCATGGTTCAATTGCCAATTTTTGTTATGCATGTGAAAACCTAGTTCATCCCACGATTTTTCAAGTAGGCAGCTCCGACACACCCCTTACGGTTCGGGACTCTTAAGTTTCTTGAAACATAGTTATGTATTTTTAAAAGTATATGTCAAGTTTCAACGAATTCACTATGTTCTTGTTCGGTTTGGACACTTTTCCTGGACTATTGGCTGCGTTTAATAGTTTGCGATTAATCGATATCGGTATTTGTAATTGTTAGGAATCACTTTTCATCTTCACGAAATTATTTTAATTTATTTTAGTTTTAACATTAAAAATGTTTGTTAGGGAAAAAAATTTGTATAATACCATTTTAGTTTTCATTATGAGAATGTTTTTGTTAATAAAATAACTTTTTATTTTAATTTCTAAATAAAACTACTGATAATAAGATTTTAATTTTTGAAAATGTTTTGTGTTAATGAAATAACTATTTACTACTTTGCAACAAATTTTCATTTTTATCACATCCGAAATATCACAAGATTTGCGTTCTACTTCGTCATTTCCAATGTCTCCTCCGGTTGCATCTTTTGCGAAGGACTGTGAATTTTTTATTATTAGTATTGTTGTATTCTCTGTTTGCATAGTTATTATAATTTCTGTTGTGTCCTCTATTCTGTCCTTGAGTTTCATTCCAGTTGTCGTAATTCCTATAATTTTTATTTTGATTGTCTTGTCTGTTTCGTTGTGTGTAATCCTGTCTATTGTTTCCGGATAATATTTTCTTCCACCCGATTTTGTGATCGTCAATATTTCTTACATATTCTATAAGTGTTTCTATTGTGTTGATTCGTTGTGTGATTATGACGTTGTGTATGTCCTCACTAAAATGTCTTGCAAGATAACGTACCATTTCAGCTTCCGTTAAAGAAGGTTCTAAGTGTCGAATATTGTAAATTTTTCTCATTATGTATTTTTCCCTAGAACTTCCAAACGTTTCGTTTTAACTTCCATTAAATAGGTTTAGCCGAACTCTTTGTTGATTATATTCTCCCCAGAAATGGTTTAAAAATATTGTCTCAAATTGTTCTATTGTCTCGTATTTGTCTTCCACCATTTGATACCATGCTTCTGCATCCCCTCTTAATGCGTCTTGGATAACTTGTTTTATGTTGTGTCTTGGATTTAGTGTTTGTAAATAATTTTTGAGTCGTTTTATAAACACTTTAGGGTGTACCCTAGCATCTCCATGAAATTGTAATTCTGTATTGATGAGTGTTGCTGTTCTAATATCTTGATATGTGTAATCTATGGGTGTTATTGGCAATTGTGTAAGTTTTTTAGTGTTTTCCTCGATTTTTTTGTTTTGTTCTTGTAATATTTGTTCAAATGCCGTGTTTTTGTGTTGTATTTCTGTCTGTATTTTTGTGAATCCTTCAATCACCATCATTTCCACATCCTGTTGTAGTTCCGTTCTAACTTCGTTACGGACCCTGTTTATTTGTTCTTGTATTTCCTCTCGTATGTTTGTCTGTATATTGTCTAACTTGTTCTCAAAATTTTCAATTTTACTAGTAATATTCTGTTCTATCTTTCTATTATTTTCATCCATTTTGCTAGCGATATTCTCTTCTAACTTCTTATTGTTTTCGTCCATGTTTTTATTCATTCCAGATATCATGTCCATTATTTGTGAAAGCATGTTTATATCTTGTGCTTTTTGTGTTGTGTCACCTACCTGTTGTGTTGTTGAACTTTGTGTCTGTTCGTGTTGTTCGTACATTTTTGTTTTCCCTGATCTCAGATTCATACAACTTTTTATACTAATACTAATAATACCGTGAATATCTACCTTTTAGAATTATTTAAATTTGAAGTTTAATAAATTACTTGAACACGAATTATTCGCCCCACGTTGGGCGCCAAAATATGTTATGTTACTTTATATAATCATATATAATATATGATTATTACTGAAAAATATAGTTGGGCGCCAGATCCTCTTAAGAATCACAAAAGAATATTAAATAATATGAAATTTTTTACTTACTATTTGTTATTATAACATTAAATTTTGTCTTATCTCAGGAGCCGGTTCAAAAGTAATTTTCACTTTAGTTCAGTTATACTTGTTTAATTTATATATTGCAAATAAATAAAAGATTTAACCATAAATTAACAAGTTTAATTAGTATTTAATAATAAATATCCAGAATTTCGCCTAAAATTATACTTAACTATAACGAAATGACAATTTAGTATTGTTAGAAATTGATAAAACTAATTCTTTATTTAAATTTAATTATCTATTTACTTATATGTTTGTTTTTATTGAAATGTAGTTTTATTGGCCTTTTTTAAGAATTTTCTGTTTTATTTATACTCGAGTTTTAGTTTTTTTTTTTTTTCCGGTTTTTGGCCTTACGAGCTAGCGTTTTGGCCAGAGTTTTAGTTAAATCGTATGCATACCTTTTCTGCTCTTTGAATGTTCGTACTGCTTCTGCACTACTAGTTATTACAATTTAGATGACTTTAATTTTACAGCAACCCCAATTGTTCCTTGGACACCACCGATCATTCCTTGCTTTCCATACAATATTTTCTTATATTATCACTGCTTATTAATTAACTTGTTCTTTGTTCATTTGCTTCTTTATTCCATCTATCATCAATGTTTGACGGTTTCAATTTTTTATTTTCTTTCTTCTTAATTCTTTTCAGTTATCTTTCAAAATTACGTACTACTTCAAAAACAACTCAAAAATTAATTTCTCTCAAAATTGACATCCTTTTTTTTTTGATGGCCAAAACCCTACTTGATATGATTTGCAAATTGCTTATTTAATTTTGATTTTTATATTAATACAATTGTTATTTTCGAACTCCTTGCACCTTTGTGTTTCTTCTAATACTTATACAACAATTTGTCATGTTTTGTTATGATTATTTTGATGGTTATAAATTTTGATTATATTTCCAAAATCAAACTTAAATCTACTTTTATCATAAATGTTTTTATATAAACTAGCTTAACCTATACTATTACAACTTTTCTTTTTATTACCTACTTTATTTATGTTAAATCTTTCAATTTTTATGTAATTCATTGTTTATCCATGTATTAACTGTGACTAATTTATGAAAATTGCCTTAGTTTTAAGTTTTATTTGTAATCCACCGTTTTAACATGCATTAGTCCATTTTTCATATTTTCAAATAATATTCTGTTGATCTCTTTTACTTAATTTTATTTAATTTATTGTTGTGAATATCATAGCATTTTATTCCCCCCAAATTAATAAAATTTTATTTAATTTATTGTTGTGCATATCATAACAATATATATATATATATATATATATATATATATATATATATATATATATATATATATATATACTTATAGATGGTATGTTGTGTAGCCCGGTATACCAATGGGTCGTTCTGTAGCCCGGCCTCTACATAAAGAATAAAAAAATATGCATCATACATCCATGTATTTCTGGTTGCTGTAAAGCAGGGCAACCGCAGAGGGGTAACTTTATTTTACCATTTCAATTTTTTATATATGCATAAGACGTTGTGTGGCCAGGATATACGGTTAGGTCGTTATTTAGCCCGATTATATGTAATTACATATCTTGCAGACCCTGCGTGGCCCAACAACGTTGCCAGTGTAGCACCTATTTGTTTCAGCTAGATGTGCTGTCGCCCGATGCGCCGGGCTACTGTCCCACTTTTCAGTTACATAAAGGTATTCTTGAACTGATGTGAATTTTATTAAAAATCCCAAAAAAAGAAAGGAAATTGTTATCACATAACTTTTTCATTCATAACTTCCTTACTTTATTTAGTTAATTTGCAAAATGACTGAAGTATTAAAAATTTTATTAATTTAACAAAATGTATGACTTAGTTTGTCCACGACTAAATTGTATTAATTTAACAAAATGTATTACTTAGTTTGTCCATGACTACTAAATGCATTCATTATGTATGTGTTTCCTCCTATCCATAATTCACTGCAGTGAATTATGGTTTCATAATTCACTGCAGTGAATTATGACTGACTTCATTAAATGTCATCGATTGGGCCATGACATGTCAGTCAAAGCACGAAATTGTCATTTGATTTGAAACGTAATATGTAAAACCGTGAAAATCACACGTTTTTTTAAATCATATTCTTACTATTAATAGTCAGAAAAATATTATAGGAATATGAAAGGGTGTGGAAGGGTCATTTTTGCTTAATATTCCTATAGTAACTTTTCTGACATAATATATGTATATATACAGGGTGTTCGATTTTAACTTTACTACTATGGGAATTTCACGTATCTTACTAGCTACAACATCGGTTAAATTAGAAAAACTTGTGTATGTTTCTTATACTACTTCTTTACCGAGACGGTAGCGCAATGGGCTAGCGCGTGCTTGAGTGGCACAAGGCGGTTAGTTTCTGCGAGACCCAGCTCCGGCACTGACAATGTCGGTGGGTATGGATGTTTGTATAATTACATTGTACAGGTCACCCGATGGAGATTTTAATTTATTTTTAGACATATTGCATGAAGTCTTTGAACTGATCAGAGTCTTAAACAAAAAATTGATAATAACTGGAGATTTTAACATACATTTTAATTCAGACACTTTAAGAAATTGTAAATTTTCAGATTTTATAAACTCTTTTGGTTTTATTTGTTCAGTAAAAGAACCTACAAGAAATAAGAACTGCTTAGATAACTTCCTCTTAAATTTTGATTCCTTTCATAACACGTCCTATACAGTTGACACAAATTTGTCAGACCATAAGGCCATTGTTTTAGAGCTAGATATTATTAAAGAAACACCAATCTTGAACAAAATAAGGTACAGGCCTATAACCCAGGTAGGTCTCAACACCTTGTATAATAATCTAAATATTATAGATTGGGATTTCGTAAATGACAAAAAACTAAATATTGATGAGAAATTTCACATTTTCCTGAATATTCTTGTTGAACAAATTGATGTTGCTTTTCCAGTCAAAGTAAAAAGTGAAATTCCTGAAAAATCAAATATACAATGGTATAATGACGAGTTACGAGAGATGCGTGAAAATCTCGATTTTCTACACTATTTAAAAAAACAATATCCGAATTTGGTGGGCATAGGCGATAGGGTGAAAGAATATAAACGGATTTATAGGAGAAAAATTGAATATTACAAAAAAAAATGCCAATGAGTCTTACATTTTTCGTAGCACAAACATGTCAAAAGCATCTTGGGATATAGTAAATGCTAAACGCGGGAATAATAAAAAGAGTATTAGTAATAATAATTTAAATCTAAATTGGAACGACTTTAATAATTTTTTTGCAAATATCGCTTTTGAAACAACAAGAAACATATCAACCACTATTGATCCTATCAGTCTAGTTACAACAAGTACAGCAAATAACATTTTTAATTTTTCAGAGATTTCCTTCATCGAAATGCGCGATATTATAAAAAATCTTAAAAATAATCCTAGTAAAGATGTGTATGACATAAATATGAATGTTATAATATACGTACAAGATATTATTATTATTCCTCTGACAAAATTAATTAATTCATGCATAAATAGTGGAACTTTTCCACAGTGTCTAAAAATCTCCAAAGTTATTCCACTTTTTAAGAAAGGCGATGTAAATGATATGAACAACTATCGACCTATATCAATTATACCTACGTTGGGAAAAATAATAGAGAAAGCCCTAGCTGTTTCAACAACTTGCTACTTTTTTTGAAGGTAATACCCTTTTGTCAAATTGTCAATTTGGTTTTCGCTCCGGTAAATCTACGACTGATGCAATTAACAAAATGGTGGAAAGTATAACAGTGGCATTTGAAAATAAAAGTTTTGCTGGAAGTATCTTTTGCGATTTGTCGAAAGCATTCGACTGTGTGCAGCATGATATTCTGGTTAATAAACTTAAAAAATATGGGCTTATAAATTTCATAAACTCATATCTACTGTAAGTAAAAAGTTGTTTTTTATTGAAAATTATTCCTAAATACAAAATTTGACATCCATCTAAATTATTAAAATTAAGAAAACTTTATTTTTTATTGGACATTAACGTATTATTAGAACAAAATTCCTAGATTTTTATTAAAAATTACTCCACATAGCTTCCACCAATTAATTTTTAATAAAAATGTAGGAATTTTGTTCTAATACATTAATGTCCAATAAAAAATAAAGTTTCCTTAATTTTAATAATTTAGATGGATGTCAAATTTTGTATTTAGGATTAATTTTCAATAAAAAACAACTTTTACTTATAATATTTTCCTCTAAAATCAAAAATAAAGGTACTTTTCTCTTGAACCATTTTCAAGTTATCTTAATTTTTGAATACCTCGTATATCAGATCTCGATTTTTTTATGGTATTACAATTTTTTTGCCAAGCAGAACTTTTTATAAAGAATGACTTTTTTTATAAAGTCCATAATAAAAAAGTTTTTCCTCTTTGTAACTCCATCTGTGGACACACTGTATATTATTCGAAGGAAAATGCAATTAAGCAAAAACTAATTTGTTCCTTAGATATTAATACAAGCTACAATTTGTTATCAAAATGGTAGTAACCATAATCCAAGGGCGCTGGACATCGGGACACATCGAATATATTTTTCACATCTTATATGACTGGATGGTCGAGATGGTAGCGTACCTGCCTCTCACCCAAAAGTCCCGGGTTCGATTCCCGGTCGTGGCAATGGAAAATACTGTGAGAGGGATTTTTCCATTATACACGGATATTGGATGTGTGTCCCTTGTCTTTAAATGTGTAGCCCCCTCCCGCACAAGGCTCTTCTAGAGCCTTCTGGGATAAAGGGGGTCGTAATTACATGTGGTGTATTTATTTATTTACATCACATCCTTTTTTGAAAAGCTTATATTTTTCATAGTAAAATTTGTAAATAATTTTTTTATATTTTGCACTGTTTTGAGGATATGGAAAAATAAAACAATTACCTATTCCACGATCATCTATCCCGTTAAAACTGGGTTTCTTATGTCTATACAGGGTGGTCCGAAATTAGTGGTCATCATTTTACCCGCGTATTCCTCGATCAAAAATAAGACAAAAAGTTCCTACAAACATGGTCCCGAAAATGCTTCCTAAGGGAGCTACAACCCCTTAAAAGTGCATCCTTGACGATGGTTTTTGTTTAATATTTTCGAAACTAATAATAATAATAATAATAAAAATAATAATAGCATAATTTTATTATCAATTGCTAAGTACCTACCTAGAGAACTGTGCATGTTACTCGTTCCATTTTAATGTTTTTGTGATTAATGTTTTCCAGAAACTCAAATAACTCGAAAACGGCGCGTCCTATCAAAATTCAACTAGAATACCTTTATTGCATAAAAAACTCTGGCATTCCATAATTTGCTATCAAAAGGAAAGACGTACATGCGAAAAGGTTTAGGGGCATTTTATTCTACCCCCTCCCTGTTTGACCAACCCCTGAGGGAAATTTTTGGATCATTATCACATCACCTTATTGACCATAAAACGATTAGTGATTGGCCAAAATTTCATGTTTTTATTTTCACCGGTTTCGGAAATATTAAATAAAAACCATCGTCAAGGATGCACCTTTAAAGGGTTGTAGCTCCCTTAGGAAGCATTTCCGGGGCCATGTTTGTAGAAACTTTTTGTCTTATTTTTGATCGAGGAATACGCGGGCGAAATGATGACCACTAATTTCGGACCACCCTGTATAGACATAAGAAACCCAGTTTTAACAGGATAGATGATCGTGGAATAGGGAATAGGTAATTGTTTTATTTTTCCATATTCCTGTACATATTTTTAATTTGTTATTCTGATTCTAAGTTTAAAGGATTCCTCATCTGATTATAAATACTATACACTAAATGATAAACAAAATTTATAGTACCATAATTTGATATTACATAAAAAGTGTATCAGTATCTACAATATAGTCTTATGGTGGCCTGGGCTACAGAGCATCACATATTTTCGCATGGAACCTAGTATTTAAGAAAGAGAACAATGTTGCCAAAAGTCAGGCTGCATAGAGTTATGTCAATATAATGGGCTTTCGTATCTTTTACTGTATTTATATATCCATGTGAAGCGCCCCCTATAGGGAGGTACCATGAACTTCACAGTGTATGTTGTATAGGTAAATACGACTCTGTGTGGCCCAGATGAAAATTCATGGGGGGGGTCCTAAGAACTTATCTAACCAATTAGCATTGATATACACATCGATACCTTGTTTAGCCCGGATCCGGGCTAAACAATGTCATTTCGGGCTTCACAAATGACCGTTAATATATTCAACGGGCTGCACAATGACCGTTTACATCTCTATATATATATATATATATATATATATATATATATACACAGGGTGTTTCATGAGGAACTGTACATAGTCCAATGGTAGATAGGGCCCTTCAAGGTTAGTAACAAACCAATATTTAAAATCATTTTAGCCAAGTATTTAGGGTTGTACAGGGTGATTTATGAATTTTTACCAAAATTTGCTTTCGTTGCCTTTTAGAAACTAATTGTCCGATTCAATTTATTTTCGGTACACATTAAGTACGATCAAATACCAACAGTTCGCCATAATTACAAAACCAAAATTCCAGGTCCGTATTAGGAAAAATTTCATTTTATCTGTGCCCCCTAAAAAGTTTACCCTGTATATGTTTTTTTAAAATCTTATTACTGAAGTTTGAAAGTACATGAACTACCAACAAAAGTGGAATACTTCGTTTTCTTGTCACACTTACAACAGATACAAAATAAACACATTAAATTTAAACATTATCTTGTTAAAATTCAAACTTTCAGTAATTCAATGCTATTTGTCAAAGTTCTTATCAGTTTAAGTTTCTAAGTAATTATAACTATTATTAGTTAAAAATAGTATGAAATACCAACAGTTAGTCGCAATCAGACAAGACTCCAGGACCGTATTAGGAAAAATCATCATCTCGTCGATTCCTCCTAAAATTTTCACCCTGTATATCTTATTCTTAACTTTACTTGCTATAATTTAAAAGTACATAATGTATCAACAAGTATTGTAGTGTGATCCACACTTTTCAATAATAATTATGAACGTCCAACTACCGACACATAAGTTGTGTAGTAATTAAAGGGTAATCTAGTACATTCTGTTCTAATTTGTAATGTAGAATATTTTCATGTTCAGTTCTAGTTTTAAGAAATGAACTTATTTTATTTAGTGTGCAGCTAAAGACATTTGTGCAGGATTTCTGCGAAAATTTGTCAATTCTTTCTACAGTAGGAATATAATGGACTTTTTATCTACTGACACTGTTAACAAAAGGAGTAGTCGGCTTTGGCAATAGTTTGACAGGTATAATTGTTGATGAGGTATAACTTTTGTTTCTACGTTACTAATGTCATTAGTCCAACTTGAGAGCAGCAATTAATAGACCGAATTGAACAGTATTGTAACGTAATAAGAAACTACCCGGACGTTATACGAAAATCTGTGGGACATTTAGTAGTTAGATAAATAAAATGCCGTGAAGAGGGGGGTTTACATTTTGAAAATAAGTTATAGATTTTTACTTTTTATTATGTTAATATGTATTATTTTGTTTTGTTATGTTGTTTTGTATTCATGTTGCGTTTTTTAATTTGCTTGTTCTGTTCTGTTACTATTAAATTGTTTTAAAATTCAATGAGTATTATTTACCGACAGAATAGCTGCTCTAACTGAAACCAATTTATTGAAAATGTCAATTTTATCGAGATAAATTTTGTTGGTTGGTTTAAAACCTGTTGAAAGTGTAATAAGAAAACGGATCACACTACACTACTTGTTGATACTTTATGTACTTTTAAATTATAGCAAGTAAAGTTAAGAATAAGATATACAGGGTGAAAATTTTAGGAGGAATCGACGATGATGATTTTTCCTAATACGGTCCTGGAGTCTTGTCCGATTGCGACTAACTGTTGGTATTTCATACTATTTTTAACTAATAATAGTTATAATTACTTAGAAACTTAAACTGATAGGAACTTTGACAAATAGCATTGAATTACTGAAAGTTTGAATTTTAACAAGATAATGTTTAAATTTAATGTGTTTATTTTGTATCTGTTGTAAGTGTGACAAGAAAACGAAGTATTCCACTTTTGTTGGTACTTTATGTACTTTCAAACTACAGTAATAAGATTTTTAAAAAATATATACAGGGTGAACTTTTTAGGGGGCACAGATAAAATGAAATGGAATTTTGGTTTTGTGATTATGGCGAACTGTTGGTATTTGATAGTACTTAATGTGTACCGAAAATAAATTGAATCGGACAATTAGTTTCTAAAAGGCAACGAAAGCAGATTTTGGTAAAAATTCATAAATCACCCTGTACAACCCTAAATACTGGGCTAAAATGATTTTAAATAGTGGTTTGTTACTAACCTTGATGGGCCCTATCTACCATTGGACTATGTACAGTTCCTCATGAAACACCCTGTGTATATATACAGGCTGTCTATTTTACGAGGGCCACACTAAATATCTCGCTTAATATCTATTGTTGAGGAATAAAGTTTTAGAAACAGTAATTCCATTTTTTGTGAGCTATATTTCAGTAAAATGAAATTAGAAATCCATAGCCTACTTTGTGAGATATATTACAAAAACCTGAAAAGTAGGAAAACTACAAACGGTTATAGCTTCCTTATTTGAGGAGATACGAAAAAAGTTAAAGGGATGATAGTTGACGGCAAAGGCAATAAGAATAATAATATGTATCAAAAAATTCGAAAAACGCAGTTGGCTTTGACTTACGCTCTTGTGCAAAAATTAAAAGAACAAATCTCAAAGTAGGCCATGACACCATTAATTCCGTTTATTTTTTCTCTTTCCAACGATATAAAACATGTCACAAAAATTTTAACTGATAGTGCCAATATTTAATATTTTACGAAAACCACAATTCATATCGTTAAATCGTAAAAATCAGCTATGCCATGATAGTAAAAATTCACTTTATAATAATTATAATTCAGTAATTATTTATTACAATTTAATACAAACTAACAAATGTCTCATAAATAAAAATAAAAGTACAAAATGAATATCAAAAAAAAAACGAAAAATTATGTACAGGGTTTTCCACCGAAAATGATCACCCCGATAACTTTTTAATTTGTAATTTTAGAAAAAAAGTTTCAAGTAAAAGTTGTAGGACATGTTAAGGGCTTAAAAATCCCATTTTTAGAAAAACAATTGAACATCGTATTTACGATCTACCGATACAGTTATGTTTTTTTAAATGGAACACCCTGTATTTTTTTATATTTTTGGATTCTATACGTTTTTCTGATTTCAACCATATGAATATGTCATATGTTTGCTCCGGTAGTTTATTTTAAATAATATTTTGCTATCCCTTCGGCATCTTGTAACAAACTGCAACTACGCTGAAAGCTGGTTCTGCTTTCCCAAAAAATTAATATTTTAATAACTACCGGAGCAAACATATGACATATTTATATGGTTAAAATCAGAAAAACGTATAGAATCCAAAAATATAAAAAAATACAGGGTGTTCCACTTAAAAAAACATAACTTGTAGGTATCGGTAGATCGTAAATACGATGTTCAATTGTTTTTCTAAAAATAGGATTTTTAAGCCCTTAACATGCCCTACAACTTTTACTTGAAACTTTTTTTTCTAAAATTACAAATTAAAAAGTTATCGAGGTGATCACTTTCGTGGAAAACCCTGTAGGTACATAGTTTTTCGTTTTTTTTGGATATTCATTTTGTACTTTTATTTTTATTTATGAGACATTTGTTAGTTTGTATTAAATTGTAATAAATAATTACTGAATTATAATAATTATTATAAAGTGAATTTTTACTATCATGGCATGGCTGATTTTTACGATTTAACGATATGAATTGTGGTTTTCGTAAAATATTAAATGTTGGCACTATCAATTAAAATTTTTGTGAAATGTTTTATATTGTTGGAAAGAGAAAAAATAAACGGAATTAATGGTGTCATGGCCTACTTTGAGAGTTGTTCTTTTAATTTTTGCACAAGAGCGTATGTCAAAGCCATCTGCGTTTTTCGAATTTTTTGATACATATTATTATTCTTATTGTCTTTGCCGTCAACTATCATCCCTTTAACTTTTTTCGTATCTCCTCAAATAAGGAAGCTATAACCGTTTGTAGTTTTCCTACTTTTCAGGTTTTTGTAATATATCTCACAAAGTAGGCTATGGATTTCTAATTTCTTTTTACTGAGATATAGCTCACAAAAAATGGAATTACTATTTCTAAAACTTTATTCCTCAACAATAGATATTAAGCGAGATATTTGGTGTGGCCCTCCTAAATTAGACAGCCTGTATATATATATATATATATATATATATATATATATATATATATATATATATATATATACATACCCAACTACCTATACCAAGCCCGGTACATATCACAGGCTCTCAGAAGCCCAGGCTTCCTATTGTAGTTAGAAGTGTGTATTTCACGCGACTGCGCATAGGACAATTTATATACATTTAGCAACAGGAGAGGGGTAACCTTATTTAATATTTACTTAAATATATATTTCCCAGTTCTTCTTAAGCCACCTCAAGCCACTTCACATCACCACCTTACTAAGCCCGACTGCATATAGTTAATACAGTTTACGCATTTTGAGAAGCCCACCAACGTTGCCTTTATTTTCATGTTCTCAAGTATTTTATTAGAATAATTAACGTTTTGAAAGATTTGTAGCTGTTCAACAAAATTATTATAATAATAATTTGACCTCAACATGGAGAAAACTAAAGGGCCCCGCACAAAATATAGGTAAAAATGGCTCTCGGTGAATTTTTGCTAAAATGTTAGTATGTTGTAGATTTTGATTTCCTGATCAGAACTGTCAAGGTCCCAACTCAATCCTGTGCCTAGTTTTTGAAGTACAGGGTGTTAAAGATATAAAGTGGTTATTTTTATAAAAAATTTATAGCAATTTAAGGATTCGATTGCAATTTTTTGCATGAATGTTATTTCTTTAACTCAAATAATATATTGTGACCAATATGTGTCTGTATACAGGACGAGACAAATAAAATAGAGTAATTTTTAATAATCGATTTTTTAACTTCAAATAATATATTGTGACAAATATGTGTTTGTATACAGGGCGAGACAAATAAAATAGAGTAGTTTTTTAAAATCGATTTTTTCTGCTCAAACCACAAAATATTACAAAAATCTATTAGGGTTTAAATATAATTTTTTGATATTACCGAAAGCCCTATTTTGTATTTCATACAGGACGAGTCAAAAGTATGGCATCGCAATTGACCCATTCTAATGGGACTTCCTGTATATTATCATATTAAGTTGGGCAAACCAGGTGTGTCTCTGGATGAGGTACCACAGTCTTGTAAACTCTCTTATTTTTGATATGCCGAGAAAAGTTATTCTTTATAAAAAGTTTTCCTTGTCATAGGAAGTCCTAAGCAGTCGTCAAACTTAAGATAAATTATACAGGGTATTCTAAAAATTTGAAAATTTATGAACTTTTAAGTGAATTGCTTTATTACATCTTTATTGGACATTTTATTTAGCAAAGTGTTTCCAATTATTTAAAAAACTTTTTTTTTTTATTTTTATTGAGAATTTACAATCTGCTGCAGTTGAGCTATAAGTAAATGGTTTCATTGTTATACTATTTGGAGGAAGAAGTTATCCAGTGATAACACTTCCTTTAATATATCTATTTTTTTTTTAACTAGTAGTCAGGGAAATGATATGTTATATTAATTTAATAAATCAGTTGGCCATCGTTTCTTTAGTCTTCTTGTAGCCTCGGGTGGAACGTTCAGATGTCTTGCTTCTTCATTAGGATGATTTTCTAGCTGCTCTAGGTAACTGATGGTTAATCTCCGTATTTCGTCTTCTACAAATGGTATGGCTGAGTCGTCGTGTATCGTCTTGTTGCTAATGTACCATGGGGCTTTAAATATCGTTCTTAGGATTTTTTATTGAACTCTCTGGATTATTTGTATGTTTGATTTCATCGCACATTCCCAAAGTTGTATTCTGTATGTCCAGATTGGTTTGATGATACACTTATACAGTAAAATTTTATTTTCTGTCGAAAGTTGGGATTTTTTTCCTATAAGCCAGTTCATTTGTCTTAATTTCAGATTTATTTGTGTTTTCTTTGCGGCTATATTCGGTTTCCATGTTAGTTTACTGTCAAGTATGAGTCCTATGTATTTAACTTGAGTATTGATAGGTAGTTGTGTGTTATTTATTGATATACTTGGGCAAACTACTCTTCTGTTTGTGAAAGTTACTTGGGTTGATTTAGTTTGATTAACTTTCACGCGCCAGTTCTTTAGCCAACTTTGCAGCAAGTCTAGGTGGTCTTGAAGGTTTCGGGATGCTATTTGAGGATTTTCGTGGATGGAGATAATTGCAGTATCGTCTGCGAAGGTTGCTGTTGAGGTTTGTTGTGTGGTAGGGACGTCAGCTGTAAATATTTGGTAAAGGAGGGGGCCAAGGACGCTGCCTTGGGGTACTCCAGACTTGATTGGGTGGTGTGCTGATAGTTCTAAGTTGAATTTGGTTTGGAAGAAACGATCTGTGAGGTAAGATTTTAGTAGGAGGAAATGTGGTGTGGGAAGGGTCATTTTAAGTTTATAAAGGAGTCCGTCATGCCATACTTTGTCAAATGCTTGTTCAATGTCCAAGAAAGCCGATGTACACATTTTTTTCTCTTCAGGCTTTTGTGAATTTGGTTTACAATTCTATGGCACTGCTGTGTTGTAGAGTGACTTTCCCGAAATCCAAATTGATGCGTTGGTATTACGGTGTCTATTTTGGCATCATCTTTAATTAAAGAATTCTACTGAGTAGGATTCTTTCGAAGATTTTTAACATGCTTGGCAGTAAACTTATTGGCCTGTACGAACTAACTCTGTTTGGCGGTTTGCCTGGTTTGTGAATCATCAATATTTGGGCAAATTTCCACGTTATGGGAAAGTATGTAAGTCGTAACATACTATTGTAAATTATTGTTAATAAAACTATGGCCTTTCTTGGTAGTTGTTTTAATATTTGATTGGTGATTAGGTCAAAACCAGGTGCTTTATGGCTGTTGCTTCTATTAATTTCTGTCTGTACTTCTGAGGGGGATGTTGCTTTAATGGGTAATATCATCGGACAAGGACTATCAAGGAATGTTTTTATATTTTCGTCATGATCATCATCATCATCATTGTTGATAGGCTCTGGTATGTTAAACACTTGTAAAAGATGATCTGCGAAAACTGTTGCTTTTTCCAGATCACTTATACTCCATTCGCCGGTGTCTTTTTTAATAGGAGGGATATGTTTCGTTGGTCTTTTAAAGTTTTTTGTCGCTTTCCATATGGAATGGTCGTCCTTTGATAAACTGGTGAGGTAATGCTGGAATGTGTTATTTCTTGTTTCTTCTAGAACTGTTTTTAGTTGTCTTGTTAGTCTGTTGTATTCAGCTTTATCTATTGGATTTTTGTTTCTTTGCCATCTACCTCTTGCTCTTCTTTTTTCAACTATAAGTTCTCGTATGTGTAATGGTGTGTTACTTTGTGTTTTTCTTGTTGTTATATTGTTTGGTGTTGCTATATACGCTGCTTCTTGTATTATGCAGGTGAAATAATCTACGGCTTTGTCGACATCGTCGGGTTCCTTTAGTTTAATGTTTAACTTTATTTTTTCATTCAGATAATTTTGAAATGCACACCAGTCGGTTTTTGGAGATGTTAGTTTTGGGATTTCTGTCCTGTGTACTATATGGGTAATGATAGTGGCGATAATTGGAGTATGGTCAGTTGAGAGGTACATTTTGCCTGTACTGTAACCGTGTGACATATCATTGGATCAGGCATTGAGAGAGGAGTTGAACATATATTTTATTTTCCTTCAAATCACCCCTATCTTTGTAAATTGCGAAAAACGAAAAAATTTTAAGTTACATATGGTTTTCGGCTATTCATATTTCGACGAGACAAAATGAAATAAGCTGTTCGATGTCCTTCTCGATGTTAAGTTGTGTTGGAGATTGTTGGGCGTGACTTTTCTAACGCAGCGATAAATTCCCATGTAATACTGTTATTGTTTACTTTTGCTTAATCTGCCTCATGTTAAAGTAATGGCACTCAAACCTCTAACAATTGTTAACACGTACAAATCATATATCGACAACCTGGCAGAGCAACCCCGATCCTAAATCCACCCCTATGATTTGTCAAATTGCAAGACATTGACAAAATTGAAAAAATTGCAAAAACACGAAAACTTCAAACACTATTTCTAAACGAATTTCCGAGAGACTGTTTTGGTGATAAATCCAAGGTAAAGGGTCGAATTTAGAACTACATCGTGAATTGCACGGTCACACTCTGATTTTAGGCTCAATAGGAGTGAACGAAAAAGTGTAATTTTGACGTCTATCGTTCTGAAACCACTGAAATCTCTCGCGTTACGTCATTTTGCCATGAAACTGATTTTCGACCCCCGAAACTAAAAACATTTGTTTAATCCTGCTCTTGAAACATGCAGTTTCTTACTTGGATACAATACTCGATATAATTAAATGTCAAAGTGAAGGAAAGGTACTATCGAGAAACAGAAAATTGTTTCAGGGTCCTGAAGCCGTCGTGAGTCCGAAACTGTACTCGGTTCCGTCCTAGGACCGATATTAACAAATCATTAAATTTCGCTGGATCGACTATAAGGTGTAATCTATCGGACGCACTATGGATTTTTTGGCGAATTTTGCGAAAACACGAAATTTTAAACCTTATTTCCAAACGAAAACAGGCCGCCGGGCCGCCGTTCTGGCAATAAATCCAAGCTCGAAAGTCCAACTTGAAAGTACGTCGTGAATTGAGCGGTCCCGCTGCGATTTTGAGGTCAGCAGATCCTAACTAAAAAGTGACATTTGTGACGTTAACGAAAAATTTTAAAGTTTTGGCAAGACCCGCACGCGTATGAAATTTGGAGGGTTCTGCGCACGCATTCGGCCTTTTTAATTTCGCAAAATTTACAAAACTCTTCAAAGAATTGCAACGAGATATAGCCGTTGCGATTTTCTCGACAAAAGACGCCTATAAGAAAATAATAACTTAACTGGCGGTACCACGTGATTTAGACAACCAATCAAAAATTGGTCACTCTGTTGTCGCCACTGTTTCTATAAGTCATGCTTCATATTATGCAACATGAAACTGATTTTCAACCCCCTATACGAAAACAAAAACATTTCCAATGTTAATAGGTATCTTCGGATAACCCACGTAGCGGGTAACCGAAACACTAAATTATACATACCTAAACTGTTAACTCAGGGAAAAAGGTGATAAAACCCTAGAGCAACCCTAAATACAAGTATTCAATATAACATACTCAGTTCTATTCGTTATATAGTAAAACACAGACAGTTAAACGTGGAGTGGCACAAGCTTCACGGAGTCACATGGACATAATTTCATTTTTATAGTATCAAAAGTCTCAAAATTACACAGAAAGACTCTCAAGATCATTATCTTTAATTTTCATAAGCTATCAATGACTATCTCATCATATAAAGTGCAATAAGTCCACCTGAAATGTAGAAAAACGGTATAGCCGATGTGTCTATACTAATTTGTTAGAATAAAATATAAAATTAACTTTAAAATAACTTGTATAATATTAAGACAATTACCAATAATGTAAACACAGTGCTAGATCTTAAAGTAAAATAAGGTGTATCGTGTGAGAGTGAAAATTCGTTCAACGTAGTGCTACGATAACGCCCAAATTAATAGTGAACGGAATCCCAAGTACCATATACCAAAATGATCGCAATAAAATGAAGAATGTGAATCCATGAACAGAATGGGGGCTAAAGACATGCATAAAAATTAGCCTAAAACCCATTTCGAAGATTGTGGCATTTCCATCATATTCAGTAGGCCCTGAGTCCCAGAGTATAAATTAAATGTCAGAATTTTCCAGAATCAGTTGATGAAAAAGCATTGCAATGTGCACATCGCTCTTCAGACAGAAAAAACATCTGAATAATTTGGTTTCCAAGAGAACGGTGGTAAATAACCTAGAAAAAAGAAAAGTGAATTAATTTGTGGAAAAGTAAAATCTACCAGTTATCAAGGAAAATTAATAAATATCGTCGTGTAGACGACAATTGCTTTAAATTAAATAAAGTGATTCAAATTTAATTAACAAGACAAGTGAAAAAGCCACGGAAACAGTGTCAAAAGGTCACTCACCTAGGCAGAAGATAACCTCCCAATAACAGCAACTTTAACACCAGCATCTGCGGGCAAGGTATTTGTTAGTGTTTTAAAACCCATATTTGTGCGCATAAAGGTGAAATTCGCGATCATAAACTGTCAACAAATTTGACAGAGTAAATTTAAATTGAACCTAAGATCACCCATGTAACAGACGAATAACTGTTCATCATTTTATGTATTAAAATGAGGTAGAATGAGTTGTCGCAGCCTAGAATAGCAGCAATTATTAATTTCTCATTTGTTAACTTTAATCTAAACATTTCAAATTGAAATTTGCACTTTTTATCACGTTCATAAAATTCAATTATTAAATATTTGTTTAATCTGCCATCTGTGTTTTGCTAGCTGCACTATAACACTCATAGAGTTTGAGAATCTTTGCATAACGAAGTAAGAAAAGTAAGTACATTCAGTGAACGCTCCCATACTCACATCTAACCCTGAGACAGGAGTCGTGGCCAAGCGAAACTTTGCTAGTTGGGTGCCGAAGATACGTGACGCGCACATTTGTCCACCGAAGGATCTGTGGCAAGCGCCGACATTACCGGCCTTGCGTGGCGCCCAAATTTAAATTAAGTATTGTGATTCAAGGTGGGTAAAATTGTTGCTACATAAAATAAAATATCTTAAATATCTCTTTTTTAACGTCATTGTAATATATATATATTATTTGTGACGTCATGCTAATCATGTGATACTGTTTAACCAATCACATTTGTTTTAGAAGTACAGCTGCTTATTGTATCATATTACATCATCCAGTTCTAAGAAAAATAATGAGTCACAACTTGCTTGGTCTAGCTGCCAGAGTTTGTTTACATTATCCTGATTTATGTAGGCGGCATCGGACCCACAAACGATTTCAAGGCCAAAATTATAATATGGAACCTGTTCCCACAGATTATTTCTTGGAAACCTAACTGCGTGTGTACACATAATTTTGCTTACTTTACAAAAATGTTCTTTGTAGTTTAAATCACGTCCACTGACTGATATACTAAGGTGAATAATCACAAGCAATTTGGACAAAAATTTTTATTAATGACTAAAGCATCAATTTAAAGGCCAACGTTCTTTGTGTAAGTATTTCATTGAATCCTTCTTAAAAATTATTTTCTCATAGCTCGATTGAGTTGAATCATTTATTTTAAAACTTTGAAATATTTACTTTACGTTTGAATTATTCTAGAATATTATTTTGCATAAAATCATATTTCTTAAAAATGTGTTTAGATTATAAATTTTGATGTTGGCTAACCTATATGATGATGAGATTACGGGTAAGATGTATTATTATCCCTAACTAGCAAATAATTATCCCTCCCTGTAAACAGATATTTGTTTAAATTATTATCCTACCTGTAAACAGAAAACCATTATTTTTATTAATATTTACATGAATATTGTTTTGAATCCTACCGCTCGACCATCCGTTATATGCTGAGCTCCTAAATATTAATATTTAACGAGATATTTTAAGTTAATCGCTATATATTGCTATATTAACAACCTTATTTCTATAGTCAGATTGGTTGGAGCGTTTAAGTTCCGAATGTTTGTATAATTAATTAATATTATATAAATTAAACACGTAATGCTTTCTCAATTGAAATTCCATAGAGCCTATTTACATCTGACCCAAAACATTTTTAAATGTAGCATCGATTTTTATTTGAGCCACCGTGTACATTAGAATTTACGTAAGCGCGTATAGGTATAATATTTACGGGCAGACCCAAACAGAACCGGAAAATATCCAAACTCGTTCAGTCACGGATTTGTATCACTTGATTAGTGGTACAGAGTTACTGAAGTGGGTGGAGTAGATTAACAAAGGGAGAGCACAATAAGCCCAGGAGGCTGCAGTGCCCTCGGTGTTTAAACAGACGAGCCCTAGGTGAAGAAAAAAAAAAAAAAAAAGCGCGTATAGGAATCTGCTTACTGTAACGTTCTTGCTGAATACACAAGTCTCGCGTTAGCTAAAAATAAATCTCTGACCTACTGAATCGCGATGCACATAATTATCGGGGGCATTTAATCTTTGTATATTGATACTTTAATTGTCTATCTATGCAAAGAAATGCTTTAGATCAGTTTATAACATTAGCTGGTATTTTAATTATCCTATCTAAATCTCATATACGTACGTCATCTACTACATGCTACAGAATCCTCTCGGTCTAGTATTTGGTTTTAAACAATAGCTCAAGTTAGCCCGTAGGAAAAAAATTTATGAAGACCTTGAAAATAAAACATGTCTCTATCTCTGTCTTACCTATAGGGAGTATAATAATAACTGTTCAAATAGGCTCAATCTGTGAAGCCTACACGTGAACACCTGAAAATGTTTATATAATAAAATTCCAAGAAGAGGACGAGTTTGTTTACCTTATCGGCACGTATTAAATATAACAGGTTTCTACCATAGGCGTACCTTCATAAAATTAATATTATTATACCCCCTTTTCGAGCATTCTTACCTACGCCTATGCTCTTTATTTACGTTAGCCCCGGCTTCGCTGCTTATCGCTATGACGTCATCGTCTGCAGTGCCATCACGGTAAATGCGGTGGCTAATTTTAGACCTAAAAGCTTCTGGTCATTGCTGTCTGATGAAGGTCTCTCCTGAAGACTTCTTCGTCTAACGCATAAGCCCCCAGGCCTCCAGGGCCAGGATGCAGAATGCAGAACCCCGGATCCACCTCCCTAAAGCATTAACCTAAGAGTCTTAACCAGAAGGTCTTAAGTTCTTAAGACCACCCCTAGAGCCCTCAGCCTTTTAAATTTTAAAAGGCCGATGGACATGTCCATCCGGAGCGAATGGCCTTGAAACTGCGCCCAGAGTGGCTTATCTTATCTACTTGCGTAGCATTATAATATTATATTTTTTTGTGTTGTTGGTAAATTATATTAGTAAATTCCTTGTTGCGTCATATACCTATCAATATTAAGTAGACCGTCTTGTTGTTTATTTTGTCTACCTTGATATTTTGTCAATTTTGAAAAATTGTCTGGCGTCATTAGTTTACTTATTTCCTTCCGATAAACATCTTTACAACTTCACAAACCGACCCACACCCGCTCCCGACTATAAAGGCTGTCGCGCTCATGGGATCCTTGTTAAAAGGAGGTCTCAACATATTTTTTCAATTTAGTGTTAGTACAAAATTCTTGTAATTTTTCTTGTTTTAGGAAAGATTTTATACAGAGTGAGAAAAAAGTATGCTTCTGATACTGCAAAAATAAAAACAACGATATAACAATTAATAGAATTAAAGAAATGAAATCCAAAGAAGTCAGAAATCCAGAGAGGTAAATTTTTAATAAGATAAAATAGTAAAAATAAATTTTACTATTTACGTCAAAGTTTGTTAGTCCTAATCCTCTAATGCCTTAAAACAAATAAAAACTCTTTTCAGAGCTTATTTGCAAAAATCTACATTTATCTGATGAAAAACCAGTACTACGAATGTAGAAAGCAAATAATTTAATATTGCAATAAGCCCCACCAGACGGATTAATCCAAAAAAGGACTCCATCTGTTATCAGGCAGCGCACGTCACCATCCCATGAACCGGTTTCTGGCTTATTAGCCTTCATCAGCATGGTACAGGTAACGCATGCTGTATGACAAAAAAGGTCCAGTTCTTGATGATCTCGATCGACATGAAGTCGGTGAGATGCAATTGTGGACCGTGGGACCCTCTGGTAGGTTTCACCACATTGCAATAGGTTTCACCAGAGGGCCCCACGGTCCACATTTGCATCTCACTGACTTCATGTCGATCGAGATTATCAAGAACTGGACCTTTTTTTGTCATACAGCGTGCGTTACCTGTACCATGCTGATGAAGGCTAATAAGCCAGAAACCGGTCCATGGGATGGTGACGTGCGCTGCCTGATAACAGAAGGAGTCCATTTTTGGATTAATCCGTCTGGTGGGGCTTATTGCAATATTAAATTATTTGCTTTCTACATTCGTAGTACTGGTTTTTCATCAGTTAAATGTAGATTTTTGCAAATAAGCTCTGAAAAGAGTTTTTATGTCTTTTTAAGATATTAGAGGATTAGGACTAACAAACTTTGACGTAAATAGTAAAATTTATTTTTACTATTTTATCTTATTAAAAATTTACCTCTATGAATTTCTGACTTCTTTGGATTTCATTTCTATCTTTCGCCTGGTCTGGGCATATTCCACATTTCAATAGGTTTCACCAGAGGGCCCCACGGTCCACATTTGCATCTCACCGACTTCATGTCGATCGAGATTATCAAGAACTGGACCTTTTGTTGTCATACAGCGTGCGTTACCTGTACCATGCTGATGAAGGCTAATAAGCCAGAAACTGGTCCATGGGATAGTGACGTGCGCTGCCTGATAACAGAAGGCGTCCTTTTTTGGATTAATCCGTCTGGTGGGGCTTATTGCAATATTAAATTATTTGCTTTCTACATTCGTAGTACTAGTTTTTCATCAGTTAAATGCAGATTTTTGAAAATAAGCTCTGAAAAGAGATTTTATGTCTTTACCTACGACCACTACTGTAAGTACTTAAAAACACACCGTCTGCGATCAATGTAAGATTCCTATTACGCACGGTAAAAAAATCGCACAACTTGGAAAAAAAATCGCACAGTTCGTACAGTTTTCCTAGCAACCGCCTAGCAACGGTCAATACAAACAAACTTATTCTCTAAAAATTATTAAAAATGGCAAGTGCAATACTTAATTTTCTGACGCTGTCAAAACTGACATAAGCGATAAATAATAAAAATGAAATACAAACTTTCAATAAATACGGTCGTAGGTAAAGTCGATAAAGTCGAGTTGTAAAGCAATTACGCACTCATGGAATTATCACACTCGACGCTAACGCGCCTCGTGCATAATTTTTACATTCGTGCATAATACGCTATTTACAACTCTTATTACGTAATATACTATTTTAAGACATTAGAGGATTAGGACTAACAAACTTTGACGTAAATAGTAAAATTTATTTTTTCTATTTTATCTTATTAAAAATTTACCTCTATGGATTTCTGACTTCTTTGGATTTCATTTCTATCTTTTGCCTGGTCTGGGCATGTTCGACATTGCAATAGGTTTCACCAGAGGGCCCCACGATCCACATTTGCATCTCACCGACTTCATGTCTATCGAGATTATCTAGAACTGGACCTTTTGTTGTCGTACAGCGTGCGTTACCTGTACCATGCTGATGAAGGATAATAAGCCAGAAAACGGTCCATGGGATGGTGACGTGCACTGCCTGATAACAGAAGGAGTCCATTTTTGGATTAATCCGTCTGGTGGGGCTTATTGCAATATTAAATTATTTGCTTTCTACATTCGTAGTACTGGATTGCAAATAAGCTCTGAAAAGAGTTTTTATGTCTTTTTAAGACATTAGAGGATTAGGACTAACAAACTTTGACGTAAATACTATTTTATCTTATTAATAGAATTAAAACTAGTATTTTGTTGGTCCCCCCTCTAATGCGTATTACTTCTGCCTAACGGTGGGGCGTACTAACTACTAAATTACACGAATTTTGTACTAACAATAAATTGAAAAAGCATGTTTCGAATAATCATTATCAGAATGTGAAGTGACTATGATGGATTAATAAATTCCATTAGACATCGAGACTACTTAAAAAGAGAATTATTAAAAAATTCACAGTCCTTCGCAAAGATGCAACCGGAGGAGACATTGGAAATGACGAAGTAGACCGCAAATATTGTGATATTTCGGATGTGATAAAAATGAAAATTTGTTGCAAAGTAGTACCTAAATAGTTATTTCATTAACACAAAACATTTTCAAAAAGTAAAATCTTATTATCAGTAGCTTTATTTAGAAATTAAAATAAATAGTTATATTATTAACAAAAACATTCTCATAATGAAAACTAAAATGGTATTATACAATTTTTTTTCACTAACAAACTGTTTTAATGTTAAAACTGAAATAATTTAATATAATTTCGGGAAGATGAAAAGTGATTCCTAACAATTACAAATACCGATATCGATTAATCGCAAACTATTAAACGCAGCTAATAGTACAGGAAAAGTGTCCAAACTGAACAAGAACGTAGTGAATTCGTTGAAACTTGACATATACGTTTAAAAATATATACCTATGTTTCAAGAAACTTAAGAGTCCCGAACCGTAAGGGGTGTGTCGGAGCTGCCTACTTGAAAAATCGTGGGATGAACTAGGTTTTTCACATGCATAATGAAAATTGGCAATTGAATAATAAGAAATTTTCAAAAAATAAGAATATTTTCATTTATAGAGAAATATTAATTTTTGACTTTTTTATTACATTTTTTTACCAATTTTACGTTTGTTTCCTTCATATTCTGCTTGTTTATCTGTGAGTATATTCTGCAAAATGAAAAAGTACATAATCATTGTACAAGTGAGGATTATCGAGTTGTTTAAAATTTTATATATATTGAATGAAACACAATTTGTATCTAAAGAAGATTGGAATCGATAGCATCTAAATCTTCTGCGTCGTTTAGATCCTCGATAATATTATCCATGTATGAATTTAGACATCGCAGTCCCTGACAGTTTCCGTAAATTTGTGAGCATCTTCAAGCTTCTGTTGCGGTTGCAGGAGATAAGCTGCAATATTGATTCTGCTGTTGGCACAAAAAGTGTTGTCACAGTTTGTAAGGAGCCGTTAATTTTCTTCTATCCCCACTGTTGTGGATTTTTTGTAGATTACTCGTAATGAATATTAAGCGTCTGCCTCTGAAATTGGTGGTAATAATCCAACTTTGATTTTTGTTTGTGCAGCGATTTTTTGAATTGATTAAATCTGTATGAGTTGAGTGAGACATTTGTGATTTTCCTTGCACCGTATACAAGTAGGAAAAGAGTTTCACCATCCTATTTTACTCGTGAGGGGGTTGAATTCTTGCCATTGAAAGTTCTTACTACATTAACCAACTGCATTTCTTTCTGAAGAAGATTGACGACTTTTAATTTTTCTTTCTAAAATATTCTAGACTCATAACCACTGAAGGCATGAGTCAGTAAAATTGTATTTTTCTACTACCGTCTATATAAATGAACTTTGTAACCCTAGCAACACGTGCGATAACGAAAGTAAACATTCGAGTTACCTGGTTGCTAAGGCAACTTATGCGGCCAGGACAGAAAAGTAGAAAAACAAATTTTAAACAAAATGAATTCGTTCTATTTGAACAAATTAACACAACTAAACAATTTTGTATTAGTAAAGAAAGGTCTTTCTAGGAAGTACGCCAACACTTTTGTCGGCACGTAGTACCTACCTACTCCATTTTAAAAACGCTTCATGAGTTTGCATATACCTTGCTTCGGATTTCTTGGGGTAAAACAAGGCACAAGCAATATTCCCATTTATATATTTATGTATTTGTTTATTTTAGTTTGAAACCACCAGAAATTAAAATGCGTATTATTTCGTTGCCAAACAATTTTCACAGGCAGCCTCCTAAACTATAAAATTTATTAAAAACGTCAATTAATTTCATGAAATAATTAGTTTTAAATTAGTAAATCCCATAATTTTTTTCGGTATAGTATAAAAAATATAATACATTTCACGATGCGAAAACCCTTTTACGTATTCGGTGTTTTTTGAAAGGTCTCGGCTTCGCCTCGACCATTCAAAAATCACCTCACATCTTAAAGTAACCTTTCGCATCTAGTAATGTAAATAACTATTTTTATACGTTCTTGTCATTTCTGGATTTCTGACGAAGAAAGAATTTTCCATATAATTTTTCCTGTTCCTGGCCTTACGAAAAGTCTATCTTTTTCTTCTGGAGTTAAAGCTATTAATAGAACAAGGTGATCAAAGTCCTCATCAAGTAAGTACACATTTCAATTGCTATTTTAGCAATAGGTGAATCCACATCATCTACAGCTTGTTTTACAAACAATCCTTTGTTTTAAAGAATTTTTGGCAACATTGAAATTAATCGGATTTCGTTTATATCATTTGACAAAAACTTTTCTTGAGGGAGGGCTACGATTACTGAATTTTGCCTAAATTTGTTTTTCACGTAGTTAACATGCGTCGTACAAATGTGGATGCAATAAAAATCCACCTTCAAATTACATAAATAATAAGTATAGAGTTACAAAGATTTCGCAATTTTCTTGCTTTTTTTTTTTTAATCACTTATTTAACGTCGGCCTATTTCCGCTACGAAGTCACCAATCACCGACGCCAGGAGACGAGCAACCCCCAACCTGGAAATTTTGCCGAACCTCTTATCTTACTAAGAGTAGGATCTATCGGATTTTTTACTTGCCTAACATTTAATAGACAAGGGACCGACTGCTTTACATCCCCTCCGAAGGATGGTATATCCTCAATACACCTCTCGCCTACAGTTGTATTGCTTCTGCGATATAGCTGATATACAAGCCGCTAGAAGTAGGGAAGCGAGACCGCGTCTTTCCATGGATAGTCCCCATCCATGTACTACACGCGGTAAATGTTGCTTTACTCCTAATATCGCTATGAAGTGAGTGAAGTCAGTCCTCCGCTCGCTGCCCGATTTTCTTGCTTATTTGATTAATTTCGGTACATTTTACCTGTACTGTAACCGTGTGACATATCATTGGATCAGGCATTGAGAGAGGAGTTGAACATATAAGTATTTTATTTTCCTTCAAATCACCGCCATCTTTGTAAATTGCGAAAAGCGACAAAATTTTAAGTTACATATGATTTTCGGCTATACATATTTCGACGAGACAAAAGGAAATAAGCTGTTCGACGTGCTTCTCGATGTTAAGTTGTCTTGGAGATTGTTGGGCGTGGCTTTTATAACGCAGCGACAAATTCCCATGTAATAATTATTTGTTTACTTTTGCTTAATGTACCTCATGTTAAAGTAATGGCACTCAAATCTCTAACACTCCGTAATACATACAAATCAGGTATCGGCAACCTGCCTGAGCAACCCCGATCCTAAATCCACCCCTATGATTTGTCAAATTGCAAGTCATTGACAAAATTGAAAAAATTGCAAAAACAAGAAAACTTCAAATACTATTTCCAAACGAATTTCCGAGAGACTGTTTTGGTGAGAAATCCAAGGTAGAGGGTCGAACTTGAACTTCATCGTGAATTGGCAGGTCACGCTCTGATTTTAGGCTCAATAGGAGTGAACGAAAAAGTGTAATTTTGACGTCTATCATTCTGAAACCACTGAAATCTCACGCGTTGCGTCATTTTGCCATGAAACTGATTTTCAACCCTCTACTAGGAAACTAAAAACATTTGTTTAATCCTGCCTTGAAACATGCAGTTTCTTACTTGGATACAATACTCGATACAATTAAATGTCAAAGTGAAGGAAAGGCACTATCGAGAAACAGAATTGTTTCGGGATCCTGAAGTCGTCCCGAGTCCGAAACTGTACTCGGTTCCGTCCTAGGACCGATATTAACAAATCATTAAATTTCGCTGGATCGACTATAAGGTGTATAATCTATCGGACGCACTATGGATTTTTTGGCGAATTTTGCGAAAACACGAAAATTTTAAACCTTATTTCCAAACGAAAACAGGCCTCCGGGCCGCCGTTCTGCCAATAAATCCAAGCTCGAAAGTCCAACTTGAAAGTACATCGTGAATTGTGCGGTCCAGCTGCGATTTTGAGGTCAGCAGATCCTAACTAAAAAGTGACATTTGTGACGTTAACGAAAAATTTTAAAGTTTTGGCAAGACCTGCATGCGCATGAAATTTGGAGGGTTCTGCGTGCGCATTCGGCCTTTTTAATTTCGCAAAATTTACAAAACTCTTCGACTTGGGATATTGAAACGCTAATAACTTTTTAAATATTCAAAGAATCGCAACGAGATATAGCTGCTGGGATTTTCTCGACAAGAAAACGCCTTTAAAAAAATAATAACATAACTGCCGGCACCACGTGATTTAGACAACCAATCAAAAATTGGTCACTCTGTTGTCGCCACTGTTTCTATAAGTCATGCTTCATAAAATGCAACATGAAACTAATTTTCAACCCCCTATTCGCTATGTGCAAGGGTTCTAGTAGCGCCGCTCGTGGTCAAGTTTTTAATATTTGTACCCCTAAACTGTCAATATCAGTACATGATTGTCAATGTCACGACATGACAGAATAACATAAAATAATGACGAATATAATTTTGTGTACCAAATTTAAACAAATTACGTGTTCCAATAAATTTACCAAAGGTGAGAGATGTATTAGAAATTGACATTTTGTCATGTGAAACATGTAGAAGAATATGTTGATATCAGCTGCAATAATAAAACTACAGCAAAGTGCGTTCAACAAAGGGCTGCAACAGATACGCTTTACAAACTTAATTTAGAGGTAAATATACATTCTTTTACTTGACTCTTTTCAAAGCTTTGATCCACTTCGCGCATTATTTAAGGTTGTGTTTCCGCACAGGAAATCTGTAATATTCTATAAAATTTTATTTTATGGAAAATGTCACTAACACGACAGCCTAGAACACAACATTTATTTGCAGGTCGCTTAATTTTTCCCATGCATGTTTCGTTTATAACCGAAAAACACTATTAAATTACGACTCTTCTCGTTCAAACAACAATTATTATTATTTGACACTTTTGACAACACAAAATATATGATCTTGACAAATGGGAAATGGGAAAATTGGGGGTTCAAAATTTACAATTATGGCCACCGCAAACGCTCGCGTCGGATTTAGTAATAGCTCCGCCCCCTTGCACATAGTCAATACGAAAACAAAAACATTTCCAATGTTAAAACTTTTCCCTTGAACTTAAAAAACAGTTTACAGAGTATAGAAACATGCTTAATAAATTGATAAAAGATGTTAAAAATCAATACTACAAAGATAAACTCGCTGATGCACAAGGAAATTGCAAAAAAATATGGGAAATAATAAATGATGCCTCAAACACAAATAAAACACGTAAAAATATAAAAAACATGATTATTGTAAATATTGATGGGATAGAAATTACGGACAACGCAGTAAAAGCTAATATATTTAACGATAATTTTATAAATGTTGGCACAAAAATGTCGGAAAAAATAAATAAAATTGAACACTGAATGATTTTCTGAGAATCAACTATATTTCTTAAACCGACAAATAAAAATGAAATAATAGAGATGAGTAATAAACATTATGTGGGTGAATCATCTAGACCACTTAATGTACGATTGGGCGAGCACAAAAGTTATATTAGAAAAGACTAGGTTAGGCCGCGCCAGACCCTACGGGTCTGGCTTGCCTAACCTATCTCTGCGAGGCTGACCCTCTATATCAGTAGTTTTATCTCGGGGTTTTTAGTTGAAAGACGGTTTTTAAATTTCGGGAAAAAGTAGAGTCCGACATGGGGTCGCGGGGTCGGGGAGTTGGAAGAAATTCAGGATTTTAGGATTAAAATTTGAGAAAGAAAATAAAAAGTTCAGAGCCCCTGCGGGGCTCTATTTAAGAAATAGTAATGGAACGGCCCCTGCGGGGCCGTAGAAATAGTGAGTTCTAGACTAAAATTTTTAAACATTTCGATAATTTTTAAACATTTCGATGACAGCTGTCAAATAAAGGTCAGTGACGGTTTTTTTGTAAAAAAAAAAATTTTTGGATTTTTTTTTGTGGGGTCTAAAATGGGGGAAACATTTTTTCGAAACTTTTTTAATCTCGGCCCCCTTCGGAAAAATTTTTTGGACGCCCACTTTCAATTTTTTTTTCGACCACAATGGGAAAAAATTTTGACGCCGTTCTTATAAAAATATTAAAAAATGGCTCCTGTGGGATCGTAGAAATAGTAGGTTCTAGACGGTCCAATATAGTAAAAATAATAATGACCGTACGCATCAAGTAGTTTTGGTAAAAAATTTGCTAAAAAAATGAGTCAGACATAGAAGTCTTGGATAAAAAAAAAGGTGAGAAGGTTATCGGAAATGAAGCGTATCGCGTATTTTCGTAGGCGTTCTCGATTAGTTAAAGGATTCGGGCGTTTTAGATGAATTCGGTCGAAAAGCTTCGGGAAAGATGCAGAGCCCGAGAGAATTCATAGATAAGGTGGAAAAGGTTATCGAAAATGAGGTGTTTCGTGTATTTTCGTGGGCGTCTTCGATTAGTTAAGGGATTCGAGTAATTTATTTGGATTCGGTGGAAGAGTCTCGGGAAAGATGTGAAGTCCGACAGAGATGCTACTTGAAAAGTGAGAGGGTCATCGGAAATGAGGCGTTTCGCGTATTTTCGTAGGCGTCTTCGATTAGTTAAGGGATTCGGGCAATTTAGTTGGATTCGGTCGAAGAGTCTCGGGAAAGAAGTAGAGACCGACAGAGATGCTACTTAAATAGTGAGAGGGCATCAGGAAAGAGGTGATTCGCGCAAATTCGTGGGCGTCTTCGATTAGTTAAGGGATTCGGGTAATTTAGTTGGATTCGGTGGAAGAGTATCGGGATAGATGTAGAGTCCGACAGAGATGCTACTTAAAAAGTGAGAGGGCTTCAGGAAAGGGGCGTTTCGTGTATTTTCGTAGGAGTCTCCGATTAGTTAAGAGATCCGGGTAATTTAGTTGGATACGGTCGAACAGTTTCGGGAAAGAAGTAGAGTCCGACAGAGATGCTACTTAAATAGTGAGAGGGCATCAAGAAAGAGGTGATTCGCGTAAATTCGTGGGCGTCTTCGATTAGTTAAGGGATTCGGGAAATTTATATGGTGTAGGTCGAAAAATCTCGGGAAAGATGTAGAGTCCGACAGAGATGCTACTTAAAAAGTGAGAGGGCATCAAGAAAGGGGCGTTTCGTGTAGGAGTCTCCGATTAGTTAAGGGATCCGGGTAATTTAGTTGGATTCGGTCGAAGAGTCTCGGGAAAGAAGTAGAGACCGACAGAGATGCTACTTAAATAGTGAGAGGGCATCAGGAAAGAGGCGTCTCGCGTATTTTCGTAGGCATCTTCGATTAGGTATGGGATTCGGTCTAAGAGTCTCGGGATAGATGTAGAGTCCGACAGAGATGCTACTTAAAAAGTGAGAGGGCATCAGGAAAGAGGCGTCTCGCTTATTTTCGTAGGAGTCTCCGATTAGTTGAGGGATCCGTGCAATTTAGTTGGATTCGGTCTAAGAGTCTCGGGAAAGCTGCAGAGTCCGACAGAGATGTTATTTGAAGAGTGAAAGGGTTATCAGAAAAGAGGCGTCTCGCATATTTTCGTAGGCGTTTTCGATTAGTTAAGTGATTCGGGCAATTTTGTTGGATTTGGTCGGAGAGTCTCGGGAAAGATGTAGAGTCCGACAGAGATGGTACTTAAAAAGTGAGAGGGCTTCAGGAAAGGGGCGTTTCGTGTATTTTCGTAGGAGTCTCCGATTAGTTAAGGGATCCGGGTAATTTAGTTGGATTCGGTCGAAGAGTCTCGGGAAAGAAGTAGAGTCCGACAGAGATGCTACTTAAAAAGTGAGAGGGCATCAGGAAAGAGGCGTCTCGCGTATTTTCGTAGGCATCTTCGATTAGGTATCGGATTCGGGCAATTTAGTTGGATTCGGTCTAAGAGTCTCGGGATAGATGTAGAGTCCGACATATCTGCTACTTAAAAAGTGAGAGGACATCAGGAAAGAAGCGTCTCGCTTATTTTCGTAGGCATCTTCGATTAGTTCTGGGATTCGGGCAATTTAGTTGGATTCGGTGGAAGAATCTCGGTAAAGATGTAGAGTGCGACAGGGATGCTACTTAAAAAGTGAGGGCATCAGGAAAGAGGCGTTTCGGGTATTTTCGTAGGAGTCTCCGATTAGTTGAGGGATCCGTGTAATTTAGTTGGATTCGGTCTAAGAATCTCGGGAAAGCTGCAGAGTCCGACAGAGATGCTACTTGAAGAGTGAGAGGGTTATCAGAAAAGAGGCGTCTCGCATATTTTCGTAGGCGTTTTCTATTAGTTAAGTGATTCGGGCAATTTAGTTGGATTCGGTCGAAGAGTCTCGGGAAAGATGTAGAGTCCGACAGAGATGCTACTTAAAAAGTGAGACGGCATCAGGAAAGAGGCGTCGCGCTTATTTTCGTAGGCATCTTCGATTAGTTATGGGATTCGGGCAATTTAGTTGGATTCGGTGGAAGAATCTCGGGATAGATATAGAGTCCGACAGAGATGCTACTTAAAAAGCGAGAGGGCTTCAGGAAAGGGGCGTTTCGTGTATTTTCGTAGGAGTCTCCGATTAGTTGAGGGATCCGGGCAATTTAGTTGGATTCGGTCGAAGAGTCTCGGGAAAGAAGTAGAGTCCGACAGAGATGCTACTTAAATAGTGTGAGGGCATCAGGAAAGTGGTGATTCGCGTAAATTCGTGGGCGTCTTCGATTAGTTAAGGGATTCGGGAAATTTATATGGATTCGGTCGAAGAGTCTTGGGAAAGATGTAGAGTCCGACAGAGATGCTACTTAAAAAGAGAGAGGGCATCAGGAAAGAGGCGTCTCGCGTATTTTCGTAGGCATCTTCGATTAGTTATGGAATTCGGTCAATTTAGTTGGATTCGGTCTAAGAGTCTCGGGATAGATGTAGAGTCCGACAGAGATGACACTTAAAAAGTGAGAGGGCATCCGGAAAGGGGCGTTTCGTGTATTTTCGTGGGAGTCTCCGATTAGTTAAGGGATCCGGGTAATTTAGTTGGATTCGGTGGAAGTCTCGGGAAAGATCTAGATTATGATAGAGATGTTACTTCAAAAGTGGGAAGGTAATGAGAAATGAGGCATTTCGTGTATTTTCGTATTAGTCTTCGATTAGTTAAGGGATTAGGGTAATTTAGTTGAATTCGATGGAAGAGTCTGGGAAAAGATATAGAGTTCAACAGAGATGCTACTTGAATAGAGGGAAGGTCATCAGGAAAGAGGCGTTTCTCGTATTTTCGTATTAGTCTTCGATTAGTGAAGGGATTTGGGTAATTTAGTTGGATTCGGTGGAAGTCTCGGGAAAGATGTAGAGTCCGACAGAGATGCTACCTGAAAAGTGAGATCATCGGAAATGAGGCGTCTTGCGTATTTTTGTAGGCGTTTTCGATTAGTTAAGTGGTTTGGTTAAATTACTTGGATCCGGTCTAAGAGTCTCGGGAATGAAGTAGAGGTCTATAGAGAAGCCACTTGAAAAGTGATAAGGTAATGAGAAATAAGGCGTTTCGCGTATTTTCGTAAGCATCTTCGATTAATTAAAGAATTAGGGTAATTTAGTGGGATTCGGTCGAAGAATCTAGGGAACGATGTAAAGTCCGACAGAGATGCTACTTGAAAAGTGGGAAGATCATCAAGAAAGAGGCGTTTCGTGTATTTTCGTAGGCCTCTTCGATTAGTTAAGTGATTTGGGTAAATCAGTTGGATCCAGTCCAAGAGTCTCGGGAAAGAAGTAGAGTCCTACAGAGATGCTACTTAAAAAGTGGGAAGGGCATTAGGAAATAGGCGTTTCGCGTATTTTCGTAAGTATCTTGGAATAGTTAAGGGATTCGGGTAATTTAGTTGGATTCGGTGGAAGAATCTCGGGAAAGATGTAGAGTTCGACAGAGATGCTACCTAAAAAGTGAGAGGGTCATTGGAAATGAAGCGTTTCGCGTATTTTCATAGTCATCTTCGATTAGTTAAGGGATTCGGGTAATTTAATTGGATTCGGTGGAAGAGTCTCGGGAAACGTGTAGAGTATAATAGAGATGTTACTTGAAAAGTCTTCGATTAGTTAAGGGATTAAGGTAATTTATTTGAATTCGGTGGAAGTGTCTAGGGAAAGATGAAGAGTTCAACAGAGATGCTACTTGAATAATGGGAAGGTCATCAGGAAAGATGCGTTTCGTGTATTTTCGTATTAGTCATCGATTAGTTAAGAGATTCGGGTAATTTAGTTGGATTCAGTGTAAGAGTCTCGGGAAAGGAAAGATGTACAGCGAGACAGAGATGCTAACTAAAAAGTGAGAGGGTCATTGGAAATGAGGCGTTTCGCGTATTTTCGTATTAGTCTTCGATTAGTGAAGGGATGCGGGTAATTCGATGGAAGTCTCGGTAAAGATGTAGAGTCCGACAGAGATGCTACCTGAAAAGTAAGAGGGTCGTCTTCCATTAGTTAAGTGATTTGGGTAAATTAGATGGAACTGGTATAAGAATCTCGGGACAGAAGTAAAGGTCTACAGAGATGCCTCGTGAAGAGTGATAAGGTAATGAGAAATGAGGCGTTTCGCGTATTTTCGTAGGCATCTTCGATTAGTTAAGGGATTCGGGTAATTTAGTTGGATTCGGTGGAAGCGTTTCGGGAAAGATGTAGAGTTCAAAAGAGATGCTACTTGAAAAGAGGGAAGGTCATCAGGAAAGAGGCGTTTCGAGTATTTTCGTAGGAGTCTTCGATTAGTTAAAGGATTCGGGTAATATAATTGGATTCGGTGGAAGAGTATCGGGAAAGATGTAGAGTTCAACAGAGATGTTACTTGAAAAGTGAGTGTCATCAGAAATGAGGCGTTTCGCGTATTTGCGTAGGCATTTTCGAGTAGTTAAGGGATTCGGGTAATTAAGCTGGATTCGGTCGAAGTGTCTCGGGAAAGATGTAGAGTTTAACAGAGATGTAGAGTTTAACAGAGATGCTACTTAAAAAGTGAGGTCATCGAGAAAGAGGCGTTTAGCGTATTTTCGTAGGCGGCCTCGGTCAGTTAAGGGATTCGGACGTTTTAGTTGGATAGGGTCTAAAAGTTTCGGAAAAGATGAGTCCGACATAGATGTCATAGATAAGGTGAGGAGGTTATCGGAAATGATGCGTTTCGCTTATTTTCGTAGGCGGACTCAATTATTTAAAGAATCCGGGCGTTTTAGTTGGATTCGGTAGAAAAGTCTCGTGAAAGATGTAGAGTCCGACATAGAAGTCATGGAAAAGGTGAGAAGGTCATCGGACATGAGGCGTCTCGCGTATTTTCGTAGGCGGCCTCGATTAGTTAAGGGATTCGGATGTTTTAGTTGGATTCGGTCGAAATGTCTCGGGAAAGATGTACAGTCCGACAGAGATGTTACTTGAAAGGTGAGTTGGTTGAAGGATGAAGGGTTTCGTGTATATTCGCTTGCGTTCCTGTTTAGTTACGTGATGATCCGGGTTATTTAGTTGGATCCGGTTTAAAGCTCTCGGAAAACGTGGAGTCCGACAGGAATGACACTTGAAAGAGGAGTAGGTTCAAGGATGAAGCGTTATGCGTTATAATAATTCGGGTTATTTAGTTGCATCCGGTTAAAGATATCGGGAAACATGTAGAGTCCGACAAAATTGTTACACGAAAGGAAAGAAAGTTTATCGTTGAAGGGTTTTGTGTATTTTTGCTAGCGTCCCGGTTTAGTTAAGTGATAATTCGGATCATTTAGTTGAATCCGGTTTAAAGATCTAGGCAAACATGTGGTAGAGTCCTATAGAATTTTTGCATGAAGGAAAGAAAATTTAGGGATGAACGGTTTTGTGTATTTTCGCTGGCGTACCTGTTTTGTTAAGTGATGTTGCGGGTTATTTAATTGGATCCAGTTTAAAGATCTCGGGAAATATTTAGAGTCCGACTGGAATATCCCTTGAAAGGAGAGAAGGTTCAAGGATGAAGGGTTTCGTATATTTTCACTGGCGTCCCTGATTAGTTAAGTGATAATTTTGGCTATTCAGTTGGATCCGGTTGAAGATATAGAGATGTAGAGTACGACAGAATTGTTGCATAAAAGGAAAGAAGGTTTAGGGATGAAGTGTTTCGCATACTTTAACTTGCGTCCCTGTTTAGGCAAATCATGATTCGGGTTATTTTGTTGGATCCGCTTGAAAGATCTCGGGAATCATGTAGAGTCCTACAGAATTGTCCCTTGAAAGGAGAGAAGGTTCAAGAATGAAGAGTTTTGTGTATTTTCACATGCGTCCCTGTTTAGTTAAGTGATGATTCGGGTTATTTAGTTGGATCCAACTTAAAGATCTCGGGAAACATGTAGAGTCCGACAGAAATGTCACTTCAGAGGTAATAAGTTCAGGGATAAGGGTTTTATGTATTTTCGATTAGTTAAGTGATCCTTAGGGTTATTTAGTTAGATCCAGTTTAAAGGATTAGGGATACATTTAGAGTCCGACAGGAATATCCCTTGAAAGGAGAAAAGGTTCAGGGACAAAGGGTTTCGCGTATTTTTGCCGGCCTCCCTATTTAGTTAAGTGATAATTCGGATTATTTAATTGAATCCGGTTAAAGGTCTCGGGAAACATGTGGAGTCCGAAAGAATTATTGCATGAAAAGAGAGAAGGTTAGGAATAAATGGTTTTGCGTATTTTCGCCGGCGCCCCTGTTAAATTAAGTGATGATTCGATCTATTTAGTTGGATCCGGTTTAAGGATGTAGAGATGTAGAGTCCGATAGAATTGTTGCATAAAAGGAGAGAAGGTTTAGGGATGAAGTATGTCGTGTACTCTCACTGGCGTCCCTGTTTAGTTAAGTGATGACTCGGATTATTTTGTTGGACCCGGTTTAAAGGTCTCTGGAAACATGTAGAGTTCGAAAGGAGTGCCACTTAAAAGAAAATAATTTCAGGGATGAACAGTTTCGTGTATTTTCGCTGGCGTCACTGTTTAGTTTAGTGATGTTTCGAGTTAATTGGTTGGATGCAGTTTAAATATCTCGGGAAATATTTGTCCGACAGGAATGTCTCTTGATAGGAGAGAAGATTCAAGGATGACGGGTTTCGTGTAATTTCGCTGGCGTCCATGCTTAGTTAAGTAATAATTCGGGTTATTTAGTTGGATCGGGTTTAAAGATCTCGTTAAACATGTAGTCCAACAATAATGTCATTTGAAAGGAGGTTCAAGGATGAAAGGTTTAGTGTATTTTCGCTGGCGTCTGACAGAAAGGAGAGAAGGTTCAATGATGAAGGGTTTCGAGTATTTTCACTGGCGTCTCTGTTTAGTTAAACGATGAATCGGGTTATTTAGTTGGATCCAGTTTAAAGATCTCGGGAAACATGTCGAGTCCGACAGGATTGTCCCTTGAAAGGAAAGAACGTTCAAGGATGAATGGTGTTGTGTATTTTCGCTGGGGGTCCCTGTTTAATTAAGTGATGAATCGGGTTACTTAGTTGGATCCGGTTAAAGATCTCGCTAAACATGTAGAGGCCGACATAATTGTAGCATGAAAGGAAATAAGGTTTAGGGATGAAGGGAATTGTATATTTTCGCTGGCGTCCCTGTTTAGGTAAGTGATGATTCGGGTTATTTTGTTGGATCCGCATTGAAAGATCTCGGGAAGCATATAGATTCCGACAGTAATATCAAATGAAAGGGGATAAGGTTCATAGATGAAAGGATTCGTATATTTTTGCTGGCGTCCCTCTCTAGTTAAGGGATGATTCGGGTTATTTTGTTGGATCCCCTTTAAAGATCTCGGGAAGCATGTAGAGTCCGACAGTAATATCAGATGAAAGGAGATACGGTTCAGAGATAAAAGGATTCGTGTATTTTTGCTGGCGTTCCTGTTTGGTTAAGTGATGATTCGGGTTATTTAGTTGGAATGTAGAGTACAACAGGAATTGTCACTTTAAAGCAAAAAAATTTCAAGGATGAAGTGTATTTTCGCTGGCGTCCCTGTTTAGTTAAGTGATGTTTCGGGTCATTTGGTTGGATCCATTTTAAATATCTTGGTAATCATACTGTCCGAAAGGAGTGCTACTTGAAAGGAAGTAAATTTCAGGGATGAAGAGTTACGTGTATTTTCTCTGGCGTCTCTGTTCAGTTAAGTGATGTTTCGGATTATTTAGTTGGATCCAAATTAAAGATCTCGGAAAACATGTAGTGTCCGACAGGATTATCACTTGAAAGGATATAAAGTTCATGGATGAAGAGTTTAGTGTATTTTCGCAGGCGTCCCTGTTCAGTTAAGTGATGTTTCGGGTTATTTAGTTGGATCCAGTTTAAAGATCTCGGGAAACATATAGAGTCCGACAGGAATGTCACTTGAAAGGAGAGAAGGTTCAAGGATGATGGGTGTGGTGCATTTTCGCTGGAGTCCCTGTTTAGTTAAGTGATGATTCGGGTTATTTATTTGATTCTGGTTTGAAGATCTCGGGAATCATGTAGAGTCCGACAGGAATGCCACTTTAAAGGAAATAAATTTCAGGGATGAAGAATTTCGTGCATTTTCGCTGGTGTCCTTGTTTAGTTAAGCGATGATTCGGGTTATTTATTGGATCCGGTTTAAAAATCTCTGGAACTTATAGAGTCCGACAGGAATGTCACTTGAAAGTAAAGAAAGTTCAAGGATGAAGGGTTTCGTGTATTTTCGCTGGCGTGTCTGTTAAGTTAAGCGATGATTCTGGTTAATTATTTAGTTGGATCCAGTTTAAAGATCTCGGGAAACATGCGTACAGCCCGACAGAATTTTTACATGAAAAGAAATAAGGTTCAGGGAAAAGGGGTCTCTCGTATTTTCATTGCATTCGCCGTTTCGTTAAACGTTTCGTGTTATTTAGTTGTATCCGGTTTAAAGTTGTTTTTATCTTTTACAGATGCCGCATTTTGCGTTTGTATTATACCAACAAACATTGCTCCTGTAAGAAAAAGTAAAAGTGCAGCATGTACCTATTTTCGTTTCTTGTATTTTTGTTCGCATAAGATTTTTGTTAAAAATATTCTTGTGATTTAATTATTGTTAACCAAAAGCATTGTATAAACCCAAATGGTTCATTTCCAATACGTATCATAAGCATCAAATACTATAAAGTAAATAGCTGTTTTCTCATTACCCAATACTACTAATTAGATGCACCACTCTTGCTTATGAGGGCAGAATACAAAAAATGTAAGCGACGCTCGGCATGGGTATTTAATAAGGGTGTCCACATGTTTGGTGACGTCACCGACGAATTTTCGGCGTGTCTTGGTAATTTAAAATATTCACCGCTCGGACGCCGGTGGAGATTAAGGAACTAAATTTTCAGGAACCCAAGAGGTAGGATGGATCTAGTTTTCCCGAAAGTCCGGTCGAAAATATCCTCCGGTTAAAGAAGTTAGAGCCTGGGGAAAAGTAGCGTTTTTCTGCAAAATCGACCTTTTTTAAATATTCGTATCTCGGGTAATATCTCAGATGGACGAAAAAGAAAAAAGAGAGTTGTTCATTTGTCCTTCTTCTTGGCCGTCGTGCATGTCGCGATCCTCTATATCCAAAGGGAAAGGCTGTGACGCGTTTCTAATGTTTAGGTGTCGGAAGAATCGTCGAAATCCGACAAAATCGCAGCTTTTCAAAAAATCATAACTTTTTTGGAAGGCAAAATCGAGACAAACGATTTTCAACGGCGATTTTCTAAATTTCATCTAGTTTTCAAAAAAAAATACGCCGCCGGTCCGTCTCAAAGGAGTCGCGAGTTAATAAGCTCGGAAGGGGGACATGTTTTGGAAATTCGAAAAAATTGCGGAAACACGAACACTTCAAACGTTATTTCCAAACGAAAGATCGCCGCTGGACCGCCATTCTTGCGGGAAAACCGAGTTAGAGGATGCAACTTAAAACTACATCGCGAATCGCGCGGCCCCCCGCCGGTTTTAGACTCAGCATTAGCAAACGAAAAAGCGCTATTTTGACGTCTATCATTCAGAAAACGTCGGCCATTTTTTTTCAAATTTCTCGCGTGTCGTATCTCTTTTTAATTTCTCAAATTTTACAAACCTCTTCGACACAGTACTATCGAAACGTTAACTTTTAAAATACTTCGCGGATCGCCACGAAAGTCGGCAATTCGATAGCCCCGACACGAAAACGTCCATCACGCACGGCGCTGCGCGGCCAAACTGGTTAAAAAAAAAACCTTTAGCGCCGCAGAATATGTGAAAAATCGGCGATAAATTAGAGTGAGGAAGGGCTGTCAGATTTTAATATATATGGACTAGGTTAGGCGGCGCCAGACCCTACGGGTCTGACTTGCCTAACCTATCTCTGCGAGGCTGACCCTATATATCAGTTGTTTTATCTCGGGGTTTCTAGTTGAAAATCCGGGACTTGAGGTTTCGTTGTCAGGGTCTGCTATTTTTTTTGAGGTTTAAATAAACGAACTCCTCACCAACGTCCAAAAACGTCATTATAACGGCCTTCAAAAAAATTTTTTTTTTTTTTCGAAAAACGTCATTTTGACAGCCGTCAATTTTTTTCTCATTTTCGGAATCCGGGCATAACCTGCCGGGGCCAATTCCTTAATCACTTAATACATTCGACGGTTTCGGAATCCGGGCAGAACCCGCCGGGGCCAATTCTTTAATAGTTTTTTTCGAAAAACGTCACCGTGACAGCCGCCAAAAAAATTTTTTTTTCGAACAACGTCATTTTGATAGCCGTCAAAAAAAAATTTTATTTTTCGAGAAACGTCATTTTGACGGTCGTCAAAAAAAATTTTTTTTTCGAAAAACGTCATTTTAACAGCCGTCAAATTTTTTTTCAATTTCGGAATCCGGGCAGAACCCGCCGGGGCCAATTCCTTAATCACTTAATTCATTCGACGGTTTCGGAATCCGAGCAGAACCCGCCGGGGCCAATCCTTTAATCGTTTTTTTTTTTCGAAAAACGTCACTGAGCCGTCAAAAAATTTTTTTTTTCCGAAAAACGTCATTTTGACAGCCGTCAAATTTTTTCCCAGTTTCGGAATCCGGGTAGAACCCGCCGGGGCCAATTCTTTAATCACTTAATTCAACCCATCCATCCTATCGGCTACAATCTACTTTTAAATAGAGCCCCGCAGTGGCTCTGAATTTTTTTTTTTCTCAAATTTTAATCCTAAAATCCTAAATTTTCCCAACTCCAAGACTCCGCGACCCCATGTCGGACTCTACTTCTTTCCCAAAATTAAAACAACCGACTTTCAACTAGAAACCCTGAGATAAAACAACTGATTTCTTTTGTTATACACCGATTAGACGAGTGCCGTAGGCACGAGTCTTTCGCTCCTTCAACTTTTTCGACTCATCCAAATCCACCCCACCCTCCATGCGAACCAACCCCCGCTAGGGGGTTGGTGAGGAGTTCGTTTATTTAAACCTCAAAAAAAAATAGCAGATCCTGACAACGAAACCTCAAGTCCCGGATTTTCAACTAGAAACCCCGAGCTAAAACAACTGATATATAGGGTCAGCCTCGCAGAGATAGGTTAGGCAAGCCAGACCCGTAGGGTCTGGCGCCGCCTAACCTAGTCTATATAAGGGCACCGGGCGGTGCCCTTATATATTAAACGCTGATAAGGCAGACTCACTCTAATTTCATGGAGAAATAAGGGCACCGGGCGGTGCCCTTATATATTAAACGCTGATAAGGCAGACACTCTAATTTCATGGAGAAAATTGATGTACTTTACTGGATCAAAGGCTTTTTTCGCGGGGGACGTTTAAATTAGATGTCGTCGGGTCGGGAAAATCGCAACGTCGTATTTTCGTGACGATCCGTTGAGTATTAAGAAAGTTATTAACGTTTCAATACCCCCGTGTCGAAGGGTTTTGAAAATCAGCGAAATTAGAAAGAGTTCGAAGACTAATGGCCGCCGCCGGAAGTCGACGAAATTTTAACCCTACATTAAATTTTACGCTGCCGAAAACGGCAGCGCGACCCGCGCATTCACGATGTAGTGTTAAGTTAGACCCTCCAGCTTAGGTTTCGTGAAAGAAACGGGGTCCGAAAGCTCTTTTTCGTTTGGAAATAGTATTTGAAAATTTCGTGTTTTTCGGGTCGGCGAGAATCGCCAAACACGGCCCCCTTCCGCAGCTTATAACTCGGCCGTCTTTAGAGATAGAACGGCGCGGTATTTTTTTTTTGGAAACTACATGGGATTTCCAAAAACCCCGGAGTCGATTTATTTTTTCGATTTTCGGCTCCCTAAGCGAGCTACGGCCGTTCAAAGATTGGCAATTTGCGACTTTTTCCCGACACGCACCCAAATTTCTTTCGACTGCACTCTCAAATTTCGTTCCGGAGACTCCGGCCCCGGACCGATCGATAGAGGAAAGACAGACGAAAAACTTTGTCGTTTCACTTTTTCGAGATCGCCGTTATTTGCCGAGATGCGAATTTTTTAAAAAGGCCGTTTTCGGTACTATTCCGGATTTCTTTGCTCCGGAGTCCGGAGGATTTTTTCGACCAAATTTTCAGGACAGCTAGACACGACCTTCCTACAAGTTCACCTAAAATTTCGTCAAAAAATATTCATCGGCTGCAGAGATATTAATTTTTTCCTAGGGCGATGTTCGCGTGTCGATTTCATTAAAAATGGGCTAAATTTTGGTAAATTTCCCAAACATGCACCTCAACTTTGCCTCATAGCTCGAAGGTCTTTAGAGATGGAGCCGCGCCGTATTTTTTCTCGAAAACTAGAAGAAAAGTTAGTTAGGTGCCAGTGAAAAATTATTTTTACGATTTTCGGCCCCATAAGCGAGTTATAGCCGTTCAAAGTTTGGGTATTTTCGACTTTTTCCCGACACGTACCCCGTCTTTGGTCGCTAGCGCCCTTAAATCTCGATCCGGAGACTCCGGACACGCACCAAACGCAAGAGGAAGGACAAACGAAAAAGTTTTTTTTTTATTTTTTGGCCATCTCCGATATTTGCCAAGATTATTAAATCTATATACGGTGTAAGGTTGGTTCATATACTGTGCTATCAATACCCGTTCATCATGTCTCGGAAGATGCATATTAATCGTCTTGACCAAGATGAACTTGTTTACGAATTAACAGTGAGAGGCGTCGGCACCGGAAGTTGTGAGGAAATGCGCAGTCGCTTATCACAGGCCATTCGTTTAGAGAAAGGAGGTGATAGTTTAAAATATCCCAAGTACCCATTCACATTTGAAGAAGATCATGAGGCAGTGACGAAAAAGCTGGATGAATTGGTACAAGCGATAGATCAATTCGAAAATGCACGGGGTAGTAGCGAAGCAAATAAACTTCAGACAAAACTGGCTCATACTCTGGGACGCATTGATCAAATGGAATCGGAAGACAAGGAGAAAGGGACGAAACGATCTGAAGTATTGGCTTTAGCACTGTCTTTAATGGAGAAATTTACTGAGAAGATGGAAAATTTTGAAAAGAAGCAGCATACAGTTCCACCTAGCCTTGGGATTTTAGAAAGAGAGATAGAGGAGGAGGTTTTCCACGAAGGAGCGGACAATGTGCCACGATCGTCCACCCTAGAAGTTTCCCCGTCCAATAATAATGGTATGCCAGTCAAGATGATACCCCCCCATAAATGGAACTTGACATTTTCTGGTGAAGGGAAAAGTATGTCGATTAACGCATTTTTGGAGCGTGTAGACGAATTGAGAATCGCCAGGAATGTCTCAAAACCAACTCTGCTGGATTCAGGTATAGATTTATTTACTGGGAAGGCCTACCAATTTTATAAAGATTGTAGAGCCAGAGTGAGCACGTGGGAGGCATTAGTAAAGGAATTTAGAGAAGAGTACCAATCAGCTAATCATAATCAAGAGTTATTCAAGGAAATCAAGAAACGAACGCAACATCCAACTGAAACAATCGGTGTGTACTTAGCGGTTATGTCCAGCTACTTCAATAGACTGAAATGTCATATCTCGGAACAAGTAAAGCTACAAATTATTTTGGATAATCTCCATCCATTTTACCAGGAACGTCTTGGACTCACGGTCCCTAGTACAATTTCGGAGCTTCGCACTATATGTAGAAGATTAGAAGCAAGGCGTGGCGCTATCGAAAATTATGTTGAACCTTCTTCTCGTCGTACCAACGTTATAGAACGAGACTTGGCATTTGTGGAAGTAACGGAGGAGTTGAACTCAGTAGATGTATCACCATCGACAAGCAGAGGTAACCCTAACCAGTCAAAAGTGGTGTGTTTTAGATGTAACCAACCTGGTCACAGAGCAATTGGTTGTGCCTTACCCAAGAAATTAGTTTGTTTCAAATGTAAAAAGGAAGGTTTTACGGTGAGAACTTGCCCAGATTGTGCGTCATCATCGGGAAACGCAAGGCGGCGCTTTTAGGAAGTCGGGATAGGAGCGTCGAGAACCCACACTCGGCTAACATTCTACCAATACTAAATTTTATTTTAGACCATGTAAAAAATGACGAAAGGCCATACCTTAAGGTAGATGTATTGGGTAAAACCTTGCTAGGACTTTTGGATTCTGGAGCTTCTAGAACGTTTTTGGGATGTGAAGGCTGGGGAATTATTGCAGAATTAGGACTACCATTGGATACAAGTAAGAAGACAGTGTGCACAGTGGCAAATGGTCAAAAATGCACAAGTATTGGTACGTGTCTCTTACCCATATGTTTGAGAGACAGGGTGAAATTGATAGAAGCGATTGTTATTCCGGATTTGCCACATGTACTTATCCTTGGTGCCGATTTCTGGATCAAAATGGGGCTCGTACCCGACTTACGCTCAGGCGATTGGCACTTTTCTGAAAACCCCCAATCTTTAAATGTTGTTGACCAAATTTTGGATCAAACGGTGCTGAGTGAACTGGAAAATAAACGCCTGCAGGACTTAATAGACCGTAACGTAGCCTTGATGGGGAATAAATTAGGGTGTACTTCGATAACTGAACATGTCATCGTCACAAAGTCGCCTCCGATCAAGCAAAAATACTACAGGGTGTCACCTGTGATGCAACAATATATCGACAAGGAACTTGACCAGATGCTTCGCGATGGAATTGTCGAAGAATCTAATAGCCCATGGGCCTCCCCTATAATTATGGTTAGGAAGAAGGAAACGAGCTCGTACAGGTTTTGCGTGGACTACCGCAAACTAAATTCCGTGACAGAGAGAGACAGCTATCCTCTTCCCAACGTGTCAGATACTTTGGACAAACTAAAAGACGCCCGGTATTTATCTAGCTTGGATATCAAGTCTGCGTACTGGCAGGTGCCGGTTGCCGAATCCTCTAGGGCATATACCGCTTTTACTTTACCCAACAGAGGACTGTATCAGTTCAAACGGATGCCATTTGGACTACACAATGCTCCCGCTACGTGGCAGCGACTCATAGACAGTGTCCTAGGACCTAAATTGGAGCCATTCGTGTTTGTCTACCTGGATGACGTTGTGATAGTGACCCAGACGTTCGAACATCATCTCGTTGTGCTCGAAGAAGTTTTTAAGCGATTGCGAGACGCAAATCTTACAATCAGCATAGACAAGTGCCAATTTTGTAGACCTCAAATGAAGTATCTGGGTTACGTGGTGGACAAAAATGGTCTAAACGTTGATCCAGATAAGGTTCGGGCGATGCTGGAACTACCAATACCGAAAACCGTCAGAGAGGTACGCCGAATAGTGGGAACGTTTTCCTGGTATAGACGTTTTGTCCCGGAATTCTCGACAATTATAGCACCAATTACTAACCTTCTTCGAAAATCAAGAACATTCGACTGGACCACATCATGTCAAGATGCTTTCCAAAGGATTAAAGAAAAGTTGGTGGCTGCGCCGGTATTGAGTTGTCCAGACTACACGTTACCTTTTGTGATACAGACGGACGCCTCTGGGTATGGGATTGGAGCCGTTTTGAGCCAGCCTCATCCCGAGGGTGACAAGGTGATATGTTACCTAAGCAGATCACTATCTCGACAAGAACGAGTGTATACAACCACGGAAAGGGAATGCTTGGCAGTGTTGTGGGCAATAGAGAAACTACGACCATATATAGAAGGGGTGCGTTTCCAAATCATAACCGACCACTATAGCCTGAAATGGTTGCACAATTTGAAAGACCCGAGTGGGAGACTTGCAAGGTGGGCAGTACGCCTTCAACAATATGATTTCACTATTATCCACCGGAAGGGCAAGGAGCATGTGGTGCCGGATATGTTGTCTAGATCAGTCCCAGTGTTAGATAGTGTAAAATTGGCCGCCTCGGCAGAATTGGAAAACGTCATTTTGGATAAATGGTATGTGAACATGGTTAAACAAGTAACACAATTTCCTCTAAAATTTAGAAATTGGCGAGTTTCTGAGGGTAAATTGTATAAATATGTCAAGCAAGACTATCCGGACTTATGTGAAACATCAGACTTTTGGAAACTCGTGATCCCCAAAGAATCACGGAATGACATAATTTCGACTGCTCATGACCCACCTCTAGCTGGTCACTTAGGAATATACAAAACCTATTCTAGAGTCGCCCACAGATATTATTGGCCCAAGATGCGCTACGACGTAGCTCGTTATATAAAAAAATGTCACGCATGTGCCCAATATAAATCTGATAACACTCGTCCAACTGATATGATGGCCTCTCATCCGACACCTTCTCGTCCCTGGGAAATGATATCCACGGATCTCATGGGTCCGCTACCTAGATCGTCAAAAGGTAACCAGTTTATTCTTGTCGTGACTGATTATTTGAGCAAGTTCAATTTAGTGTTTTCCTTAAGAAAAGCCACAACGGAAGCGGTTATTAGAAGAATTGAGGATGAGGTGTTTTTAATATTCGGAGTACCTCGAACAATCATCTGCGATAATGGTCCTCAATATCGTAGTCGACAGTTCCGTAAGTTGGCAGAGACATATAAATGTAAAATCAAATACACCCCAAATTATCATGCACGCGCAGATCCTACCGAAAGAGCTAATCGAACTTTAAAGACGATGTTGTCGATGTATGTTCACGAAAATCATAGGACTTGGGATCAGAACTTGCAACAAGTAGCGTGTGCGTTACGAACGGCGAGACATGAAACCACTCGGCTAACCCCATACTTCGTTAATTTTGGTAGACACATGACACTTTCGGGAGAAGATTATGACCTTAACCTTGGGGATGAAGATGGTACGCAGACCGGCGACAAAAGTAGAAATGTGATTCTTCGGAAAGTTTTCAGTGATGTCCGCCAGCGGCTAGAAATTGCGGGGAACCGTAGTGCCGACCGGTACAACTTGCGAAGACGCTACGAAGAATATCTACCCAATCAACTGGTGTGGAAGAAAAATTACGTATTATCAGATGCCGCGAAATATTATACAAGTAAATTGGCACCCAAGTATGTTGGACCCTATCAAGTTCACAAAAAATCTCACCTTGGACGTATCAGTTACGAGATGTGAATGGAAGGGTATTGAATGGTTCATGGCACATTAAAGATCTGAAGAACGGCCCTTCAGATGAAAATTAACCATGTCGGTTAATTTTCTTGACGAAAGGGGGGGAATTGTTACGTTAAATTTTATGAGTACGTGTATATATTTGGTTTTTTTTCTAAAATATCAAACGAATCCCATATGCTATAATATTTTTATTAATATCGGTAAGTTCCATGTCAGTTTATTAGGTAGAACCGAATCGGATGTAAAATATAACCCCCATACTTGTCGAATATCCACATGTACGAAGGCAACCGTCGACCGAAGCTAGTACCTATAACAAAACATAGTGTGCATTCTTTAGTTTGTGTGAGTAATAGGGGAAGAATACCTACAAATTGTCTCGTTACCCTCCGGGGCAATTCTGGGCCATGGACGACGGCTAGTCGTATCTATCGCACATAGACCTTCTCGTGGCTTACTTGTAAGTGCAGTACAAAGAGGTGATATCTCTGCTAGGGTTTGGTATGGCAAGGTGAGGTGTTTTGATAATAAAATTGTCTCTAGCTAGGGGTACTTATTTGCTTGGATGGAGTATTTGAACATCGGTAGGTTATATTTCCAAATTAATATTAACCCTATCTGGTAGATTTCTGTGTGGGGAAAAACCACTAGATATCATCGTCTAGATGTCCTCTGTCCACGGTATTTGTTCAAGACCTAAAATTAAGAAAACATTAGGAACGTTATATAACCTTACCTCTTATTCATATTTTATGACCTGAATTGAAATTGTACTGTAGTTGTAAATGGTAAAATAAGCATCATATAAATTAATTCCACAACTTACCTTCTATGTAGTGTTATTTATCCAACTAATAAACTAAAAGTACTATATTATAAATATTTTATCGATGAAAAGATTATAACTCGTAAACAACAGTTGACAGTTCCTGGTTCAATCGTCAGGGTTACCAACTGACTCTGTTAGACCTAAAACTACTAATGACATGAAAGTTCAAATATTAACGAATAATGCTGTATAATAATAATTATACTCGTAAGGTGATTATTATGCAATATAAAACCTATGATATAAAAACATACTTGCCTTAGGTAAATATATTTAAAAGATTGATTATGATAAACCAGACGACATCTAGCGGATGGTAGCGTAGTAATGGTGAGTATTTTCAAATTCCTGATTCGGCCGCGTCTTCAACCGTTTTTTTCTTATAGGGCGGGTTGATTAATATGAAAAAAAACTTTGTTCTAGAATAATTAATTCCTTTTCCTCGTATGTGCTTCTGGTAGTAAGGTGTGCTCGTGGTTCACTCATAAATTTATGATTTTGTATCATCCGCTTGCGGGAATATTTCAGTGTGTACCACAAAGTGATTTTCGTGATATTGGTTGTATGCTGTATTAGAGAGCATTCACAAGAAAATCTATCCAATTATTTGGGATTATCACCATACCATTGTAAGTAGCATTTTTTTGTCCTTATGATTTGCCCTCGTGTAATCAGATTGTCTTCTGCACAGTGGCCATTTCCAACATCCAACGTCCTTCCAGGGCTGTGAGACGCTTACGAATTCGTCGAGGATTTGAAGAACCCTTCAGAGCGAAGGTATACGTTTTTTTCTATTGTGTAGTTTTTGTCCTATGTTTGAAAAATGGTGAGCGAGCGTAAATTTTGGTATATTTTCCACAGGGTTCTTTTTACACCCCAGTTGCAGTCCTAAGTAGCAGTTTAGTTCAGGGTGGCTGTTTAGTAGAGTGTTAGGACATCAGATAAGGTGGAGACGCCATTCTGCCGTCGCGACGACATCAAGTGTGACGCTTGTGGGCCGCCATCTTGACGGGATTGGAAGCCGTTCGTCATTGGATTCTGCAGGGCGCGGTTTCACCCCTACTTGGAACACGCAAGTTAACCAAATATCTTTCCTTTTCGTTGTGCTAATTTTAGGGTTGATTGTTACGTAAGACTCAATTAAAATTATGAACCCCGTCGGTACCTATATAGGGGTTATACACTAATATTTTAAACTATAAATATTAATCCGTGATTAATTGTTTTGTTATAATTGTCATTCTTATTATTACGCATATAGGTTAGCCAGTGTAGTTAAGAACCTATTGATTATTTAATATTTAAAAATAAGCTGGTAATTTCCTCTATTTTTTTGTGTATACGAGTGTTTAAGGGTGAGGTTTAACCTCTAAATTTTGGTTTTTATAACGTGTAGTGGGTGTAGATTTAAAAGAATCGCCACTATAATTCATTGTTATTTTTTTATTTGAATTTATTAGTATTAGCGGACTATATTGGGCATTGGTTTGGTTGAGGTGATGTAATATCCACTATTCACTAGTAGAAGTTAGTGTTACGCACGTCCCCAAATTTCACGTTGAATAACGTTTCAGAGCGGTGGGTGATTATAAAACCTCAATAGACCTGTGTGGTAGGTAATATAAGTGAGATAGAATTTATTTAGCCTAAATATTATTAGTTTTAAGATACCCGAACTCACGGTAAACTGTAAGCCGAAATATAGCTATATCGCGGTGCGTGAGCGAATACTTAGTAACAATTTCAGGTCATCAGGTATAGATTTTAAATATTTTCATTGCCTTCTTAAAAATTATTAAATACAAATAAAACAAATTTTGTTAGGTCACGTTAAAGTGATAATAATTATCTACTCAGGTAAACAGTATTTATTGTGATTAAATTAAAGCGAGAAATTTTTGGTTTTATTCCTCACTAACCCGCCCATGCAAGCATATGCGAGTTATCTAGTGTATAGGTAATATTGCGAACCAAACATCTCCCGAAGTGGTAGTGATTTTCATGGTTTGTAGAACTATTAACTAACACAGAATTTCTTGGACACTAGCTGGTTTAAACCATGTGGCGCCCGTTTTAATTAATTAATCGAACCACCCCATCTCCACTGTCTAAAAGCTAGGGGGTAACCTGCCTAGTGTTAGTCCAAAGGTTCGTAATATTATATTATCGCATACGAATAATACTCGTTTTTGTTACTGTTTTTTTTTTCTGTTAGCGGAATTTAACGCCACAGTATATGCTCCGCTGTTTCGATCACGTCTGTACAGGAGCAAGATGTGTCGTCTCCAGCGTTACACTTTCATCATTTTTTTCTTTTTTTTTTTTTTTAAAGCAGTGGCGTAGTTATGGGGTTTTTTCCGTATTTAAACCCCCTGAACTTCTATGCCAATGATCAAGGGTTATATTTTTATATAAATTGTAAAACTTTGATTTGTTTACCATAGAAATATACTCTTGATAAAAGTCGCTAGGAGACTTCCTGTTCGAGATATTTAGATTCTAATTAATCAGGGGTATATTAAGGAATTACATCTTGGTTGAAAATGACATAATTAAGTGGGCGATAAATCATTGACAGTTATTCACTATATGAACATATAGAAAATGGATATCACTTTGAGCATTTATTGTAGATTATTAATTTTTTATCATTTTAAATAAATATGTATTAAAATGTATTAAAATAATTTTTTAATTTATTTAGCAAATAGCCTGTCAATAGAAAGTGCATAGGGTACCCCTGATTAGAAAAAATCTAAATATCTTGAATAGAAAGCCTCCTAGCGACTTTTATCAAGAGTACTTTTTTATGGGAAATACACCAAAGTTTTGCAATTTGTATAAAAATATAATTTCTGATCATTGGCGTAGAAGTTCAGGGGGTTTAAATACGGACACAACCCTATAACTACGCCACTGCTTTTGTAAGAAAAACTTTTGGAACGTCAAAAAATTGGTCTTTTATTATGACTAAAGTGTACAAAATTTGAATAAAAAATCTTCATTTGTATAAGAGATAATGAATAAATAGTAATAATTTTTTAAAAGTTCAACACCCTGTATCTTGAAAACGAAACGTTTTAGAGAAAAATGTTATAGGAAAGACTCCTATTATTTTGATATGTTCTATCGTTTACAGAGGTTGTGAACGAAAAAACTGAAACACCCTGTGTAATAATTATTGTTAAATTCAATATATTCCAATTCATTTCTGCCGTGGCCTCCTTATTCATCAAACCATGCATTTATATATTTCATTATCTTTTTCTTCCTCAATAAATAAATAAATACATATTTGTACTGTTGCAAATGATTTTGCCTCTAAATATATGACGACAACTTATTTCAGTGCCTGCTGAGCCTGAGTCCATCCCACCACCGATTGCTGTTATCGCTCCTGGCATACCCGAGCAATTAGATATTGACATGGATATTGACTTGCTCATGGTGGACGTAGAAAACGAAGTACGCCGAGTCGAGCAAGACCGCGTGCAAGAAGTCCTTCTTACAGAAAGAGAGGCTCTTATCGCCCTCCAGCGTGCGGCTAACGAGAATATAGATGCCGGAAACACCTATCTCAAGGCGACTGAACGTCATCTGAGAGACGGACCTTCTTTTTTGGGTCCTTTGACACGTATATGTGCTTTCTGTTCTGCTCTTCATTTCAGACCTGAAATTACGGCGCGTAGGGTGTATTCAAGATGTTGCCAACAAGGTAATGTTACATTGCCGGCCCTGCGCCGGATGCCAGACTTGCTAAGACACCTTTTCGGTAGAGATGGTGGACACCAACATTCTGCCAATTTCAGGCGGCTCATCCTGAAATACAATTACGCGTTCCAATTTGTTTCTCTGGAGGCTAATAGGCGCGAGTTCCCACCGGGACGCGCGCCGCCCATATACTGCATTCAAGGTAAGATGTATCATCACCTGTCTAATGTAGATGTTAATGATCCCGTTCAGCGATTCGGGCCCATCTATTTCTTGACTCCGCAGGTGGCGATCGATCATAGACATCGAAACACCGCCACTCTCGACGTAGGAGTGATTGCTGCGATCGAAGATTTGATGAGAATCGTTAATCCGTACGCCCAGGCGTACATGCACTTGCGAAATAGGTACGATTTGGAGGTGGAGACTATCGAGAGGGAGACTATCGAGAGGTTGCGAGCCGATGCCCCCGACCTTCACGTGGATCCTCCGTTGCCGATGCCCACGGTTACCCTCGAACTGTTGTCAGTTCGAGGTGCAGATAATAGACGTTTTGATTTGCCTGTTTTAGATGAGGTGGCGGCTGTGTACAACGCCAATCCGGACGCTCCTCCGACTCCCACATTAAAGGTATACGTACTAGACCGACCTACCGCATTTCGAACCGTGAGTACTGAGAATGAGATAGTGGATCCGTTGGTCTTTCCCCTTCTGTTTCCGCACGGAGAACTAGGATGGTGCTGGGGGATGCCTCACAATGCCGGCCAACGTAACATCACCCTTTGCGAATATTACGCTTATCGTTTGGCCATCAGGGACAACGAACAACGTTTCCTGTACGGTGGCAAATTAACCCAACAATATATTGTTGCAGCTTACATCAAGATCGAAGCTAACCGGTTAAAGTACATAATGCAGCACCAGGAGAGGCTCAGGGCCGAACAATACGTCGGATTGGCGGACTACCTGCACCGAAGGGTGAACGAGGATGACGACGCGGCCACCCTAGGCCGCATGGTGCTGTTGCCTTCGACTTTCATAGGAAGTCCCAGACACCAACAGCAACTGTTCCAAGATTCGATGGCGGTCGTATGCCGTTACGGCGTTCCCAGTCTCTTCATAACCATGACGACGAACCCGAGATGGCGAGAAATCGTCGAAAACTTGCCCCAAGGTCACCAGGCCTGCGATCACCCCATGCTGCTGGCCAGAGTGTTCCAGTGCAAGCTGGACGAGTTGATCGCGGACATCACCGAACTGAACTGTTTCGGCGTGGCCATCGCCAACCTGTACGTCATAGAGTTTCAGAAAAGAGGTACGCGAATCTTTGATTTCTTTTTTAAACGATACATCTTACGCATTTGATTTTCAGGTTTGCCGCACGCCCACATCCTAACCATCCTGAGGAACGAGGACAAGCTCATCGACCCTCAGAAGATCCAAATGCTCATAAGGGCCGAGATTCCGGACAGACGACTGGAACCGGAACTGTACGACATAGTAACCACTAATATGATCCATGGTCCATGTATGGAGCTAAATCCTAGATCGCCCTGTATGATTAACAACAAATGCTCCAAGAACTTCCCCAAGCCATTCTGCCCCGAAACCATTATAGGCGCAAACGGCAGGACGACCTATCAGAGGCGAGACGATGGTAGAACTATCACGAGAGTTATCGGCGACGTGGAACACACGATCCAGCCGTTGGATCGTTCCTTACAATGCGTATACACTTCTGAAATACAATTGTCACATTAATGTGGAGGCGTGTGCTTCTGTACACGCAGTCAAATATCTATACAAGTATTTCTTTAAAGGTGCCGACCACGCCTTGGTGAGGATCGGCGTAGCCCCTCAGATGGAATACAACGAGATTGAGACGTACTTGAACGCTCGCTACATGAGCCCCCCCGAGGCCAGCTGGCATCTGAACCAGTTTCCCACCCACAAGAGCACGCATACGGTGTACCGCCTGTGCGTCCACCTACCCGAGAGACAAGTGGTACGATTTCAGCCGGGTTTCGAGATCGAAGCCCTCCGAAGGAACGAGATTACCCAACTGACAGGTTGGTTCCGATTGAACGAGAACGACGCCGAAGCTCGCCAGCATCTCTACTGCGACATTCCCTTCCATTACGTGTGGCAGATAAGCCAGAGACGTTGGAATAGACGTCGAAGAGGTGCCGATAAAATAGTAACGCGTATGTACTCTGTAAGTATGCGCAATCAAGAATTGTATTGCCTGCGTCTTCTACTGTTACACGTCCGCGGCCCCCGCAGCTATGAGGACGTGCGAACCGTAGAAGGCGTGGTTTGCGATACCTTCAAGGAGGCCTGCCAACGGAGAAATCTGTTGGCTGACGACGTAGAATGGGTAAGAGCTCTACGGGAGGCGACTCAAAGGCATATGCCATCCCACCTTAGAAGTATGTTTGCTTACATGCTAATTTTTTGCGAAATTTCAGACAGGATCGCTCTGTGGAACCAGTTCTGCGATGACACACGAGCCGGAACTCCGCGTGACGAGGCTATTCAACGCGCCCTGAGACACATTCAGACAGTCTTACGTCTTCACGGCTGCAGATTGACCGATTTCGGTTTGCCGGAACCAAACGACCTTCCCGACGACTTTGGAGAAGACGATATAAACGTCGAGGCGGAGAGGTTAGAGGGTGAGAACCTCCGCAACCAACTAAACGAGGACCAAAGCAGGTTGTATGAGGCTATCATTCATTCCGTCCATCACGACGACGATCCAAATCGTTTATTCTTGATCAATGCGCCGGCCGGAACGGGCAAATCTTTTCTGTTTCAGACATTGATAAGCGTCCTCCGAGGCGACGACATATCCGTAGTGGCCATGGCGCCCACAGGTTTGGCGGCATCCCTTCTGAAAGGCGGGAGAACTCTACATTCACGATTCAAGATACCCCTGGATGTGGACGAGACCACCACCACACGCGTAACCCCCAGGTCTGTTTTGGGCATGCAGATCGCTGCGGCGAAACTGATCATAATAGACGAGATTTCTATGGTCACCCGGACCATCTTCAATTTGGTGGAACGAGGGCTGAGAGACATCTGTCAGAATAATCAACCGTTCGCAAACAGGACGGTCGTTATAGCGGGCGACTTTCGGCAGACCTTACCCGTTCTGCTGAATGGTAACAGGGCTTCCATCGTGGATGCGTGCATAAAGGGCAGCAAACATTTCGGGTCTTTCGCGCCCCACACTCTGCAAGTCAACGTGAGGGCGGGACCCGACGAACAAGCCTTTTCCGATTGGATTCTGCAGTTGGGTAGTGCGACGCTACACCCATTACGGCGCACGTTCTATGGGAACATCATCCGTATCCCGGTCGAATGCGTAGTTACTACCACAGACGATCTGATTAATTTTTGTTTTGATTCTCTGCTTACAGATTCCGTCCCGAACAGGGCCATCTTGACACCCCTGAACAGTACGTGTCACGACATCAATCAACAGGTGCTGGACAAGCTGCCCGGTGCCGCTAAAACATATTACAGCGCAGACTCCGTGGACGTCACCGACGATCCCGCGGCAGAGTTGGCCAACTACACGGTGGAATTCCTCAACACCCTGAATCCCAGCGGAATGCCGCTGCACAAACTGACATTAAAGGTGGGTGCAATCATAATGCTCTTGAGAAATTTAAATCTTAAAAGAGGCTTATGTAACGGTACGCGTTTGATAATCAGAGTTCTCGGCAATCGATACGTCGACGCCGAGATTCTCGATTCTTCTGGGGTTCTGACCGGGGAACGCGTTTTCATACCCAGAATGGATTTGAAACCGGGTACCAATATACTCCCGTTCAAATTTAAGAGACGACAGTTTCCCTTCCGACTGTCTTACTGCATAACAATCAACAAATCGCAAGGTCAGACATTCGACAGGGTGGGAATTTACCTGCCTATGCCCGTATTCGCCCACGGACAACTTTACGTTGCGTTCTCCAGAGCTAAAAACTTTGGCAGCGTTCGCGTCCTCTTGAAACCGACGACGACGCAAGGTAGGCTATGTCCGCCGAGCGAAAATCGATATACATGCAACGTCGTGTACAGAGAAGTTCTGTAGATTTTTAAAATTCATTTGCATATAAACATATTATATGTTCAAGTATTATTACTTGATGCCCTGTATCGGGTACTTTGATTGCCAAATTCTTTGGTACAAATTTAAAAAGTGACTCTCACACGCACACACACACACAGAATGAATGGTCTGTTAACCCAGACGACACCATGTCACTCCCATTTTTTTTATTTAAAAAAAATGAGCACCTCATCCTAGAGATGAGAGAATTTTTTTTTTTGCCTCCCACGTCCGCATACATAACTTTGTATTCTTTGGATAATTTTCTTTCTCCGACAAAGAGAAATTTTCAGATTATCATTCGGACAATACAAACTATGATATCGACTGGTGATCGGCACTCAACTAATAAGGTTCTGCCTTATTACCTGCTCTGAAAATCTTCAATTTCCCAGCAGAGATCCACCGAATCTGCTTCGGTGAGGTATGACTAGATGAACGGCAGAATGAAACGTTGCAACTGTACCCATACTGCCATTCTAACATCATTTCGCAGAGTAACCAAATTTGGATAATGTTTATCGAAAAGGATCGTACTTTCATTTGTCTTTTTGGAAAATTAACCGCCTACTATTCAGATGGCCTATAAAGTAAAACTATTCCTTGAATTATTTGGCAAATCTTTCAATATTATCAATAATAGGGAAACGTTTATATTTAAATTATTATTAATTAGTTAGCATATGTTGTTATAGCCCTGTTGACAATATTTATACAACAATTTTTTTACTATCGTCTACGGTTATGTTGCTAACATTTGTCTGGAATAATAATTTTTTTTTTTTATTTGGCACTTCTCGCCTCCTTCTCAATAAACGTATTTATCCATTCATTAACTTTACCCCTATTTTTTTAATACCGAATTATTGCATTCGAAATTCAACCTCCAATTCATTAGGCCAAAACTGCAATCGCCCATTTTTCGGGTACGGCTCACATCCTGTTTCAGCTCGAGTTAAGAAACAAAGGTTTGGTCTTTGAATGTTCCAAACCCAGTCTCCAATTTTTTGGCTACGACTTAAGCCTTCAGTTTTATGGGTACAGTTCGAGCTCGAGTGTTAATTCAACAATATGTTTACAATCTCATCACATTCTCGAGGAAGATTCGAACATGTAACAATTATTAAGCCTTCTCTGTTCCTTACCATTCATTCATCCAATAAATGATCCCTTTAATTGATTTAACCGACAGAGAACAAGTTTCATTATTATTGATTATACATTGGTAGTAATTAAATACAAATTTTTCATATACACACACGTACATATCTACTCATTGTTCTTTCACTTTTGTCATATATTTGTACCCAAGTCATGAAAGTGACACAAAATTTTGCACAACGTCAATTTGAATCTTCCTCTTTTACACTTTTTTTTACACATTCTTCCACACAAAGGCATACACATACGCACCCTTGACTCATTATTATCATTCATAATTATATATTTAATTGCTGTACCACTCCTACTCTCTTACCTCAAGATATTGAACAGACCACTTCGATATAGGTACTATACCATTCTCTATTTACTAACCTACGGCACTTTTGATGATATGATGATTTTTCCAGATATAGCGCTTCTGTTTTTCATTTTGAATTTTAAAATCCGTCCATTACTGCAAAACGTCAGTAAAGGTATCGTATAAATCATTTACATCGTTCATTTGTAACGCAACAATCGAAACTAATATATGTTTTTTCCTCCTCAGAGATCACTTCATTTCCTGCAATGCCTGTATCAGTATCTAGAACCTTACCTACATATTCCTGATTCCTTGAGGTACACCATATATGTATATTTATCATAGTACTTCTGTCTATTTGTGACTATTCATTACTTTTTTTTTTTTTTCTACTTACAGATAAACAGATCAACAATCCTCGCTTGCAAATGAGAAAAGACCGATACTAAAATCTTCCGGCAATTTTACATATGATGCGGCCCGCATTTATCAAAGAAAATTATTGTATCATTCAGATCCAACTGGGAAAAAAATCCCCATTTCTCATGCTGACCCAAAACAATTTGCTTTCTGCTCCTTCTGTTCAAGAAATATGCTGCATATAAAATACAAATCGGGTATCTGCACAATATGAAGAATGACATATGGCAAAATTTTTTGAGTTTTACCACACACACATTAAAAATTCAGAAATTCATCATGGCTGTACAAATTTAAAAATCAAGAAATGCATATTTGATATAAAATACACCATCTTCACCCGTTTTCCTCTTTTCTGCAAAAGGTATCGTATAAATCTTTAACGCTTTCCACCTAAATTTGCAAAAATACAACCATACTAACATATACTTTTTCTGTTCCACAGATTGCTTCATTTTATGCAACAACTCTATCAATATGAAATCATAACTACTTACACTTTCCTAGCAGCTCCTTGAGGTACATACAATAATTATCATACCAATTAGCACATTTACGTTTATTAAATTTTTTTTTTACTTACAGATTCAGCAATCTTCATGTGCACCAGACAAGAAGTTGGTATCGAAATTTTACAACAAATTCACAAATATTACAGCCTTGACCCTAAATTTCAACAAAGAAAATTATTATTCCATTCGTATCCAGCTAAGGTAAGACTTTCGAGTTTCCTAATCCGATTCAAAAAATATTACTTTTCGCCTCTTTTACTACAGACGAAACATATACTGAATATCTGCACGATGCAGGGAGTGACAAATGACATAATTAAGTTAAAATTTCTCACAAACACATGAAGCACCCCAGAATCCGCCATCACTACCCAAACTTTCAAACCAAAAGCTACATGTTAAATATAAAAATATACCATCTCCAACTATACCGCTTATTTCTGCATTTCTACTAATCATTAACACCTTTCACCTAAATTTACAGCGCACAACCAGACTAATGTATACATTTTCTTTTCGCAAATCACTTCATTTCGTGCAATGCCTGTATCAATGACAATATGAGACCTTAACTACCTCAACATTCCTGTCAGCTCCTTAAAGTATATACAATTATCATTCCGTTTCGGCACATTTATGATTATTAAAAATATTTTCTGCTTACAGATAAACGACTCCACAATCTTTATATGCACAAGACAAGGAATTGGTATCAAGATTCTAAAACAAGTTCACGAATAATCAATTCCGGATCCTAATATTCAACAAAGAAATATTCTCAGGTTTTCCATGCCGATCCACAGGAGATTACTGTTTGTCCCTTCCGTTCCGGAGATACACCACAAATAAAATACGAACCAAACATTCGATGGAACAAAATTACATATGTTTTCCCACAAGCAAGTTAAGGACCCAAAAATCCCTCATCGCTGCACAAATTTATGAATCAAAAGATACATATTAAATGTAAGAATGTACCATCTACAGCTTATACCACCGACATGATATTTTAATCCATTTACAAAAATAATTCTTCTAAAAAATTTAAAACAAAACCACCAGTTTACATTTTCTACAAACTATTACAGTCAATACCAACTCCATCACACAAAATATGTACGAAATAACAAATTGCTACTTCAAAAACCATATCATTTCATTATTTATTAATTTATTAATAATTATTTTTTTCTATTTCCTCCCCCCAGTGCTACAGCCTGACGTATTACATCGCCTTCTGTCAAGGAATTAATTGGATGGATTTAATTTAAAACTTTCCTCCGGTCTGTTCAGCGCTCATTACATATAACTGTTTAGAGAAAAGAGTTGGAGAGAGAGATAGAGAGTGCTTTTCCGCATTTTTATGTACATTAATTTTTTCCCAATCTCGACTACATTGTTACCTTCTCATTCTTCATATTCATTATACATCACAGTTTTCTATAAATCACCACCTCTTTTCTCACTTCATAAATTTGTTTGGTTGTTCAATATACTCGCATGTACCATTTCTGTTTATTAATCATTATATGTATAATTAAATTTTATCTTTCGGCACCGCCATAACTTAAAATTACAGCTATTTTACATGTATTGTCTTAAATGGTGTCACAAAATGTTCATGTATCTATGTATTACTTATGTACCGATTCCTATTCAATTCATGTAATTTTTATGACTTCTTCTCCCCCCATTAAATTAATAACCTTTCTTTGTCAAAGATGATTCTGCAGTCTGTTAAATTTTCTGTAATTAATATAAAAATTTCATGTATTGGATATTTTGAGGCATTTTAACTCTACAATACTACTATATGTTACCGATACTTTCTCTCTTTTCTTTTTAATATTTCACAAATGTTAATCTTCAACTTTAAAAACATTGTACAATTTGTTCAACTTTAAAATTTTCCATCGTACATCCTTTTTTTATTTACTTTATAAATTAACTTCCATCTTCTGAACGCACCTCTACTCAAAACAAATAATGTACTTTATATTATTATTAATACATATAAAAATCTTTGCATTAGAACTATTTTATGTTTCATTTACATCGTGTAATCACTTTTTATTAACAAATAAAACCTGTTATCCATACCTTCTGCATTTTATTTCAAATCGTACTTTGCTTCACCTTTCTCTATAATCCGTCAATATATTACTCATTACTACCCCACAACATATGCATTTACTTGCACACCTCACTTATAATCATTTCATAAATCTCTATCACTCAATAAAATAATATATTTATATATATACATTTGAAATAGAGACAAAATACACACATCCACCTTTGCAATACGGCCTTTGATAATGTATAAAAATTATACAAAAACTACATCTATTTTCCCCGCCACTATTTCTTATTCTTTGAAAATTTAAATCCCCAAAACACACCTGCTTCTCCGCAATTCCCCTTTATAATTTCATAAATTTTGATTTCTCCTATATCGATAAAACATTTCTCCACATACAACTTCCACTTTCTGTGGTGCAATTTATTATGAAGGTAAGTTTTAATGTATTTTATTTAATACAATCCTCATACAAACCGATATAAGAACCCAATCCAATTAGTGTCCCCTAAAACAAAAATAAATTTTAATTTACCATTAAATTGCATGCTCGAAATCTACACCAATATTTAAAACTATTTAGGGAAAAACAATTGGTTACAATTTAGTCCGAATTTAAGTATTACTATTACAGTCTATGTTTACTCTTTTATAGCATCTTTGAACTTATTCAATGACAAATTAATATACAGGGTGTTTCATTTTTGAATGTCGTCTTTTAAGAAGGTGGTAGAGCATCAAAAAATAAGTCAACCTACCCAAAAAACCTTAATCAAAAATGCATAATAACGAAGTTACAGGCCTTGAAAGTTGGAATAAAAAAATCGTTTTTTTTTTTGGCATAACTTCTAGATCATAAGACCGATTTTAACCAAATTTTGCACAGGCAATACTAAACTACATACCTACAATCCTATAAGAATAACTCATGTCAAAAATCACCAGTGGCGTAGATACTGGGGTAACGCCCTCTATTTCTCACCCTATTTCCCACGCCGCTGGATATATTTTTTTTTGGGCAAGTCGACTTATTTTTCAATGCTCTATCACCTCCTTAAAGGACGGCATTTAAAAATGAAACATCCTGTATTTTGTTCAATCAAATTTCAGTCGCAGGTTCCAAGCATTCAATTTAAAACAAATATTTCCAATTGCCTTTGACACTCAAATATTTCACACATTTATTTTATGTATATTCGAAACTGCAAATTATATATTATAATTTCCAAATTAGTAAGCCAAAATCAATCTCGCCATATACTTGCTGCATACAAAAAATTTATTATTTTCAATGTATTAATTAACATTTTTTACATTTACAAATAATACAATCCAACATTTTGTTCCATTTCATTATTATAAAATCTGTATGTATATAATAAATTATTTTCAAATTAAAAAACTATTGTTCAATTTGGAACCTCATTATTAAAATTGCAACCTTCGATACAAATATTAAGATTACATATAAATCTAATACAACAGCCTTCTTCAAAATTTAAATGCAATTTATTTTTCATACAAGAATTATAAAGTAAATCATTATCTCCTTGAAATACGATACAATTTCATATATTACTAATTTCCAAATGAATTTTTGGGTCCTTTTGATATAAAACTTAAAACAAACACAAACTTTCTTATTATAAATTAAAAATAATAACGTTCTCAGATGAAACGCTTACAACATTCCCAAGATTGCCAAGTACAGAGTTGGCTTGAACTAATTTTTTATTCCAGCAAGGACCTCTTCTCCGAATTTGAACAGTTCTCATTCATCAAATAATTTATTAAATATCAAGGTAAGTGATGCCCATTAATTTAAGACACACTTTTCCAACAACAATAAAAAGAATTATTATACACATTTTGTATCTAATCTGTATACATTTTCCATTTAATTTCATACAACACTTGGTATATACCGATATATGGATTCCTTACATTTGATGTTGTGTGTTATTTAGGCCTACATCTTGATCATTTTCTATCATTTTCATTTCATATAACTTTCCATTTTTTTTTACATTTGTCTCCGGTAGACTTGCCTACGCTTCTTGGAAAATATAGTGGATTTTTTTTATTTGTGTTATATTTACGAATTCATATATAATTAACGATTGTATTATTAATTTTTCTATTGACGCTTGCCACAAATTCATTGATATTTTTATGTAGCAGTAAGTCTTTCTATTGGATATCATTTAACTAATTGTTTTCATCTTGGCAATGTCTGCCTTTTCCAAGGTTGCTTACAGATTGTATCACAAAATTACTGTTTTTTAAATATCAGACAAAATAAGTTAGATACTATGCACAAATGATGGGAATCTTTATTTACTAAAGTGCTATTACACTTATATCTACTTTGACTATAAATTTATTAATACATTGCAAATAAATCTGCCATTCTATCATTACTATTAAATAGAGAATTAAACTGTATTAACCCATACCAGAATGTTATATCAATTGCTATAATATGCCGATTTATTAGCAATTACAATTTTCCCATCTTTCTTCAGAACCCACAACCCAATCATTCACTATGCTTTTCGCATTGCTCAATGGATAAATGCATACGCATTTTGTTTAAAACTTTAACCTTTCATCTGTATTATTATTTGTTTTCATCCTTCTGCCTTCCTTTCGTAACATACTAATTTCACGTTGCTTCCTTTTGCCGGCATTACCCTCAAATATCTAAAGCAACAAAAATTTCCTCTTTAAGACCGTTTGCACAATGAATTCTGAAACGACCGTATACCTGCACCTTTTCGATACATAAAATTATAGTATTTCTAAACGAATTTATTTCACATTAACATACCGTCACAAGAAAATAATTTCGATCTACCTCAAAATTTCCCCATTCATTACACCAACAAAAAAAAACTTTCCCCCATCTCCTTTCAACTTCCCTACATTAATTTATTGTTCGTATATTAATTTTTCCTTATCCTCTTCGATTATTTATTTGAAAAGGTATCCTTTTTCTACTCAAAAAAAGTAAGGTTAAAAAACTGACAGCAATGTTATCGTTGTCACTCAAACGGCACAGATAATTAATTGCGTTACAGATTACACTACGATACGCCAGCTTCTTTAAAATTCCCCCCCCCCCCACATTCAACTATATATTTCATTTTCTCTTAAGAGCACATTATGTAATCAATTCCCTATACCGTATTGGTTATTATCTAAAAATTATTTGTGGCATCTTATTTTTTAAATAATCCGAATATTTTCCCGATTATCTCGGTATTGTTCAGAAATGTGGCCGCAAATCCCATATAAGAACAGAAAGACAAACCATATTGGTTGATTTCAAACTTTATTTATTCCGATTGATTCTACTAATTTTTCGCGCCAAAATATTAAATTACGCACATACCACACTTTTGATTCGACTTCCTCATCACCAAAGTCTACAAACCGAACAACTTCTTCCTTCTACATTATTTACATCATCTATGCATTCGTACTCGATCGGACAACATCGAACGACACCTTTTCCAAATTTACTATTTTGCTTTATTAATTAACACTCTCGAAACATATAAACACCTACATTTTCCACTTCTTATTGCAAAATCGATTATCTTTATTAATAAATTTTACATTTTTATTCCACATATACATCTTACAGATTTTTCCCATTTAAAATATTTATCATATTGACACAACACACCTCCACAAACCAATCGGATTCTTCCATTTCAAATATTTAAATTCTTCGCTACCGCATTATTCTCTCGACATAATACAATTCATCATCCTAATTCTACTTAAAATTCACAAAATACAATCAAATTTTTCATCATTTCCTGTTTATAATATACAAAATGCATCCATAATAATTAATAAGGTGTTTATTAAAAGATTTAACCATTCTATTTCTCCAACAATCAAGTAGGGAGGATATTTGGCTGCTCCAATTATTATTATTGATAAAATAAAAAAACACAATCATATCAATTTCAACTCTTCTTCCAGAAGGTATGTACCTAACTATGCTTCCATTTATTCTTCGCCTTATCATCTTGCAATTCCATTTATATGCTTCATTTTCTTCTTTTCCTCTCCAGTTACAGAAATTATTATTAACCTACCTACCTGCTATAAACTCGCCAAATATGTCTCATTCAACGGATCATGTAAGTTACATTTCCTTTCCCAATTTTCACCCACACTTTACACTCCATACTCCTCAAAATATTTTTATAAAGTTTAAAAAAAAACCAACATAAATACCAGTATAATGCTGCGTTTTCATAAAAACCCTCCATTTTTCTACTATTTCCCATTATTACACTTCACTGTCAGATTATCCACCTCTTCGACGATGTTTCCATTCTTACAAAACACCACAACCTCATATACACTACTCTGTTCCACAAACCGCGATACCCATTCACTCAACAATAACAATATCACGACTCTTTTTCTTTAAGCGAATATTTCGCAAAAGAACGGGAACTATTTTATGAATATATTCTAGAGATCGAAATAAAAAAAAATTTCCGTACATAAAAGTCCAAAAATTTCCTCTTCCGCCGCATGCTGGAGATTAAAAATTCCATTTCAAAATACCTCGAAAACAATTCATTAAATATTCAATTGAACTTTGATATGTATATCTACTATATATACTGACTTTGCAACGCTACTTTTCGATTCAACCAATTTTGACAATTTCACCAATGACGTACAGAATTACCAAATATTAAATAATTTTAATAGCAAAAATACTTTGTTATTATTCTTTTCCAAATCAAACATTGGTTTCTTAACTATATAACAACCGATTCGTAAAAGAATAAATCTCTTTATGGTTTTTATGGTAGGACTAATCGTTATTGGATAATAATTAAACATTCTTTTTCTATGTTCCTGACATTCGTTTTCAATTTCAAACATTTTTTGTATAATAATTAATTCTTAAATTATCAGTCTTTCTTTTGCCTGCGAAATAATCATCCGAGCCACTAAATGTACATAATAAATTTCATCCGTCTCCAATATTCACTTCAATGATTATGCATCAATTTAATTATTTACTTGCAGAAACTATATATTTTCCCTTCCTCTTTTTTCCACTTTCTATATTTCAAGAAGAAAGCATTTTCTAACTTTCATTTATAAGAACTTTTTCCTCAATTTAACCTGCTCTTCATTTCATCCTTGGAATAATTCCCTTCCCAAAACGCTATACAAATATATTTTTTTATTAACATTACATTATTATCGAACTAATAACATTTTCAACATTATTCTTTTACAGTCAGCTTCAGCCGAACAGCCAACTGCGGAAGCAGGCACGTACCCCTCCAACAGAATTACGGTGAGTGATCATCATAATTCACCTGCTATTCCTATATAACATTTTATAAACATATTTATAAATTATACATTCAATTCAACAGTCTCCTCAACGCCCTAATAAATAAATAAATTAAACAAAATAGAATTTTAATGACTTTACAGTTTTCTTTCAAATTACAATTTAACTCTGTAAAAAATTATAATTTATACAAAATCATCCAAAACACTTCTTTTTTGTTTTTACCATTTTAATATTACCAACAAATCCACACCCACAATTATTCAATATAGCCCTTTTCCTTTACAAACTATTTCTCGACTTAGGTGCTCTCCTATACATAGAACTACAGTATCATTACATTTTCTTCTCCCAATGTTACATACTGTTTTATCATATTGACCACACTTCTTCAAGTTTATATTAGATAGATAGATGGGTTAGTGGCCGAATGGGTAGATCGGTAATTTAACAAAGAATTACAATTCATCTTTATAGACTCTTTATTAAAATTATTATATATTTTTGATAATTTATTTTTTACATTATTTATAATGTAGGCCATGCATCTACTACTTTTTAATAAACTTTTTATTCGATTACATATTAGCTTCTGAAAAGGTCACTTTTTTTAAATAAAAATTATTTTTATTATTAATATTAATATGATGTCATCTTCGTCATAATTCTATTACAGTCTACTCCTCCCGAATCTGTCTCGGAAACAGGCCCCTCTGCCGCAATTCCAGTAAGTATTAATCATAGATCTCTTACTGTTCTTATTTAGCATTTAATTTACCTCAAAACAACAATTTATAATTTACAGTACGAAATCACATCAAAAATCGCTTTTTACTTTTCCCGCTTCTACTATACCAACAATTTAAAATCCACACACAAATTAATGCAATAATATATTTTTTTTTATAAACAATTATTTTTCAACTAACATCCCTTTACAGCAATATTATTATTCACCGGAAGCATGCGTCACAAGGTGAAATATTATTTTATGATATTAATCGCAAATTTACAATTTTAAATTAGATTAAAAAAAATCTCTGCACTTTCTCTTTAGGTGCAAACCACGACTAAATTCTGAGATAACGTCAAGTTATATTTTGACCATCAATCCTTTCAACCTAAATTTTATTATATACCTATATTAACAATTCATCTTTTTCTACTCTATTATTGCACACTTTGCATCTTTTCATATTTCCCAACTGTTTTCCAACAAACAACATTAAATATTACTTCTTAACTGTCATATATTCCTCTTACAGCCTCCCTTCAACATTTCCTCTTTCTCTTTCTTTACAGCCACCTCCCCCTATTTTCGGGGACCTCAATAGGCAAGGACAAAACAGAAGGCCACCCTACGCAGATTATGTAAGTATACTCGATATTCGCATATTATTATTTTCCTACGTATATTCATATAACTTTACAGGAACATCAGATTCATACTGCTCCATAATAATGCACAATATGTACATGACTTTTGTTTATGTACTTACTACCACCAACTGCCTCAAACGAATTTATATGTATAAATTCATACTTTTCATATATTATTATTGTTGTTTTAGAAAAATTATCATTATTTCATTTATTTCGAAATAACTATACATCTGCCTACATTTTGTTTACCTATCATATCTAAAATGGGCAGAAGAGCTCCTTTGCACACATTGTTCTATATATCTCACAGTATAATCCAACATAATACTTCTCTTATCATCCTGCATTTATATTAAACAACAATTCGTGATGTACACACAACTACCTCTGGAGCCTTTGCTTACCTTTCTCCATTCGACATTCCAACAATTCAAAATCCAAACTTAAATAATCATACAATTTTATTCACAAACAATAGTTTCACCACCGATTACGTCGCCCCTTTATTATCTTTGATGTACAACAGAATTTTCGATTCATTTACCGGACCATGTTGGACTTACTCAGTTTCTTTAGATATATTTAAACACAATCTGAAAAACCTATTTTAAAGATACGGTTTTTATGACAAATAAATTATTTATTGATTCGAAATACTTTGTGCAATAAGCCTATTTAAAATCTACACTTTATTTGTATTTAAGGCTTTTGTTTCTCCCTTATTTCCATACACTTTTTTATTTATTTATTTACGCCCATTTATGGCAATATTTCATCTGCGACTTTTGAACCTAAAAGTGTATGTATCTAAATTTGTCCTTTCCTTTAGAACATGTGCATGTTTGCCGTTACTATTTGTCAGGTACATACTGCAGCGAATAAAATATTTCTATCCATGCTGTCACATCTATTCTTCCTAATATAATGAAACTTTTATTCAAACCCATTAAATACTTATTTATTACCACTTTCAATATTAGATACATGTTAAACATTTAATATTTTCATAGCCTCCTCCTCCTGATGCCGATCTCTCTTCATCTAATACCCCTCGAGAAGTAAGTAATTCCCAATATCCTATTCCACGTTTTATTCATTCATTGTTTCTCAACTAATTAGTTCAGTAATTCTTCATTACACATATACGATGCATTAAACGACAGCATATCATATAAAAATGATATTCATTACGAATAATCTCCTACATCCCTGTCCTTTAAACATCTTCCGACAATATTAACCCCTTCTTATTTTACAGATTATTCCATCGCCAGTGATGCTGAACCCGGCTCCCTCCCCTGCCCATGATCCCAATCCTGTAAGCTATACATTTTACTATTCCAACTTCAAACAATTTTAATTCTTTAATCTCCCCTTATTCACTTTCAAACGATCTTCTTCTATTGCATCAACACTATATTTTTAAAAATCAATTAATCAATATACATCACATTATTCTATTTATTTATATATATGTATTCCTCCAGCTCAATATTTTTTTCCTTCTTAAAATACATTAATCTACTTATTATTTCCCGTACAACTCGCAATTATTATTTATTTATTTATTCTTTTCCATTTCGCAGCTATCCCCGCTTTCTGCAGCATTGCTTGAAACTCTCGAGGAACTGCTTCAACAACGGGCCCATCCCGTCCCTGTAAGTGTTCTGCTCTGCAATTTTGCTTCATTTCGTAATTTATCTTTAAACGCATGAATCCTTATATCCTAAATATTTGCACGATCCACCAACAAAATATTAAATTCAACTTTTCCCTTGCTTGCTTTAATTTTATTCAACAAACTTCCTGTGACTATTTTATCCCTATATTTTACAGATTCCACCAATCAGACAACGCTCTCCCATCCCTGTAAGTATTACACCTTAATTATCTGATTTTAAATGTTCGTTTAAACAATCGGTTATTACTTCCACCCCCTCCTTTCATCACACATCTCATCAAACAAGACATATTCCTTATGAAAAATAGCAATTACCTACTTATTCACTCTCTCCCTTCCCCTTCTTTCTCTCTTCTCAATATCAGTTTATGCATCATCTTCACCAACAAGTATTACAGATTATTTTACGTTTCAACCAAAAATATAAAATTTTATGTAATAAAAAACACCTACAATTTATCATTGCATCCAAAATTACATATAAATTTTTTATATTTGCCTCTGGATACACAGATTTTCATCACCATTTAAGTACCACAATTTAAATTGCACAATTACACATACTAAATCATCTCCTCCATTCGACTACTATATTCGCACTTCATTTATTCACAACCCAACTCTTTCTTCAACAAATATCACAATTTTTTCTTTTCATTCCTATAACTTTTCCTTCAACGATATTCCTCTTTTCCACAGCCTCCCCCACCGAGAAATTTCTCCAGGCCAAGGCGAAGTAGGCCCCCGTATACAACATATGTGAGTACTTAATTCAATACCATATATACCATAAACACCATAATAATTCCCTTCTCTTTTAACATTTACCGACTGCGTCCGACATTACCATTAAAATAAAAGACATTGATAATACAGCCTCCTCTTTTTTAAAAAAAAAACCTTTTGTTATTATTATTATTAGACTTTGTTAACAATTGCTAAATACACATCAGTAAAAAATGTACAAAAATTAGACAAGAGTCCCTTAAGCTATACAACATACAAACACATATATTATATACACGTCTAAATATATATATGGCCAAAATAAAAAGTAAAAATAAATCCATCCAAAATAATTAAATTGGCCATTTTTCTTTGACATATCCTTCACTATTCTTCTTCAGATTATTTACATTTGTACTATTTCTTACATTAGGTGGCAATTTATTATATAATTTTAGACCTTTTTAGACCTTTTATGCCACAACTAATTTTCCCCACCTTCTCAATAAAGTACGACAATTTCACTCTGTCTCATTTTTTTTTTATTACACATACTTATGTTTAACAATATCAACACTTAATTCCTCACACTCTCCATTCACTTCAATTTTTTTTTCCTCTACAGACAAACGGGATCCGTTTAAGACGGCGCAACATTCGACGAAGAGGCTTTTCCGGAGAAACAACTATAGACTACCTAAGACGCATCAATCGTGGGCGAAGGAGATTTTTCCCGCAAGCACGTAGGAACCGTCAGAGACGCGTCGATCTTACTCGAAGAAGATTTATTCGTTAATTGGGAAAAACAAAACTCTTTGCGTCAGCGAAATAATCTCCGAAAAATTTTGAATCATCATATTGAGCACTAAGAGATACCCCTTTTAATATTTATTATAGCATTCTCATATTCTAATAAAAAAAGATGCAATCCCGCACTTCATTGTGCAATCTAAACCACATCTATAAAACTCCCGTACCCCTCTCTTTGTCTCTCTCTTTCTCTCTATCCAAACCGGATAGACCGGATAGTAAATATGTTTCTCCTCTGACCCATAACAAATCTGATCCCTCAATCTTTATAACTGAATGAATACATATCACTTTCTGCTTCAACACATAATTACTACCTCAAATAACTATGTGGGTATTTTCTGTTTCGGCATTTTCTGCTTTCAGATTTCGTTTCCAACAAGGCCATGGTCTCAACACCGCTGCACAGCAAATGCCACGATATCAATCAACACATGTACTCTACAAATTGATTTCCAATATCGCAACTATGCAGCCTATCAGACTCCGTAAACGTCTATTTGCAGATCACAAGAACAGAGAGAGATCTGTCCTCTGGCACAGTTTATACAACTAAATATCTAAATTTATTTCAATGTCATACGTGTCAATGTGCCGCTCTTCTTCTCTTACTCCTTTGCAATATTAACCAGAACCCCATATTTCACAATATTTACATACAAGGTCCCATACAATTCTGCATTATCATCACACCATAATATTTTAATTTTTACTAAATTATTTTCAGTTAAAACTTTCTCAATTTTCTACTTCCCTTCAAATCATAAATGTCACCCATTTCTGCATTATCTCTCTACAGGCATCGTACTCATTTTTGCAAACTTTACCTACTTCAATGACATAATAACATCACTATAATTCACACCTTTCTCCTTCACAAATCACTCCTTTTTGTCTAATACCTGAATCGGTACTTGGCTTTAATTATTAATCATCCACCTTCCTGATTTCTTAAGGTATCACACTCTCATGCAGCTTTTATGCATTTAAAATTATCTAACTAATTTATTAATTTTTCTTTTCGGCTCCACTTATTAATTATAACACCTCTATGCATTCTTACAATGGTAATCCAAGAGATTACATTGAAATTTAACAAAAATCTTAAACATACTACAATCAAAATCCAATATTGACAAAGCATTTCATCAATATTTTGTTCCGAATATGTTAAATTCACTCAAGTAAGACTCAAGTACACTAAACACCACCCTCAAGTCTGAGTCACACTTCATCTGTCACATGACCTCAAAAGTGTCACTATAAAACAGGTTAAACAGATAAGTGACACTCAAGTGATAAGTGTAACCAGTACTATTTTATCTTTGCTAAAATTGCCAAAAGTATTAAAACGCCCTGTGCGTACAATGTACATATCCCATGTGTCTGTTGCCTGATTGAACATAAGAGATTTTAAAATTTTCTTGGCTTCTTGCACCTGTCTTTCTATTGGATTTGCTTGTTGATGATAAATGGGCGTATAAAAATTTTGAATATGGTTGCGTTTACTAAACTGAGTATACCATCCACTTTGGAAATGTCCTCCTTGATCTGATATGATAGTCTTCGGCAAGCCAAACCGAGATATCCAGTGCTCCTCCAGAAATCGGACTAAAGTTTCACCATTCACCTTTACGAAAGCTTGCGCTTCGGTCCACTTGGTAAATAAATCGACCGTCATGACTATAAATCGATTACCAGTGTCCTTAGCGCGTTTGTATGGTCCCAAGATATCCATACTGATCACCTCAAAAGGGTATTGAGGTTCATGACACCGTAATGGGGCTTCCGGCTGCACTTGTCGTCCTTTAACAGATTTGCACACTAAACAATTTTGAATATATTGGCCTACTAGCCTGGACATGTTGTTAAAATAATAAGTTCTAGATATGGTCCGAAAGGTTTCATCTCTTCCTGGATGGCCGACACCAGTCTTGTCGTGAAAATGTGAAATAGTTTCTTTGATCTTACGTTTAGGAACCACTAAATAAATTTTGTCTGAAATCAATCTCATAAGTATGCCATTTCTCACTTGATGAGTTGAGTAAAATTTCTGGTCTTTAACCGATCTCTCATTTATAGTTCGTTGACTGAGTTCAATCCAACGACTAACTTTCTCCCTGATGTTCGTAGAATCCTGTTGACTTTCTATAATTGATTGATAAAGTTCCAAATGGGTGATAGCCAAAATATTTTCTTTTGATTTGAATTTAGGCGGAAACATTCGCTCTTCATCGAGATGCTCCAAACTTGAATTTTGAGGATTCCTACTGAGATAATCGGCCAAAAGATTTTCTTTGCCTGGACAGTGTTCAATTTTGAAAGAATATTCTTGTAACAACAACGACCATCTTGTAAACTTCGTTTTCTCATCTCGGTGCTTATCCAACCACAGGAGAGCCCTATTATCAGTTCGGACGATGAAAGGTTTGTCTGCTAAGTAAATCTTATATCGCTTAACGTAAGTAACCACACTTAGACATTCTAGCTCGTTTATGTGATATTTTCTCTCTGTAGGAGACAAGGTATGACTTGCATAAGATATGATATGTCTTTCTCCTCCATCGCCGAACTGATATAAAACTGCTGCCATGCCTAGTAGACTAGCATCCGTCTGAAGAATAAAAGTTTTGTCCAAATCTGGTCTATGAAGTTCCAAGGGTTCTGCTAAGATCTGCTTAATATTCATAAATGCGTTCTGGGCCTCCTTTGTCCATTTATAGCGGACGTCGTTCGAGAGTAGTCTGGTTAGCGGCTTGGTAATGAGGGCTGCATTAGGGATGTATTCTCTTACCCAGTTGCATAGACCGAGAAAACTCTGAAGTTGTCGTTTATTGTTAGGAACAGGATAGTTCTGAAGCTGCAATTTATGTTTATCAAGTGGTCTAGTGGTATCTAAAGTAATCTGATGCCCAAGATAGGTAATCTCATTAGTAGCGATTACACACTTATCTGGAGAAACCTTCAAGTTATGTAGCCGTAGTCGTTCAAAAATCAACCTGAGGTGCTCCACATGTCCTTCCAAATCTTCACTATAGATGATGATGTCGTCTAAATAGACTTTACAGAAATGGTGCAAATATCCTGTTAGTACATCTTTGGCCATGAATTTTTGGAATGTGCACGGGGCAGTCTTCAAGCCGAATGGCATAACATTGAATTGATAGGCAGCTCCATCATGAGTAGTAAACGCTGTGTAAATTTTGGATGAATCATCTAAAGGAATTTGCCAATATCCGCTCTTCAAATCAAGTACAGTAAATACTGTAGCTTTCCCCAGGTCCTTGATACTTTCATAGATTTTTGGTAAAACAGAGGCTTCGTCAAGCGTGACTTCGTTTAATCTACGATAGTCGATACAGAAACGCGGTTTCTTATCTTGTCTCTCAATGATGACTGGGGGTGAACTATATGGTGATGTGCTTGATTCAATAACACCGGCTTTTAACATTTCCTCTATTTGATCATACATGATCTTCTTTTTACTAGGCGACATGGGATATGGCTTTACATTGAATGGACGATGGTCCTTAACGATAATTTTGTGTTTAACACTTACGGTGGTTGCTTGAGTCAATTCCACCGTAAATAGATCAGAAAATTCTTTGAAAAGTGAATTGAAAATGGAGTTAGAAATTTTTAGGGTTTCCGGCAATTCTTCATTAGATGCTCTATCGGTTGCCTGATTCCAGAACACGGTTATACGTCTGTCTATTCCCACATACACACATTTCCTATGATAGTCAAATACGACATGTTGAGAATAAAGGAATGGAGCTCCTAATATGATTCCTTCGTTCAGTTCTTCTATAACTTGAAATGGTACATGGAAACGAACATCCGATATAAAGATGTCTAGAGAAGTTGTGCCTTGCGAATCAATAACTTGATCGCCACAAGCAAGAGCGAAAGTTTGGGGATCTGATAGATTATTCATCGATGAGAGAAATTGCGGATGAATGATATTCCTTGTAGCACCGGTATCAAGAAGTGCGAACACAAGTTTATTATTAACAATAATTTTGATTCGAGGCAAAGGATAAAAATTTGATAAATGGTTAATGGCTTCTGATAGGATTATAGGTTGAAAGTAGGCAGGGTCTTTGGCATATTCTGGGTATTCTGACGTCAGGTCAGGTAAGTGGTCAAATGGGTTTATAATTTGGGATTGGTCTATTGACGACGAGGCGTACTCGTAGGGCCGACTGGAGGTGGATTGCGGGAATTGCCCTGTTCCCGAACCCCCGAGAAGTTTCCCTGTTGTCGTCTCTTATAAGGATTGTTTGGACAATCGGAATGGTAATGCCATTGGACATCAGGACAGAATCGACATGGTGTAGGAGGAATTTTCTGGTTGTTGGAATTTGGACGTTTTTGATTGCTAGAGGTTGCCTGCTCTTGGAAATGGACTTGTCGGTTCCTGACGTCTTGAGTGTCTCTATTGTTATTCTCACTTTGGGAAGTATGCCAAACACGGCCATTATAGGAGTTGCCAGAAGATGGTTGATTATAATTTTGTGTATATGATTTTGACTTAGATTTATTTTCATTGGAACGCGCCGCAGATCCTTCATCAGCTATATCTCGCTCTACCCTAGATGCTATCGATACAAGTGACTCAGTGTTAAAAATATGTGTTCCGCGTAAGCGAGAACGTATCTCCGGTCTGAGTTGGTCCAGTATGATACTGGCCTTCAGAGCTTCCGGTTTGAAGGGGTCGACCCTATTAAAAAGACATATTTTCTTGGTAATGAATACCGCTGATGAATCACCTGCATGCTGCATCTCTCCATAAAGTTTTGTGATTGCCTGGGTGTAGATATCGCCTGAATCAAATTTATTGCGGAAACATTCAATGAATACTTCGTACGAAGTAATGAGAGTTCTATATTGATCGAACCATTTTCGGGCTTCTCCTTTGAGTTGTTCAGTTATTAAATGGAATCGGTCTGTACTGTTATTAATTCTTGCTCTGTGGCAATAGTCCTCGAAATTTCGGAGGAAAGTTTCGGGACTCTCATGGTCTAAGCCATGATATTCCACGTTAGGACTACGTGGTCGGTCATAGGTAGAAGTTGTGCACTGTGCTGCGTCTTGCATAGCGTTTACAAAAGTTTGCGCCATCTTGGCGAATAGATCTTCCATTGATGGAGAATTTTCAGGGGACCTCAACGAGGGAGAAACATTACTGATCAGTTCCGGCTGCCGCTCCGGCACTACGGAGGAATCTTCCATCAACCCGGTCTCTTGCTCGTAGAAGCCACTAGGGGTCAAAGATATCAAAGGATTGTCGTTCATGACTACGATTCATGCAAGAGATGAGGTCAACCGAAGCACAGCCCCACGTTGGGCGCCATATCAACGTTTAATAACTAAACTAATTTGTTAAGGCTGTGTCAACGTTAGTTAACCATTCGTTATAACCAGTGATAGTGGGAGGGAACGACCGATATTCGTATTAAGTCAACCAACCGCTGTCACCACATCTGATTTAACTCTTGGCCGTTGAATTCAACGCAGGTCGTGGCAAACCCTTAATATATCGAAGTCTCGAAATCGATAGATTAACGGCAACTGTCGACAATGAATGCTTCCTCGTATACAGGCTTCGCAACGTCCTGAACTAAAGATACAACACTAGCTAAACACTTTGCACAATACACAATTCACTTCTGACACCTGCCCAGACAGGTCTTGCTCGTTCACTCCTCTTTGGCTTCAGCCGAATGGTCAAACCGACGCAATTGCGAGGGTCGTTAGCTATGGGGTCAACACAGATACTAGACTATTACTAGAACGCAATAAGAAGACATGGATAATAAATAAGTGTATATATTAAACAATCATCATAGTACATATAGAGCCTCACCTAGCAAGGTCTGCCACCATAACCACGATACCCCCACAAGGGGTCAGCGACCGCGACGGCCGCGCTTAAAGACGAGTGATCGATTGCCGAAAGAGAATTATTACATGGACGTGACTGGCAATTTAGTGAGTGGGTTTTATAGATTTACTGTTAGAATTAGACTAAAAATTTAAGGTAATATTCTCCAAAAGGGGTATATGCCGTTAGACGTCTGTGGATATTTCAGAAAGGGGAAATCTCTTCGAATGCTATCTCACAAGGCGGTCACCTGGTAATAATGGGGAAGTGCCCCGGTACCCGTGCGTACCGCACTGGGGCCTATCCTGGCTTGATTTAATCAAAAATGGCGGATTTCCATTTTGCGAGATCATTGGGAGGTCTCCCACTATATATATGGAAATGACCCGAGACCACTTCATGTCGCCACGTGGCGTCGCAAATTCCGCTATTTCCAAATTTTATTCAGTTCCTAAAATTTCAAAATGGTGCTATCAGACACGATCCCGGTAGAGACGATGACCAATGGGTAGGCGAGGCCAGCTCAACCATCCTTGGAAGCCGTAGGTCACGGACTCACTAGGAATTCCAGAACGCGAGGGTAGAGTGAACCTATGGGTCCGTAGATCAGTGCGACCACGAAGGTGGATCAGTCTATGGTAGATCAGATCAAGAGCTACCGATCTACGGTAGATTCACTCTCGCGCCTTTGTGGAGTATTCCTGTGATCTGTTAGACCGGCTTATGAAGATGATTACCTGCGCTGTAATCATCATAATTAAAACCCCAGTCCGTCCATAGAGGATTCGGCACTGGCAGAGGATAATGCATATCCTTGGTCGTCTCTACATGCTGCATCGTGCCTGGATGCGTTCGTTCAAACATGAGATATGGGCCGAAAAAGATAAAGGGAATTTTGGAAACTGTACTGAAAATCGTCTTAAAAATTTTATAAAAAATCCTGATATGCATGGATTCACGCATATCAGGCAAAAAGAAGGAATTTTGGGTTTAGGAACTGACTTGAAATTTTACATATTTTTGATAAAAAAATGGTGTACATGGAACAGATGTTCCACATACACCATTCAAGCCTTAGCTGTGTGCTTATGTCTAATTGGGATCTTTTACTTAAAACTACTTTCACAGCATCTCCTGGGTTCGATAACAGGTCCAACAGAGATGCCACTTGAAAAGTGATAAGGTCATGAAAAAAGAGACGTTTCGTGTATTTTCACTGGCGTGTCTGTTAAGTTAAGCGATGATTCGGGTTATTTAGTTGGATCCAGTTTAAAGATTTCGGGAAACATGCGTACAGTCCGACAGAATTGTTACATGAAAGGAAATAAGGTTCAGGGAAAAGGGGTCTCTCGTATTTTCATTGCCTTCGCCGTTTCGTTAAACAATTCGTGTTATTTAGTTGTATCCGGTTTAAAGTTGTTTTTATCTTTTGCAGATGCCGCATTTTGCTTTTGTATTATACCAACAAACATTGCCCCTGTTTCATAGTAAAAGTGCAGCATGTACCTGTTTTCTTTTCTTGTATTTTTGTTTGCATTAGATTTTTGTTAAAAATATTCTTGTGATTTCATTATTATTAACCAAAAGCATTTTGTGTAAACCCAAATGGTTAATTTCCAATACGTATCATAAGCATCAAATACTATAAAGTGAATCGCTGTTTTCTCAATACTCAATACTACTAATTAATGCACCACTCTTGCTAATGAGGGCAGAATACAAAAAATGTGTGCGACGCTCGGCATGGGTATTTAATAAGGGTGTCCACATGTTTGGTGACGTCACCGACGAATTTTCGGCGTGTCTTGGTAATTTAAAATATCCACCGCTAGGCCGCCGGTGGAGATTAAGGAACGAAATTTTCAGGGACCCAAGAGGTAGGAAGGATCTAGCTTTCCCGAAAGTCCGGGCGAAAAAATCCTCCGGTTAAAGAAGTTAGAGCCTGAGGAAAAGTAGCGTTTTTCTGCAAAATCGACCTTTTTTAAATATTCGTATCTCGGGTAATATCTCAGATGGACGAAAAAGAAAAAAACGAGTTGTTCATTTGTCCTTCTTCTTGGCCGTCGTGCTTGTCGCGATCCTCTATATCCAAAGGGAAAGGCTGTGACGCGTTTCTAATGGGTAGGTGTCGGAAGAATCGTCGAAATCCGACAAAATCGCCGCTTTTCAAAAAATCATAACTTACTTGGGAGGCAAAATCGAGAAAAACGATTTTCGACAGCGATTTTCTAAATTTTATCTAGTTTTCAAAAAAAAATACGCCGCCGGTCCGTCTCAAAGGAGTCGCGAGTTAGTAAGCTCGGAAGGGGGACATGTTTTGGAAATTCTAAAAAATTGCGGAAACGCGAACACTTCAAACGTTATTTCCAAACGAAAGATCGCCGCCGGACCGCCGTTCTTGCGCGAAAACCGAGTTAGAGAATGCAACTTAAAACTACATCGCGAATCGCGCGGCCCCCCGCCGGTTTTAGACTCAGTAGGAGCGAACGAAAAAGCGCTATTTTGACGTCTATCGTTCAGAAAACGTCGGCCATTTTTTTTCAAATTTCTCGCGTGCCGTATCTCTTTCTAATTTCTCAAATTTTACAAACCTCTTCGACACGGTGCTATCGAAACGCCAATAACTTTTAAAATACTTGGCGGATCGCCACGAAAGTCCGCTATTCGATGGTCCCGACACGAAAACGTCCATAACGCACGGCGCTGCGCGGCCAAACGCGTTAAGAAAAAAGCCTTTAGCGCCGCAGAATACACGAAAAATCGGCGCCAAATTAGAGTGAGGAAGGGCTGTCAGATTTTAATAGATAGTAACTAGATCGTGCAGAGCACGATCTAGGCCTGCCGGCGGCTGTCAATAACTCCTCGCCAACCCCCTAGCGGGGGTTGGCTCGATTGGATGGTGGGGTGGATTTTTATCTCGGGGTTTCTAGTTGAAAATCCGGGACTTGTGGTTTTAGGCTGTCGGGGTCTGCTATTTTTTTTTTGAGGTTTACATAAACGAACTTCTCGCCAACCCCCTGGCGGAGGTTGGCTCGACGGGGGGGTGGGGTGGATTCGGATGAGTCGAAAAAGTTGAAGGAGCGAAAGCCTTGCGCCTACGGCGTTCGTCTAACGCGTAAAATTCGAAAAATAAAAAAATTTGGAACTTTTTTTTTTGGGGGGGGAGACGAAAATCGAAAAAAAAAATTTTTCCGAATTTTTTTTTGGACCCCCTTGGAAAAATTTTTCGGGACGCTCACATTCGATTTTTTTTTCCGACACTTGGAGAAAATATTTGACGCCGCCCAAGGAGCGAAATACTCGTGCCTACGGCACTCGAAAAGAGGTTGGGCTATTCAGGGTCTGCAATTTTTTTTTTGAGGTTTACATAAACGAACTCCTCACCAACCCCCCTAGCGGGGGGTTGGTTCGAAGGGGGGTTGGTTCGAAAGGGGGGTGGGGTTGATTTGGATGTGTCAAAAAAGTTGAAGGAGCGAAAAATGAGAAAAGACTTGCCCCGGCGGGTTCTTCTCAGTTGAATTAAGTGATAAAAAAAAAATTTTTTTGACAGCTGTCAAAATGACGATTTTCGAAAAAAAAAATCGAAAAATTTTGGAACTTTTTTTTTCTTGGGGGGGGGGGGGGCGAAAATCGAAAAAAAAAAATTTTCCGAATTTTTTTTTGGACCCCCTTGGAAAAATTTTTCGGGACGCTCACTTTCGATTTTTTTTTTCCGACACTTGGAAAAAATATTTGACGCCGCCCAAGGAGCGAAATACTCGTGCCTACGGCACTCGAAAAGAGGTTGGGCTATTCAGGGTCTGCAATTTTTTTTTTTGAGGTTTACATAAACGAACTCCTCACCAACCCCCCTAGCGGGGGGTTGGTTCGAAGGGGGGGTGGGGTTGATTTGGATGTGTCAAAAAAGTTGAAGGAGCGAAAAATGAGAAAAGACTTGCCCCGGCGGGTTCTTCTCAGTTGAATTAAGTGATTAAAAAAAAATTTTTTTGACAGCTGTCAAATTGACGATTTTCGAAAAAAAAAAAATTTTTTGGAACTTTTTGTTGGGGGGGGGCGAAAATCGTAAAAAAAAAAAATTTCCGAATTTTTTATTTTTTGGACCCCCTAGAAATTTTTTCGGGTACGCCTGCTAATATATTTTTTTTTGACCCCCTTGGAAAAAAATTTTGCCGCCGTTTCATTTTTCTGCGGGCTCCCTAGGCGTTAGCAGCAAGAAAACGCGACGTTTGGGGACTTTTTCCGACTTTTTATTTTTTTTGGGGGTCACGGGATAATCGAACACCCGGTATGAAGGTCACGAAAGCCGCTCGGAGAGACCCTCTACCGATCCCCCATCGAAAACCGCACGAAAATTGCTTCGAAATTGGCTATTTTAGCCGATATAGAATGGAGCTCTCCCATTGGTCGAAAGAAAATTGACGCTTTGGGGGGTCCCGGGATAATCGAACACCCGGTATGAAGGTCGTGAAAGTCGCTCGGAGAGACCCTCTACCGATCCCCTATCGAAAACCGCACGAAAATCGCTTCGAAATTGGCCATTTTAGCCGATATAGAAAGAAGCCGTCTGATTGGTCAACTTTTTATTCTTTTTGGGGGTCCCCGGATAATCGAACATTCGGTGTGAAGGTCGTGAAAGTTGCTCGGAGACACCTTCTGCCGATCCCCCATCGAAAACCGCACGAAAATCGCTTCGAAATTGGCTATTTTAGCCGATATAGAATGGAGCCCTGTGATTGGTTGAAAGAAATTTGACGCTTAAAATCGAGATGAGAAGGAAACGTCCGATCGAAAATCTGAAAACGGTTTCGGAATCGTGGAGTTGTCCCGATTCCGAATTTTTTTTTTTTTGATATTCGGTACCGGCCTCGGAAAGCTTCGGGACGTGTAGCGGCGTATAGAAACCTCCTGGCGCCGGGGTGTTTGTAGCGATCGAGGAAAAATTAATATCTCGGCCGCCGATGAATATAAAGCAACGAAATTTTGGGGGACCCGATAGGAAGGTCGGACGTAGGTTCCCTGAAAATTTGGTCGAAAAAATCCTCCGGACACCGGAGCCGTTGAGCCCGGAAAAGTACCGTTTTTCGCGAAAATCGACCTTTTTAAAAAATTCATATCTCGGCAAATAACGGAGATGGCGAAAAAATAAAAAAAAGACTTTTTCGTTTGTCCTTCCTCTTGCGTTTGGTCCGGGTCCGGAGTCCCCGGATCGAAATCTAAGGGCGCTATCGAACAGAGACGGGGTACGTGTCGGGAAAAAGTCGAAAATAGCCAAACTTTGAACGGCTATAACTCGCTTATGGGGCCGAAAATCGCAAAAATAATTTTTCACTAGCACCTAACTAACTTTTCTTCTAGTTTTCGAAAAAAAATACGGCGCCGCTCCATCTCTAAAGACCTTCGAGCTATGAGGCAGAGTTGAGGTGCATGTTTGGGAAATTCGCCAGAATTTGGCCCATTTTTTATGAAATTTACACGCGAACATCGACCTAGGAAAAAATTAATATCTCTGCAGCCGATGAATATTAAGCGACGAAATTTTAGGTGGACTTGTAGGAAGGTCGGGTCTAGCTCTCCTGAAAATTTGGTCGAAAAGATCCTCCGGACTCCGGAGCAAAAAAAATCCGGAATAGTACCGAAAACGGCCTTTTTAAAAAATTCATATCTCGGCAAATAACGGCGATCTCGAAAAAGTGAAACGACAATGTTTTTCGTTTGTCCTTCCTCTTTCGATCGGTCCGGGGCCGGAGTCTCCGGATCGAAATTTGAGGTTGCAGTCGAAAGAAACGGGGGTACGTGTCGGGAAAAAGTCGAAAATTGCCAATCTTTGAACGGCCGTAGCTCGCTTAGGGAGCCGAAAATCGAAAAAATAAATCCACACAGGGGTTTTTGGAAATTGCATGTAGTTTTCAAAAAAAAAATACCGCGCCGTGCTATCTCTAAAGACGGCCGAGTTATAAGCCCCGGAAGGGCAGCGTGTTTGGCGATTCTCGCCGTCCCAAAAAACACGAAATTTTCAAATACTATTTCCAAACGAAAAAGAGCTTTCGGACCCCGTTTCTTTCACGAAACCTAAGCCCAAGGGTCTAACTTAACACTACATCGTGAATGCGCGGGTCGCGCTGCCGTTTTCGAGTCGGGAGGAGCGTAAGAAAAGTGACATTTTCGAGGGAAAACGTAAAATTTAATGTAGGGTTAAAATTTCGTCGACTTCCGGCGGCGGCCATTAGTCTTCGAACTCTTTCTAATTTCGCTGATTTTCAAAATCCCTCGACGCGGGGGTATTGAAACGTTAATAACTTTCTTAATACTCAACGGAGCGTCACGAAAATACGACGTTGCGATTTTCCCGACCCGACGACGTCTAAAATAAGCGGCGCTGCGCGCCGATATTCGTCCGGAAAAAAGCCTTTGGCGCCGCAAAGTACATAAATTTCACTGTGAAATTAGAGTGAGTCTGCCTTATCAGCGTTTAATAATATAAGGGCACCGCCCGGTGCCCTTATATAAGGGCACCGCCCGGTGCCCTTATATTCAGACTAGGTTAGGCGGCGCCAGACCCTACGGGTCTGGCTTGCCTAACCTATCTCTGCGAGGCTGACCCTATATATCAGTTGTTTTATCTCGGGGTTTCTAGTTGAAAATCCGGGACTTGAGGTTTCGTTGTCAGGGTCTGCTATTTTTTTTTGAGGTTTAAATAAACGAACTCCTCACCAACCCCCTAGCGGGTGTTGGTTCGCATGGAGGGTGGGGTGGATTTGGATGAGTCGAAAAAGTTGAAGGAGCGAAAGACTCGTGCCTACGGCACTCGTCTAATCGGTGTATAACAAAAGAAATCAGTTGTTTATCTCGGAATTTTTAGTTGAAAGACGTTATTGAAATTTCGGGAAAGAAGTAGAGTCCGACATGGGGTCGCGGAGTCGGGGAGTTGGAAAAAATTTAGGATTTTATGATTAAAATTTGAAAAAAAAATTAAAAAAATTTTAGCTGTCGGCTGTCAAAATGACGTTTTTCGAAAAAAAAATGTTTTGACGGCTGTCACAGTGACGTTTTTCGAAAAAAACGATTAAAGAATTGGCCCCGGCGGGTTCTGCCCGGATTCCGAAACTGAGAAAAAAATTTGACGGCTGTCAAAATGACGTTTTTCGAAAAAAAATTTTTTTTTGACGGCTGTCAAAATGACGTTTTTCAAAAAATATTTTTTTTTTGACGGCTGTCGAAATGACGTTTTTCGAAAAAAAAGTTTAAAGAATTGGCCCCGGCGGGTTCTGCCCGGATTCCGAAACCGTGAAAAAATTTGGTTTTCGAAAAAAAAATTTTTTTTGACGGCTGTCGAAGTGACGTTTTTCGAAAAAAAAGTTTAAAGAATTGGCCCCGGCGGGTTCTGCCCGGATTCCGAAACCGTGAAAAAATTTGGTTTTCGAAAAAAAAATTTTTTTTGACGGCTGTCAAAGTGACGTTTTTCAAAAGAAATTTTTTTTTTGATAGCTGTCAAAGTGACTTAAGTGATTAAAGAATTAGCCCCGGGCGGGTTCTACCCGGATTCCGACACCGTCGGATGAATTAAATGATTAAGGAATTGGCCCCGGCGGGTTCTGCCCGGATTCCGATATCGAGAAAGAAATTTGACAGCTGTCAAAGTTAAGTGATTAAAGAATTAGCCCCGGGCGGGTTCTGGCCGGATTCCGATATCGAGAAAAAAATTTGACAGCTGTCAAAGTTAAGTGAATAAAGAATTAGCCCCGGGCGGGTTCTGCCCGGATTCCGAAACCGAAAAAAAATTTGACAACTGGCAGTGACGTTTTTCGAAAAAAAAAATTTTGTTGGCAGCTATCAAAATGACGTATTTCGAAAAGAAAAATTTTTTTTTTCGGCTGTCAAACCCCCTGGCGGGGGTTGGCTCGAAGGGGGGGTGGGGTGGATTCGGATGAGTCGAAAAAGTTGAAGGAGCGAAAGCCTCGCGCCTACGGCGCTCGTCTAACGCGAAAAAATCGAAAAAAAAAATTTTCCGAATTTTTTTTTTTGGACCCTCTTGGAAAAATATTTCGGGACGCTCACTTTCGTTTATTTTCTCCGACCCCCTAGGAAAAAATATTTGTCGACGCCTAAGGAGCGAAATACTCGTGCCTTCGGCACTTCGAAAAGAGGTCGGGCTATTCAGGGTCTGCAATTTTTTTTTTGAGGTTTACATAAACGAACTCCTCGCCAACCCCCTAGCGGGGGTTGGCTCGAAGGGGGGGGGTGGGGTTGATTTGGATGAGTCAAAAAAAGTTGAAGGAGCGAAAGCCTCGCGCCTACGGCGTTCGTCTAACGCTTATAAATCGAAAAAAAAAAATTTTTTTGGAACTTTTTTTTTTTGGGGGAGGGGGGGCGAAAATCGAAAAAAAAAAAAATTCCGAATTTTTTGTTTGGACCCCTTGGAAAAAATTTTCGGGACGCTCACTTTCGATTTTTTTTTCCGACCCCCTTGGAAAAATATTTGACGACGCCTAAGGAGCGAAATACTCGTGCCTTCGGCACTTCGAAAAGAGGTCGGGCTATTCAGGGTCTGCAATTTTTTTTTTTTGAGGTTTACATAAACGAACTCCTCGGGGGGTGGGGTTGATTTGGATGTGTCAAAAAAAGTTGAAGGAGCAAAAGCCTCGCGCCTACGGCGCTCGCCTAACGCTTATAAATCGAAAAAAAATTTTTTTGGAACTTTTTTTTTTGGGGGAGGGGGGGCGAAAATCAAAAAAAAAAAATTTCCGAATTTTTTTTTTTTTGGACCCCCTTAGGAAAAATTTTCGGGACGCTCACTTTCGATTTTTTTTCAAAAAATCGACCTTTTTAAAAAATTCATATCTCGGCAAATATCGGAGATGGCCAAAAAATAAAAAAACGACTTTTTCGTTTGTCCCTCCTCTTGCGTTTGGTCCGGGTCCGGAGTCCCCGGATCGAAATTTGAGGGCGCTATCGGACAGAGACGGGGTACGTGTCGGGAAAAAGTCGAAAATAGCCAAACTTTGAACGGCTATATCTCGCTTATGGGGCCGAAAATCGCAAAAATAATTTTCCACTTGCACCTAACCAACTTTTCTTCTAGTTTTCGAAAAAAAATACGGCGCTGCTCCATCTCTAAAGACCTTCGAGCTATGAGGCAGAGTTGAGGTGCATGTTTGGGAAATTCGCCAACATTTGGCCCATTTTTAATGAAATTTACACGCGAACATTGACCTAGGAAAAAATTAATATCTCTGCAGCCGATGGATATTTTTTGACGAAATTTTAGGTGAACTTGTAGGAAGGTCGCGTCTAGCTGTCCTGAAAATTTGGTCGAAAAAATCCTCCGGACTCCGGAGCAAAAAAATCCGGAATAGTATCGAAAACGGCCTTTTTGAAAAATTCGCATCTCGGCAAATAACGGCGATCTCGAAAAAGTGAAACGACAAAGTTTTTCGTTTGTCCTTGCTCTTTCAATCGGTCCGGGGCCGGAGTCTCCGGAACGAAATTTGAGGTTGCAGTCGAAAGAAACGTGTCGGGAAAAAGTCGCAAATTGCCAATCTTTGAACGGCCGTAGCTCGCTTAGGGAGCCGAAAATCGAAAAAATAAATCGACTCAGGGGTTTTTGGAAATTTCATGTGGTTTTCAAAAAAAAATACCGCGCCGTTCCATCTCTAAAGACGGCCGAGTTATAAACCCCGGAAGGGCAGCGTGTTTGGCGATTCTCGCCGACCCAAAAAACACGAAATTTTCAAATACTATTTCCGAATTAAAAAGAGCTTTCGGACCCCGTTTCTTTCACGAAACCTAAGCCCGAGGGTCTAACTTAACACTACATCGTGAATGCGCGGGTCGCGCTGCCGTTTTCGAGTCGGGAGGAGCGTAAGAAAAGTGACATTTTCGAGGGAAAACGAAAAATTTAAAGTTGGGTTAAAATATGGCTGACTTCCGGCGGCGGCCATTAGTCTTCGAACTCTTTCTAATTTCGCTGATTTTCAAAACCCTTCGACACGGGGGTACAAAACGGTTAATAACTTTCTTACGACTCAACGGATCGTCACGAAAATACGACGTTGGGATTTTCCCGACACGAACACGCCTAAAAAAAGCGGCGCTGCGCGCCGATATCGCCTCGGAAAAAAGCCTTTAGTATGGCAAGGTACATAAAATTCTCCGCGAAATTAGAGTGAGTCTGCCTTATCGGCGTTTAATATATATGGACTAGATCGTGCAGAGCACGATCTAGGCCTGCCGGCGGCTGTCAATAACTCCTCGCCAACCCCCTAGCGGGGGTTGGCTCGATTGTCGGGTGGGGTGGATTTTTATCTCGGGGTTTTTAGTTGAAAATCCGGGACTTGTGGTTTTGTTTTTTAGGGGTCTGCTATTTTTTTTTTGAGGTTTACATAAACGAACTCCTCGCCAACCCCCTGGCGGGGGTTGGCTCGAAGGGCGGGTGGGGTGGATTCGGATGAGTCGAAAAAGTTGAAGGAGCGAAAGCCCCGCGCCCACGGCGCTCGTCTAACGCGAAAAAATGGAAAAAAAAATTTTTGGAATTTTTTTTGGGGGGGGGGGTTGAAAATCGAAAAAAAAAAATTTTCCGAATTTTTTTTTTTGGACCCCCTTGGAAAAATATTTCGGGACGCTCACTTTCGATTATTTTCTCCGACCCCCTAGGAAAAAATATTTGTCGACGCCTAAGGAGCGAAATACTCGTGCCTTCGGCACTTCGAAAAGAGGTCGGGCTATTCAGGGTCTGCAATTTTTTTTTTGAGGTTTACATAAACGAACTCCTCGCCAACCCCCTAGCGGGGGTTGATTTGGATGTGTCAAAAAAGTTGAAGGAATTTGCTCCGGCGGGTTCTTCTCCGATGAATTAAGCGATTAAAAAAATTTTTTTTTGACAGCTGCCAAAATGACGATTTTCGAAAAAAAAAAATTTTTAGGAACTTTTTTTTTGGGGGGAGGGGGCGAAAATCGAAAAAAAAAATTTTTTAATTATTGTTTTTTTTCGGACCCCTAAGAAATTTTTTCGGGGACGCCTCTACCTTCAATTTTTTTTTCGACCCCCCTTGGAAAAAATATTTGACGCCGCCCAAGGAGCGAAAAACTCGTGCCTACGGCACTCGCCTAATCGATTTATTGCAATTTTTTTTTGAGGTTTACATAAACGAACTCCTCGCCAACCCCCTAGCGGGGGTTGGCTCGAAGGGGGGGTGGGGTTGATTTGGATGTGTCAAAAAAGTTGAAGGAGCGAAAGCCTCGCGCCCACGGCGTTCGTCTAACGCTTATAAATCAAAAAAAAAAATTTTTTGGAACTTTTTTTTTGGAGGAGGGGGGGGCGAAAATCGAAAAAAAAAAAATTTCCGAATTTTTTTTTTGGACCCCCTTGGAAAAAATTTTCGGGACGCTCACTTTCGATTTTTTTTTCCGACCCCCTTGGAAAAAAATATTTGACGACGCCTAAGGAGCGAAATACTTGTGCCTTCGGCACTTCGAAAAGACGTCGGCTATTCAGGGTCTGCAATTTTTTTTTGAGGTTTACATAAACGAACTTCTCGCCAACCCCCTAGCGGGGGTTGGCTCGAAGGGGGGGTGGGGTCGATTCGGATGTCTAAAATGTTGAAGGAGCGAAAGCCTCGCGCCTACGGCGTTCGTCTAACGCGTAAAAATTAAAAAAAAAAAAAGTTTTGGAACTTTTTTTTTGAGGGGGGGGGGGGGCGAAAATCGAAAAAAAAAAATTTCCGAATTTTTTTTTTTTTGGACCCCCTTAGAAAAAATTTTCGGGACGCTCACTTTCGATTTTTTTCCGACCCCCTTGGAAAAAATATTTGACGACGCCTAAGGAGCGAAATACTCGTGCCTTTGGCACTCGAAAAGAGTTCGGGCTATTCAGGGTCTGCAATTTTTTTTTTGAGGTTTACATAACGAACTCCTCGCCAACCCCCTAGCGGGGGTTGGCTCGAAGGGGGGGTGGGGTTGATTTGGATGTGTCAAAAAAGTTGAAGGAGCGAAAGCCTCGCGCCTACGGCGTTCGTCTGACGCTTATAAATCGAAACTTGGAACTTTTTTTTGGGGGGAGGGGGACGAAAATCGAAAAAAAAAATTTTTTAATTATTGTTTTTTTTCGGACCCCTAAGAAATTTTTTCGGGGACGCCTCTACCTTCAATTTTTTTTTTGACCCCCTTGGAAAAAAATTTTGCCGCCGTTCCATTTTTCTGTGGGCTCCCTCGGCGCCAGCAGCAAGAAAACGCGACGTTTGGGGACTTTTTCCGACTTTTTATTTTTTTTGGGGGTCCCGGGCGAGTCGAACACCCGGTATGAAGGTCAAGAAAGTCGCTCGGCGAGACCCTCTACCGATCTCCCATCGAAAACCGCACGAAAATCGCTTCGAAATTGGCTATTTTAGCCGATATAGAATGGGGCTCTGTGATTGGTTGAAAGAAATTTGACGCTTAAAATCGAGAATTGAAGGAAACGTCCGATCGAAAAACCGAAAACGGTTTGAGAATCGTGGAGTCGTCCCGAGTCCGAATATGCTATCGGTTTTCACGTAGCGTCGAAAATGAAGAAGCTCAATTTTATCCTGAAGACATACGTCTTCAAAAACGTATGTCGTTGTGTAAATTCGGACGGACTACGTGCACGTAGCGAGCGTGGCGTAACGACTCGCAAAAAAATTCATAACTCGGCCGCGGATGAATATTTTTCGACGAAATTTTCAGGGATCCGAGAGGAAGGATGGTTCTAGCTCTCCTGAAAATCCGGGCGAAAAAATCCTCCGGACTCCGGAGCAAATAAATCCGGAATAGTACCGAAAACGGCCTTTTTAAAAAATTCGAATCTCGGTAAATATCGGAGATGTCCAAAAAATAAAAAAAAGACTTTTTCGTTTGTCCTTCCTCTTGCGTTTGGTCCGTGTCCGGAGTCTCTGGATCGAAATTTAAGGGCGCTATCGAAAGAAGAAGGGGGGCATGTCGGAAGAAAATGAGAAATAGCCAAACTTTGAACGGCTATAACTCGCTTATGGGGCCGAAAATCGCAAAAATAATTTTTCACTTGCACCTAACTAACTTTTTTTGTAGTTTTAGAAAAAAAATACGGCGCCACTCCATTTCTAATGACCTTCGAGCTATGAGGCGGAGTTGAGGTGCATGTTTGGGAAATTCGCCAAAATTTGGCCCATTTTTAATGAAATTTACACGCGAACATCGACCTATAAAAAAATTAATATCTCCGAAGCCGATGGATATTAAGCAACGAAATTACAGGTGGACTTGTGGGAAGGTCGGACGAAGGTTCCCTGAGAATTTGGTAGAAAAAATCCTCCGGACTCCGGAGTGTTTATTTCCGGAATAGTACCGAAAACGACCTTTTTGAAAAATTCGCATCTCGGCAAATAACGGCGATCTCGAAAAAGTGAAACGACAAAGTTTTTCGTTTGTCCTTCCTCTTTCCATCGGTCCAGGGCCGGAGTCTCCGGAACGAAATTTGAGAGTGCAGTCGAAAGAAACGGGGGTACGTGTCGGGAAAAAGTCGCAAATTGCCAATCTTTGAACGGCCGTAGCTCGCTTAGGGAGCCGAAAATCGAAAAAATAAATCGAGACTGGGGTTTTTGGAAATTTCATGTAGTTTTCAAAAAAAAATACGGCGCCGTTCTATCTCTAAAGACGGCCGAGTTATAAGCCGCGGAAGGGCAGCGTGTTTTGCAATCTTAGCCGACCCGAAAAACACGAAATTTTCAAATACTATTTCCAAATTAAAAATAGCTTTCGGACCTCGTTTCTTTCACGAAACCTAAGCCCAAGGGTCTAACTTAACACTACATCGTGAATGCGCGGGTCGCGCTGCCGTTTTCGAGTCGGGAGGAGCGTAAGAAAAGTGACATTTTCGAGGGAAAACGAAAAATTTAAAGTTGGGTTAAAATTTCGTCGACTTCCGGCGGCGGCCATTAGTCTTCGAACTCTTTCTAATTTCGTCGATTTTCAAAACCCTTCGACATGGGGGTACAAAAACGTTAATAACTTTCTTACGACTCAACGGATCGCAACGAAATATAGCCTAAGCGATTTTCCCGACACGAACACACCTAAAATAAGCGGCGCTGTGCGCCGCTCGTCCCCCGGAAAAAAGCCTTTAGTATTGTAAAGTACATCAATTTCACTCATGAAATTAGAGTGAGTCTGCCTTATCGGCGTTTAATATATATAGACTAGATCGTGCAGAGCACGATCTAGGCCTGCCGGCGGCTGTCAATAACTCCTCGCCAACCCCCTAGCGGGGGTTGGCTCGATTGTCGGGTGGGGTGGATTTTTATCTCGGGGTTTCTAGTTGAAAATCCGGGACTTGTGGTTTTGTTTTTTAGGGGTCTGCTATTTTTTTTTTGAGGTTTACATAAACGAACTTCTCGCCAACCCCCTAGCGGGGGTTGGCTCGAAGGGGGGGTGGGGTGGATTTGAATGAGTCGAAAAAGTTGAAGGAGCGAAAGCCTCGCGCCTACGGCGCTCGTCTAAGGCGTAAAAATCGAAAAAAAAAAATTTTTTGAAACTTTTTTTTTTGGGAGGGGGGGCGAAAATCGAAAAAAAAAAAATTTTCCGAATTTTTTTTTTGGACCCCCTTTGGAAAAATTTTTCGGGCCGCTCACTTCCAATTTTTTTTTTTTGGACCCCCTGGGAAAAAATATTTGACGCCGCCCAAGGAGCGAAAAACTCGTGCCTACGGCACTCGTCTAATCGGTTTATTGCAATTTTTTTTTGAGGTTTACATAAACGAACTCCTCGCCAACCCCCTAGCGGGGGTTGGCTTGAAGGGGGGGTGGGGTTGTTTTGGATGTGTCAAAAAAGTTGAAGGAGCGAAAGCCTCGCGCCTACGGCGCTCGTCTAACGCGAAAAAATCGAAAAAAAAAATTTTCCGAATTTTTTTTTTTTGGACCCCCTCGGAAAAATATTTCGGGACGCTCACTTTCGATTATTTTCTCCGACCCCCTAGGAAAAAATATTTGTCGACGCCTAAGGAAGAAATACTCGTGCCTTCGGCACTTCGAAAAGAGGTCGGTCTATTCAGGGTCTGCAATTTTTTTTTTGAGGTTTACATAAACGAACTCCTCGCCAACCCCCTAGCGGGGGTTGGCTCGAAGGGGGGGTGGGGTTGATTTGGATGTGTCAAAAAAGTTGAAGTAGCGAAGGCCTCGCGCCTACGGCGTTCGTCTAACGCTTATAAATCGAAAAAAAAAAATTTTTTGGAACTTTTTTTTTGGGGGAGGGGGGGCGAAAATTAAAAAAAAAAAAAATTTCCGAATTTTTTTTTTTGGACCCCCTTGGAGAAAATTTTCGGGACGCTCACTTTCGATTTTTTTTCCAAAAATCGACCTTTTTAAAAAATTCATATCTCGGCAAATATCGGAGATGGCCAAAAAATAAAAAAACGACTTTTTCGTTCGTCCTTCCTCTTGCGTTTGGTCCGGGTCCGGAGTCCCCGGATCGAAATTTGAGGGCGCTATCGGACAGAGACGGGGTACGTGTCGGGAAAATAGCCAAACTTTGAACGGCTATATCTCGCTTATGGGGCCGAAAATCGCAAAAATAATTTTCCACAAGCACCCAACCAACTTTTCTTCTAGTTTTCGAAAAAAAATACGGCGCCGCTCCATCTCTAAAGACCTTCGAGCTATGAGGCAGAGTTGAGGTGCATGTTTGGGAAATTCGCCAACATTTGGCCCATTTTTAATGAAATTTACACGCGAACATCGACCTAGGAAAAAATTAATATCTCTGCAGCCGATGGATATTTTTTGACGAAATTTTAGGTGAACTTGTAGGAAGGTCGTGTCTAGCTGTCCTGAAAGTTTGGTCGAAAAAATCCTCCGGACTCCGGAGCAAAAAAATCCGGAATAGTACCGAAAACGGCCTTTTTGAAAAATTCGCATCTCGGCAAATAACGGCGATCTCGAAAAAGTGAAACGACAAAGTTTTTCGTTTGTCCTTCCTCTTTCCGTCGGTCCGGGGCCGGAGTCCCCGGATCGAAATTTGAGGTTGCAGTCGAAAGAAATGTGGGTACGTGTCGGAAAAAAGTCGCAAATTGCCAATCTTTGAACGGCCGTAGCTCGCTTAGGGAGCCGAAAATCGAAAAAATAAATCCACACTGGGGTTTTTGGAAATCCCATGTAGTTTTCAAAAAAAAATACCGCGCCGTTCCATCTCTAAAGACGGCCGAGTTATAAGCCGCGGAAGGGGACCGTGTTTTGCAATCTTAGCCGACCCAAAAAACACGAAATTTTCAAATACTATTTCCAAATTAAAAAGAGCTTTCGGACCCCGTTTCTTTCACGAAACCTAAGCCCAAGGGTCTAACTTAACACTACATCGTGAATGCGCGGGTCGCGCTGCCGTTTTCGAGCCAGGAGGAGCGTAAGAAAAGTGACATTTTCGAGGGAAAACGAAAAATTTAAAGTTGGGTTAAAATTTCGTCGACTTCCGGCGGCGGCCATTAGTCTTCGAACTCTTTCTAATTTCGCTGATTTTCAAAACCCTTCGACACGGGGGTACAGAACGGTTAATAACTTTCTTAATACTCAACGGATCGTCACGAAAATACGACGTTGCGATTTTCCCGACCCGACGACGTCTAATTTAAGCGGCGCTGCGCGCCGATATCCCCCGCGAAAAAAGCCTTTGATCCTGCAAAGTACATCAATTTCACCCGTGAAATTAGAGTGAGTCTGCCTTATCAGCGTTTAATATATATGGACTAGATCGTGCAGAGCACGATCTAGGCCTGCCGGCGGCTGTCAATAACTCCTCGCCAACCCCCTGGCGGGGGTTGGCTCGATTGTCGGGTGGGGTGGATTTTTATCTCGGGGTTTTTTGTTGAAAATCCGGGACTTGTGGTTTTGTTTTTTAGGGATCTGCTATTTTTTTTTTGAGGTTTACATAAACGAACTCCTCGCCAACCCCCTGGCGGGGGTTGGCTCGAAGGGGGGGTGGGGTGGATTCGGATGAGTCGAAAAAGTTGAAGGAGCGAAAGCCTCGCGCCTACGGCGCTCGTCTAACGCGTAAAAATCGAAAAAATAAAAATTTTTGGATTTTTTTTTGGGGGGGGGGCTTGAAAATCGAAAAAAAAAAAATTTCCGAATTTTTTTTTTGGACCCCCTTGGAAAAATATTTCGGGACGCTCACTTACGATTTTTTTTTCCGACCCCCTTGGAAAATATAATTGTCGACGCCTAAGGAGCGAAATACTCGTGCCTTCGGCACTTCGAAAAGAGGTCGGGCTATTCAGGTTCTGCAATTTTTTTTTTGAGGTTTACATAAACGAACTCCTCGCCAACCCCCTAGCGGGGGTTGGCTCGAAGGGGGGGGTGGGGTTGATTTGGATGTGTCAAAAAAGTTGAAGGAATTTGCCCCGGCGGGTTCTTCTCCGATGCATTAAGTGATTAAAAAGAAAATTTTTTGACAGTTTTCAAAATAACGATTTTTGAAAAAAAAAAAAATTTTTTGGAACTTTTTTTTATGGGGGGGGGCGAAAATCGGAAAAAAAATGTTTCCGAATTTTTTTTTGGACCCCCTTGGAAAAAATTTTCGGGACGCTCGCTTTCGATTTTTTTTTCCGACCCCCTTGGAAAAAATATTTGACGACGCCTAAGGAGCGAAATACTCGTGCCTTCGGCACTTCGAAAAGAGGTCGGGCTATTCAGGTCTGCAATTTTTTTTTTGAGGTTTACATAAACGAACTCCTCGCCAACCCCCTAGCGGGGGGTTGGCTCGAAGGGGGGGGTGGGGTTGATTTGGATGTGTCAAAAAAGTTGAAGGAATTTCCCCGGTGGGATCTTCTCCGATGCATTATGTGATTAAAAAAAAATTTTTTTGACAGCTGTCAAAATGACGATTTTTGAAAAAAAAAATTTTTTGGAACTTTTTTTTTTGAAAGGGGGGGGGCGAAAATCGAAAAAAAAAAATTTTTGGAAATAATTTTTTTTCGGCCCCCTAGGAAATTTTTTTGGGGATGCATGCTATCAATTTTTTTTTTTTGACCCCCTTGGAAAAAAATTTTGCAGCCGTTCCATTTTTCTGTGGGCTCCCTAGGCGTCAGCAGCAAGAAAACGCGACGTTTGGGGACTTTTTCCGACTTTTTATTTTTTTTGGGGGTCTCGGGCGAATCGAACACCCGGTATGAAGGTCAAGAAAGTCGCTCGGCGAGACCCTCTACCGATCTCCCATCGAAAACCGCACGAAAATCGCTTCGAAATTGGCTATTTTAGCCGATATAGAATGGGGCTCTGTGATTGGTTGAAAGAAATTTGACGCTTAAAATCGAGAAGAGAAGGAAACGTCCGATCGAAAAACCGAAAACGGTTTGAGAATCGTGGAGTCGTCCCGAGTCCGAATATGCTGTCGGTTTTCACGTAGCGTCGAAAATGAAGAAGCTCAATTTTATCCTGAAGACATACGTCTTCGAAAACGTATGTCGTTGTGTAAATTCGGACGGACTACGTGCACGCAGCGAGCGTGGCGTAACGATTCGCAAAAAAATTCATAACTCGGCCGCGGATGAATATTTTTCGACGAAATTTTCAGGGATCCGAGAGGAAGGATGGTTCTAGCTCTCCTGAAAATCCGGGCGAAAAAATCCTCCGGACTCCGGAGCAAATAAATCCGGAATAGTACCGAAAACGGCCTTTTTAAAAAATTCGAATCTCGGCAAATATAGGAGATGGCCAAAAAATAAAAAAAAGACTTTTTCGTTTGTCCTTCCTCTTGCGTTTGGTCCGTGTCCGGAGTCTCCGGATCGAAATTTGAGGGCGCTATCGAATAAAGAAGGGGTGCATGTCGGAAGAAAATGAGAAATAGCCAAACTTTGAACGGCTATAACTCGCTTATGGGGCCGAAAATCGCAAAAATAATTTTTCACTTGCACCTAACCAACTTTTCTTCTAGTTTTCGAAAAAATATACGGCGCCGCTCCATCTCTAAAGACCTTCGAGCTATGAGGCAGAGTTGAGGTGCATGTTTGGGAAATTCGCCAAAATTTGGCCCATTTTTAATGAAATTTACACGCGAACATCGACCTATAAAAAAATTAATATCTCCGAAGCCGATGGATATTAAGCAACGAAATTTTAGGTGGATGTGTGGGAAGGTCGGACGAAGGTTCCCTGAGAATTTGGTAGAAAAAATCCTCCGGACTCCGGAGTGTTTATTTCCGGAATAGTACCGAAAACGACCTTTTTGAAAAATTCGCATCTCGGCAAATAACGGCGATCTCGAAAAAGTGAAACGACAAAGTTTTTCGATTGTCTTTCCTCTTTCGATCGGTCTGGGGCCGGAGTCTCCCGGACGAAATTTGAGAGTGCAGTCGAAAGAAACGGTGGTACGTGTCGGGAAAAAGTCGAAAATTGCCAATCTTTGAACGGCCGTAGCTCGCTTAGGGAGCCGAAAATCGAAAAAATAAATCGAGACAGGGGTTTTTGGAAATCCCATGTAGTTTTCAAAAAAAAATACGGCGCCGTTTTATCTCTAAAGACAGCCGAGTTATAAGCCGCGGAAGGGCAGCGTGTTTTGCAATCTTAGCCGACCAAAAAAACACGAAATTTTCAAATACTATTTCCAAATTAAAAAGAGCTTTCGGACCCCGTTTCTTTCACGAAACCTAAGCCCAAGGGTCTAACTTAACACTACATCGTGAATGCGCGGGTCGAGCTGCCGTTTTCGAGCCAGGAGGAGCGTAAGAAAAGTGACATTTTCGAGGGAAAACGAAAAATTTAAAGTTGGGTTAAAATATGGCTGACTTCCGGCGGCGGCCATTAGTCTTCGAACTCTTTCTAATTTCGCTGATTTTCAAAACCCTTCGACACGGGGGTACAAAACGGTTAATAACTTTCTTACGACTCAACGGATCGTCACGAAAATACGACGTTGGGATTTTCCTGACCCGACGACACCTAAAATAAGCGGCGCTGCGCGCCGATATCCCCCGCGAAAAAAGCCTTTGAGGAGGCAAAGTACATAAAATTCTCTCTGAAATTAGAGCGAGTCTGCCTTATCAGCGTTTAATATATATGGACTAGATCGTGCAGAGCACGATCTAGGCCTGCCGGCGGCTGTCAATAACTCCTCGCCAACCCCCTAGCGGGGGTTGGCTCGATTATCGGGTAGGGTGGATTTTTATCTCGGGGTTTCTAGTTGAAAATCCGGGACTTGTGGTTTTGTTTTTTAGGGGTCTGCTATTTTTTTTTGAGATTTACCTAAACTAACTTCTCGCCAACCCCCTAGCGGGGGTTGGCTCGAAGGGGGGGTGGGGTGAATTTGGATGAGTCGAAAAAGTTGAAGGAGCGAAAGCCTCGCGCCTACGGCGCTCGTCTAAGGCGTAAAATCGAAAAAAAAAAATTTTTGAAACTTTTTTTTTGGGAGGGGGGTGCAAAAATCGAAAAAGAAAAAAATTTTCCGAATTTTTTTTTTGGACCCCCTTTGGAAAAATTTTTCGGGACGCTCACTTCCAATTTTTTTTTTTCGACCCCCCTTGGAAAAAATATATGACGCCGCCCAAGGAGCGAAAAACTCGTGCCTACGGCACTCGTCTAATCGGTTTATTGCAATTTTTTTTTGAGGTTTACATAAACGAACTCCTCGCCAACCCCCTAGCGGGGGTTGGCTCGAAGGGGGGGTGGGGTTGATTTGGATGTGTCAAAAAAGTTGAAGGAGCGAAAGCCTCGCGCCTACGGCGCTCGTCTAACGCGAAAAAATCGAAAAAAAAATTTTTGGAATTTTTTTTTGGGGGGGGGAGGGGTTGAAAATCGAAAAAAAAAAAAAATTTCCGAATTTTTTTTTTTGGACCCCCTTGGAAAAATATTTCGGGACGCTCACTTTCGATTATTTTCTCCGACCCCCTAGGAAAAAATATTTGTCGACGCCTAAGGAGCGAAATACTCGTGCCTTCGGCACTTCGAAAAGAGGTCGGGCATTCAGGGTCTGCAATTTTTTTTTTGAGGTTTACATAAACGAACTCCTCGCCAATCCCCTAGCGGGGGTTGGCTCGAAGGGGGGGTGGGGTTGATTTGGATGTATCAAAAAAGTTGAAGGAGCGAAAGCCTCGCGCCTACGGCGTTCGTCTAACGCTTATAAATCGAAAAAAAAAAATTTTTTGGAACTTTTTTTTTTGGGGGAGGGGGGGCGAAAATACAAAAAAAAATTCCGAATTTTTTTTTTTGGACCCCCTTGGAAAAAATTTTCGGGACGCTCACTTTCGATTTTTTTTCAAAAAATCGACCTTTTTAAAAAATTCATATCTCGGCAAATATCGGAGATGGCCAAAAAATAAAAAAACGACTTTTTCGTTCGTCCTTCCTCTTGCGTTTGGTCTGGGTCCGGAGTCCCCGGATCGAAATTTGAGGGCGCTATCGGACAGAGACGGGGTACGTGTCGGGAAAAAGTCGAAAATAGCCAAACTTTGAACGGCTATATCTCGCTTATGGGGCCGAAAATCGCAAAAATAATTTTCCACATTCACCTAACCAACTTTTCTTCTAGTTTTCGAAAAAAAATACGGCGCCGCTCCATCTCTAAAGACCTTCGAGCTGTGAGGCAGAGTTGAGGTGCATGTTTGGGAAATTCGCCAGAATTTGGCCCGTTTTTAATGAAATTTACACGCGAACATCGACCTAGGAAAAAATTAATATCTCTGCAGCCGATGGATATTTTTCGACGAAATTTTAGGTGAACTTGTAGGAAGGTCGTGTCTAGCCGTCCTGAAAATTCGGTCGAAAAAATCCTCCGGACTCCGGAGCAAAAAAATCCAGAATAGTACCGAAAACGGCCTTTTTGAAAAATTCGCATCTCGGCAAATAACGGCGATCTCGAAAAAGTGAAACGACAAAGTTTTTCGTTTGTCTTTCCTCTTTCGATCGGTCTGGGGCCGGAGTCTCCGGAACGAAATTTGAGAGTGCAGTCGAAAGAAATGGGAGTACGTGTCGGGAAAAAGTCGCAAATTGCCAATCTTTGAACGGCCGTAGCTCGCTTAGGGAGCCGAAAATCAAAAAAATAAATCGAGACAGGGGTTTTTGGAAATTTCATGTAGTTTTCAAAAAAAAATACGGCGCCGTTCCATCTCTAAAGACGGCCGAGTTATAAGCCGCGGAAGGGCAGCGTGTTTTGCAATCTTAGCCGACCCAAAAAACACGAAATTTTCAAATACTATTTCCGAATTAAAAAGAGCTTTCGGACCCCGTTTCTTTCACGAAACCTAAGCCCAAGGGTCTAACTTAATACTACATCGTGAATGCGCGGGTCGCGCTGCCGTTTTCGAGTCGGGAGGAGCGTAAGAAAAGTGACATTTTCGAGGGAAAACGAAAAATTTAAAGTTGGGTTAAAATTTCGTCGACTTCCGGCGGCGGCCATTAGTCTTCGAGCTCTTTCTAATTTCGCCGATTTTTAAAACCCTTCGACGCGGGGGTATCGAAACGTCAATAAATTTCTTACGACTCGACGGATCGCAACGAAATATAGCCTAACAGATTTTCCCGACACGACGACATGTAAAATAAGCGGCGCTGCGCGCCGCTCGTCCCCCGCTCGAAAGCCTTTGAGTACACCGTTTGTACCAACTTTGCTATGGAAATTAGAGCGAGTCTGCCTGATCAGCGTTTAATATATATGGACTAGATCGTGCAGAGCACGATCTAGGCCTGCCGGCGGCTGTCAGTAACTCCTCGCCAACCCCCTAGCGGGGGTTGGCTCGATTGTAGGGTGAGGTGGATTTTTATCTCGGGGTTTTTAGTTGAAAATCCGGGACTTGTGGTTTTGTTTTTTAGGAGTCTGCTATTTTTTTTGAGGTTTACATAAAGGAACTCCTCGCCAACCCCCTGGCGGGGGTTGGCTCGAAGGGGGGGTGGGGTCGATTCGGATGAGTCAAAAAAGTTGAAGGAGCGAAAGCCTCGCGCCTACGGCGTTCGTCTAACGCGCAAAAATCGAAAAAAAAAAAATTTTGTTGGAACTTTTTTTTGGAGGGGGGCGAAAATAAAAAAAAAAAAAATTTCCGAATTTTTTTTTTTTGGACCCCCTTGGAAACATTTTTCGGGACGCTCACTTTCGATTTTTTTTTCCGACCCCCTTGGAAAAAAATATTTGACGACGCCTAAGGAGCGAAATACTTGTGCCTTCGGCACTTCGAAAAGAGGTCGGGCTATTCAGGGTCTGCAATTTTTTTTTGAGGTTTACATAAACGAACTTCTCGCCAACCCCCTAGCGGGGGTTGGCTCGAAGGGGGGGTGGGGTTGATTTGGATATGTCAAAAAAGTTGAAGGAATTTGCCCCGGCGGGTTCTTCTCCGATGAATTAAGCGATTAAAAAAATTTTTTTTTGACAGATGCCAAAATGACGATTTTCGAAAAAAAAAAAATTTTTAGGAACTTTTTTTTTTGGGGAGGGGGCGAAAATCGAAAAAAAAAAATTTTTAATTTTTGTTTTTTTTCGGACCCCTAAGAAATTTTTTCGGGGACGCCTCTACCTTCAATTTTTTTTTTGACCCCCTTGGAAAAAAATTTTGCCGCCGTTCCATTTTTCTGTGGGCTCCCTAGGCGTCAGCAGCAAGAAAACGCGACGTTTGGGGACTTTTTCCGACTTTTTATTTTTGTTTTTGACCCCCTGGGAAAAAAATTTTGCCTCCGTTCCATTTTTCTGGGGGCTCCCTAGGCGATAGCACCAAGAATACGCGACGTTTGGGGACTTTTTTCGACTTTTTATTTTTTTTGGGGGTCCTGGGCGAATCGAACACCCGGTATGAAGGTCAAGAAAGTCGCTCGGAGAGGCCCTCTACCGATCCCCCATCGAAAACCGCACGAAAATCGCTTCGAAATTGGCTATTTTAGCCGATATAAAATGGAGCTATCCCATTGGTGGAAAGAAAATTGACGCTTTGGGGGTCCCGGGATAATCGAACACCCGGTATGAAGGTCACGAAAGCCGCTCGGAGAGACCCTCTACCGATCCCCCATCGAAAACCGCACGAAAATCGCTTCGAAATTGGCCATTTTAGCCAATATAGAATAAAGCCCTGTGATTGGTCGACTTCTTATTCCTTTTGGGGGTCTCGGGATAATCGAACACCCGGTATGAAGGTCGTGAAAGTTGCTCGGAGAGACCTTCTACCGATCCCCCATCGAAAACCGCATGAAAATCGTTTCGAAATTGGCCATTTTAGCCGATATAGAATGAAGCCGTCTGATTGGTTGAAAGAAATTTGTCGCTTAAAATCGAGATGAGAAGGGAACGTCCGATCGAAATTCTGAAAACGGTTTCGGAATCGTGGAGTCGTCCCGATTCCGAATATGCTATCGGTTTTCGCGTGGGATGAAAAATGAAAAATTTTTTTTTTTTGATATTCGGTACCGGCCTCGGAAAACTTCGGGATGTGTCGCGGCGTATAGAAACCTCCTGGCGCCGGGGTGTTTGTAGCGATCGAGGAAGAAATAAATATCTCGGCCATCCGAAGATATTAAGCGACGAAATTTTAGAGTACCCGAGAGGAAGGTCGGACGAAGGTTCCCTGAAAATTTGGTCGAAAAAATCCTCCGGACTCCGGAGCAAATAAATCCGGAATAGTACCGAAAACGACCTTTTTGAAAAATTCATATCTCGGCAAATATCGGAGATGGGCAAAAAATAAAAAAAAGACTTTTTCGTTTGTCCTTCCTCTTGCGTTTGGTCCGTGTCCGGAGTCTCCGGATCGAAATTTGAGGGCGCTATCGAATTAAGAAGGGGGGCATGTCGGAAGAAAATGAGAAATAGCCAAATTTTGAACGGCTATAACTCGCTTATGGGGCCGAAAATCGCAAAAATAATTTTTCACTTGCACCTAACCAACTTTTCTTGTAGTTTTCGAAAAAAAATACGGCGCCGCTCAATCTCTAAAGACCTTCGAGCTATGAGGCAAAGTTGAGGTGCATGTTTGGGAAATTCGCCAAAATTTGGCCCATTTTTATTGAAATTTACATGCGAACATCGACCTATAAAAAAATTAATATCTCCGAAACCGATGGATATTAAGCAACGAAATTTTAGGTGGACTTGTGGGAAGGTCGGACGAAGGTTCCCTGAGAATTTGGTCGAAAAAATCCTCCGGACTCCGGAGTGTTTATTTCCGGAATAGTACCGAAAACGCCCTTTTTAAAAAATTCGCATCTCGACAAATAACGGCGATCTCGAAAAAGTGAAACGACAAAGTTTTTCGTTTGTCCTTCCTCTTTCCATCGGTCCGGGGCCGGAGTCTCCGGAACGAAATTTGAGAGTGCAATCGAAAGGAACGGGGGTACGTGTCGGGAAAAAGTCGCAAATTGCCAATCTTTGAACGGCCGTAGCTCGCTTAGGGAGCCGAAAATCGGAAAAATAAATCGAGCCCGGGGTTTTTGGAAATTTCATGTAGTTTTCAAAAAAATATACCGCGCCGTTCTATCTCTAAAGACGGCCGAGTTATAAGCCGCGGAAGGGGACCATGTTTGGCGACTCTCGCCGACCCAAAAAACACGAAATTTTCAAATACTATTTCCAAATTAAAAACAGCTTTCGGACCTCGTTTCTTTCACGAAACCTAAGCTAGGGGTCTAACTTAACACTACATCGTGAATGCGCGGGTCGCGCTGCGGTTTTCGAGCCAGGAGGAGCGTATGAAAAGTGACATTTGAGAGGAAAAACGTAAAATTTAAAGTCGGGTTAGAATTTAGCTGACTTCCGGCGGCGGCCATTAGTCTTCGAGCTCTTTCTAATTTCCCTGATTTTCAACAACCCTTCGACATGGGGGTATTGAAACGTTAATAACTTTCTTAATACTCAACGGATCGTCACGAAAATACGACGTTGCGATTTTCCCGACCCGAATACATCTAATTTAAGCGGCGAAAAAAAAAATTTTGGAACTTTTTTTTTTGGGGGGGGCGAAAATCGGGAAAAAAAAATTTTTCCGAATTATTTTTTTGGACCCCCTTGGAAAAAATTTTTGGGACGCTCACTTTCGATTTTTTTTTCCGACCCCCTTGGAAAAAATATTTGACGACGCCTAAGGAGCGAAATACTCGTGCCTTCGGCACTTCGAAAAGAGGTCGGGCTATTCAGGGTCTGCAATTTTTTTTTTGAGGTTTACATAAACGAACTCCTCGCCAACCCCCTAGCAGGGGTTGGCTCGAAGGGGGGGTGGGGTTGATTTGGATGTGTCAAAAAAGTTGAAGGAATTTGCCCCGGCGGGTTCTTCTCCGATGCATTAAGTGATTAAAAAAAAAATTTTTAGACAGTTGTCAAAATGACGATTTTTGAAAAAAAAAAATTTTTTGGAACTTTTTTTTTTGGGGGGGGCGAAAATCGGAAAAAAAAAAATTTTCTTGGACTCCCTTGGAAAAAATTTTCGGGACGCTCACTTTCGATTTTTTTTTCCGACCCCCTTGGAAAAAATATATGACGACGCCTAAGGAGCGAAATACTCGTGCCTTCGGCACTTCGAAAAGAGGTCGGGCTATTCAGGGTCTGCAATTTTTTTTTGAGGTTTACATAAACGAACTTCTCGCCAACCCCCTAGCGGGGGTTGGCTCGAAGGGGGGGTGGGGTTGATTTGGATGTGTCAAAAAAGTTGAAGGAATTTGCCCCGGCGGTTCTTCTCCGATGTATTAAGTGATTAAAAAAAATTTTTTTGACAGCCGTCAAAATTACGATTTTTGGAAAAAAAAAATTTTTTGGAACTTTTTTTTTTGGGGGGGGGGCGAAAATCGAAAAAAAAAAATTTTTTAGAAATAATTTATTTTCGGACCCCCAAGAAATTTTTTTGGGGATGCATGCTATCAATTTTTTTTTTGACCCCCTTGGAAAAAAAATTTTGCCGCCGTTCCATTTTTCTGTGGGCTCCCTAGGCGTCAGCAGCAAGAAAACGCGACGTTTGGGGACTTTTTCCGAATTTTTATTTTTTTTGGGGGTCCCGGGCGAATCGAACACCCGGTATGAAGGTCAAGAAAGTCGCTCGGCGAGACCCTCTACCGATCTCCCATCGAAAACCGCACGAAAATCGCTTCGAAATTGGCTATTTTAGCCGATATAGAATGGGGCTCTGTGATTGGTTGAAAGAAATTTGACGCTTAAAATCGAGAAGAGAAGGAAACGTCCGATCGAAAAACCGAAAACGGTTTGAGAATCGTGGGGTCGTCCCGAGTCCGAATATGCTATCGGTTTTCACGTAGCGTCGAAAATGAAGAAGCTCAATTTTATCCTGAAGACATACGTCTTCGAAAACGTATGTCGTTGTGTAAATTCGGACGGACTACGTCCACGTAGCGAGCGTGGCGTAACGATTCGCAAAAAAATTCATAACTCGGCCGCGGATGAATATTTTTCGACGAAATTTTCAGGGATCCGAGAGGAAGGATGGTTCCAGCTCTCCTGAAAATCCGGGCGAAAAAATCCTCCGGACTCCGGAGCAAATAAATCCGGAATAGTACCGAAAACGGCCTTTTTAAAAAATTCGAATCTCGGCAAATATCGGAGATGGCCAAAAAATAAAAAAAAGACTTTTTCGTTTGTCCTTCCTGTTGCGTTTGGTCCGGGTCCGGAGTCCCCGGATCGAAATTTGAGGGCGCTATCGAATAAATAAGGGGCGCACGTCGGTAGAAAATGAGAAATAGCCAAACTTTGAACGGCTATATCTCGCTTATGGAGCCGAAAATCGCAAAAATAATTTTCCACCGGCACCAAACTAACTTTTCTTGTAGTTTCCGAAAAAAAATACTGCGCCGCTCCATCTTTAAAGACCTTCGAGTTATGAGGTAAAGTTGAGGTGCATGTTTGGGAAATTCGCCAGAATTTGGCCCATTTTTAATGAAATCGACACGCGAACATCGACCTATAAAAAATTTAATATCTCCGCCGCCAATGGATATTAAGCAACGAAACTTTAGGTGGACTTGTGGGAAGGTCGCGTCTAGCTGTCCTGAAAATTTGGTCGAAAAAATCCTCCGGACTCCGGAGTGTTTATTTCCGGAATAGTACCGAAAACGGCCTTTTTAAAAAATTCATATCTCGGCAAATAACGGCGATCTCGAAAAAGTGAAACGAAAAAATTTTTCGTTTGTCCTTCCTCTTTCCATCGGTCCGGGGCCGGAGTCTCCGGAACGAAATTTGAGAGTGCAGTCGAAAGAAACGGGGGTACGTGTCGGGAAAAAGTCGTAAATTGCCAACCTTTGAACGGCCGTAGCTCGCTTAGGGAGCCGAAAATCGAAAAAATAAATCGAGACAGGGGTTTTTGGAAAATCCATGTAGTTTTCAAAAAAAAATACGGCGCCGTTCTATCTCTAAAGACGGCCGAGTTATAAGCCGCGGAAGGGCAGCGTGTTTTGCAATCTTAGCCGACCCGAAAAACACGAAATTTTCAAATACTATTTCCAAATTAAAAAGAGCTTTCGGACCCCGTTTCTTTCACGAAACCTAAGCCCAAGGGTCTAACTTAACACTACATCGTGAATGCGCGGGTCGCGCTGCCGTTTTCGAGTCGGGAGGAGCGTAAGAAAAGTGACATTTTCGAGGGAAAACGAAAAATTTAAAGTTGGGTTAAAATTTCGTCGACTTCCGGCGGCGGCCATTAGTCTTCGAACTCTTTCTAATTTCGCTGATTTTCAAAACCCTTCGACACGGGGGTATTGAAACGTTAATAACTTTCTTAATACTCAACGGATCGTCACGAAAATACGACGTTGGGATTTTCCCGACACGAACACGCCTAAAAAAAGCGGCGCTGCGCGCCGATATCGCCTCGGAAAAAAGCCTTTAGTATGGCAAGGTACATAAAATTCTGCAAGAAATTAGAGTGAGTCTGCCTTATCGGCGTTTAATAATATAAGGGCACCGCCCGGTGCCCTTATATAAGGGCACCGCCCGGTGCCCTTATATTATCGGCGTTTAATAATATAAGGGCACCGCCCGGTGCCCTTATATTCAGATAAGGGCACCGCCCGGTGCCCTTATATATATAAGGGCACCGCGCGGTGCCCTTATATAGATCGGCGTTTAATAATATAAGGGCACCGCCCGGTGCCCTTATATAGAATAGAAAATAGAATGGAAATGGAAATAATGAAATAAATAATAATAACTATTCAATAATGAATGGTTATTTCCCAGATGAGCTTAAAATCTCGTCTGTAATTCCTATATTTAAGCATGGAAATGAAGAGAATATCGAGAATTACCGTCAAATAACGCTAGTGTGCGTGCTGTCAAAACTATTTGAAAAAATTCTGTCTAACAGAATTATGGACTATTTGGAAAGTAAAAGTATATTAACTGAAAATCAACATGGATTTAGACCAGGGAGATCAGTAGAGACCGCAACTGCTAGTTTATTTAATTTTATATGCCGTGAAGTCGATAGTGGTAACCATGTTGTTTCAATTTTATTTGATCTTTCTAGGGCTTTTGATTCTGTAAACAAATGCATACTCTTTGATAAATTAGAGAGTGTAGGAATAAGAGGTAACATTTTAAACTGCTTAATTTCATATATGGAAAATAGAAAATTTATAGTTAAATATAACGAGGCCGTGTCTGATACACAGGATACTATCTTAGGTGTTCCACAGGGGTCAATTCTGGGTTCGCTGTTATTTTCTATTTATATAAATGACCTACCTAGTCATATAAAGACAGGCATGACAATTATGTATGCGGATGACACTACAGTCACAATATCCACTTCTAACTGTAATGATTTAGATAAACTGGTCAAAAATATTGGTGATGATATGAATGATTGGTGCAGTCGAAATAGGCTAATATTGAATGAGAAGAAAACTGTTTTTATAAGCTTTAAACCAAGAAAGTCTGGATCAGTAAATACCCTAAAATTAAGCACTACTACTAAATTTTTGGGTACCTATATAGATGACTCATTGTCTTGGGAACCACAAGGAAATCACGTATGCAGCAAACTAAACAAAGCGTACTTCGCAATACTGCAATTAAAAGATGCTTTGGATGAGGCAGGACTTCTTGAAGTCTACTATGCTTTGGCCTATTCACACTTGTCATTCTAATTTGTATATGGGGAAAATCAAGCCAAATGCACAGGGTTTTTGTACTCCAAAAAAGGATCATTAGATTAATGTACAATCTAAATTATAGGGAAAGTTGTAGGGATACTTTCATTGCAAAAAATATTCTAACAGCACCCTGTATTTTTATATATAAATGCTTAATATATGCAAAAACTAACTTGCACAGATATAAAACTCTTGATAGCAATCACACCTATAATACAAGACATGGAAGTCTCTTATCGATCCCACAGCATAAAACGGCAAAATTTAAAGAATCACTACAGTATAATAGTATCATATTATATAATAGTCTCTCTGAAGATATCAGAAATCTGCATTTGCTAAAATATAAATGGCAAATAAAGAAATTACTTGTTCAGAATGCATATTATAGTATTGATGAGTTTATGAGTAGACTATAATAGTGGAAGTATTGACAATTATGTAGGTACTAGCTTATAGTATTATTTATTATTATATTTATTTATTTATTATACTTTATATACATATCTACAGTATTTACAATTTTATCGATATATTATATAATTTTAAATTGTGATCTTATTGTACCTGACTTACCATATGTACATTATTTGTATCCAACATGGTGAAATAAATATTATTATTATTATTATTATTATCACTTAACTAAACAGGGACGCCAGTGAGAGTACACGACATACTTCATCCCTAAACCTTCTCTCCTTTTATGCAACAATTCTATCGGTCTCTACATCTCTAAATCCTTAAACCGGATCCAACTAAATAGATCGAGTCATCACTTAATTTAACAGGGGCGCCGGCGAAAATATGCAAAACCATTTATTCCTAACCTTCTCTCTTTTCATGCAATAATTCTTTCGGACTCCACATGTTTCCCGAGACCTTTAACCGGATTCAACTAAATAATCCGAATTATCACTTAACTAAATGGGAGGCCGGCAAAAATACGCGAAACCCTTTGTCCCTGAACCTTTTCTCCTTTCAAGGGATATTCCTGTCGGACTCTAAATATATCCCTAATCCTTTAAACTGGATCTAACTAAATAACCCGAAGGATCACTTAACTAAACGAAAATACATAAAACCCTTATCCCTGAACTTATTACCTCTGAAGTGACATTTCTGTCGGACTCTACATGTTTCCCGAGATCTTTAAGTTGGATCCAACTAAATAACCCGAATCATCACTTAACTAAATAGGGACGCATGTGAAAATACACAAAACTCTTCATTCTTGAACCTTCTCTCCTTTCAAGGGACAATTCTGTAGGACTCTACATGATTCCCGAGATCTTTCAAGCGGATCCAACAAAATAACCCGAATCATGACTTGCCTAAACAGGGACGCAAGTTAAAGTACGCGAAACACTTCATCCCTAAACCTTCTTTCCTTTTATGCAACAATTTTGTCGTACTCTACATCTCTATATCTTCAACCGGATCCAACTGAATAGCCAAAATTATCACTTAACTAATCAGGGACGCCAGTGAAAATATACGAAACCCTTCATCCTTGAACCTTCTCTCCTTTCAAGGGATATTCCAGTCGGACTCTAAATATTTCCCGAGATCTTTAAACTGGATCCAATTAAATAACCCGCAACATCACTTAACAAAACAGGTACGTACGCCAGCGAAAATACACAAAACCGTTCATCCCTAAATTTTCTTTCCTTCATGCAAAAATTCTATAGGACTCTACGACATGTTTCCCTAGATCTTTAAACCGGATCCAACTAAATGATCCGAATTATCACTTAACTAAACCGGGACGCTAGCGAAAATACACAAAACCCTTCAGCGATAAACTTTCTTTCCTTTCGTGTAACAATTTTGTCGGACTCTACATGTTTCCCGATATCTTTAACCGGATGCAACTAAATAACCCGAATTATTATAACGCATAACGCTTCATCCTTGAACCTACTCTTCTTTCAAGTGTCATTCCTGTCGGACTCCACGTTTTCCGAGAGCTTTAAACCGGATCCAACTAAATAACCCGGATCATCACGTAACTAAACAGGAACGCAAGCGAATATACACGAAACCCTTCATCCTTCAACCAACTCACCTTTCAAGTAACATCTCTGTCGGACTGTACATCTTTCCCGAGACATTTCGACCGAATCCAACTAAAACATCCGAATCCCTTAACTAATCGAGGCCGCCTACGAAAATACGCGAGACGCCTCATGTCCGATGACCTTCTCACCTTTTCCATGACTTCTATGTCGGACTCTACATCTTTAACGAGACTTTTCTACCGAATCCAACTAAAACGCCCGGATCCTTTAAATAATTGAGTCCGCCTACGAAAATAAGCGAAACGCATCATTTCCGATAACCTCCTCACCTTATCTATGATATCTATGTCGGACTCATCTTTTCCGAAACTTTTAGACCCAATCCAACTAAAACGTCCGAATCCCTTTACTGACCGAGGCCGCCTACGAAAATACGCTAAACGCCTCTTTCTCGATGACCTTCTCACTTTTTAAGTAGCATCTCTGTTAAACTCTACATCTCTGTTAAACTCTACATCTTTCCCGAGACACTTCGACCGAATCCAGCTTAATTACCCGAATCCCTTCAATAATCGAAGACTAATACGAAAATACGCGAAACGCCTCATTTCTAATTACCTTTCCACTTTTCAGGTAGCATCTCTGTCAGATTCTACATCTTTCCTTACACCGAATCCAACTAAATTAGCATCTCTGTCGGACTCTACATCTTTCCCGAGATTCTTCCACCAAATCCAACTAAATTGCCCGAATCCCATAACTAATCGAAGGTGCCTACGAAAATAAGCGAGACGCCTCTTTCCTGATGCCCTCTCACTTTTTAAGTAGCATCTCTGTCGGACTCTACATCTATCCCGAGACTCTTAGACCGAATCCCATACCTAATCGAAGATGCCTACGAAAATACGCGAGACGCCTCTTTCCTGATGCCCTCTCACTATTTAAGTAGCATCTCTGTCGGACTCTACTTCTTTCCCGAGACTCTTCGACCGAATCCAACTAAATTACCCGGATCCCTTAACTAATCGGAGACTCCTTCGAAAATACACGAAACGCCCCTTTCCTGAAGCCCTCTCACTTTTTAAGTAGCATCTCTGTCGGACTCTGCATCTTTCCCGAGATTTTTCGACCTACTCCATATAAACTTCCCGAATCCCTTAACTAATCGAAGACGCCCACGAATTTACGCGAATTACCTCTTTCTTGATGCCCTCTCACTATTTAAGTAGCATCTCTGTCGGACTCTACTTCTTTCCCGAGACTGTTCGACCGTATCCAACTAAATTACCCGGATCCCTTAAGTAATCGGAGACTCCTACGAAAATACATGAAACGCCCCTTTCCTGAAGCCCTCTCTAAGTGGCGTCTCTGTCGGACTCTACATCTATCCCGATACTCTTCCACCGAATCCAACTAAATTGCCCGAATTCCTTAACTAATCGAAGACGCCCACGAATTTACGCGAATCACCTCTTTCCTGATGCCCTCTCACTATTTAAGTAGCATCTCTGTCGGACTCTACTTCTTTCCCGAGACTCTTCGACCGAATCCAACTAAATTGCCCGAATCCCTTAACTAATCGAAGACGCCTACGAAAATACGCGATACGCTTCATTTCCGATAACCTTCTCACCTTTTTTTTTTATCCAAGACTTCTATGTCGGACTCATTTTTTTAGCAAATTTTTTACCAAAACTACTTGATGCGTACGGTCATTATTATTTTTACTATACTGGACCGTCTAGAACCTACTATTTCTACGATCCCACAGGAGCCATTTTTTAATATTTTTATAAGAACGGCGTCAAAATTTTTTCCCATTGTGGTCGAAAAAAAAATTGAAAGTGGGCGTCCAAAAAATTTTTCCGAAGGGGGCCGAAACTAAAAAAGTTTCGAAAAAATGTTTCCCCCATTTTAGACCTCCACAAAAATAAAATCCAAAAATTTTATTTTTACAAAAAACCGTCACTGACCTTTATTTGACAGCTGTCATCGAAATGTTTAAAAATTATCGAAATGTTTAAAAATTTTAGTCTAGAACTCACTATTTCTACGGCCCCGCAGGGGCCGTTCCATTACTATTTCTTAAATAGAGCCCCGCAGGGGCTCTGAACTTTTTATTTTCTTTCTCAAATTTTAATCCTAAAATCCTGAATTTTTTCCAACTCCCCGACCCCGCGACCCCATGTCGGACTCTACTTTTTCCAGAAATTTAAAAACCGTCTTTCAACTAAAAACCCCGAGATAAAACTACTGATATAGAGGGTCAGCCTCGCAGAGATAGGTTAGGCAAGCCATACCCGTAGGGTCTGGCGCCGCCTAACCTAGTTTTTATTTTAAGTCGTGTTATTCTACACGTTACATAAAAATCTGAAGCCTAAACTTTGAAAATGGAAACGGATATAGTTTCCGAAACGTCAGCGCAGTATTTTTGTATTACTGAATGAAATAAAACTTAACTGTTTTATGATTTCCACAAATCTTTTATATTTATATATTTCACAAAATATATAAACTACATAACAATTGTTTCGCCACACAGTGGCTTCGTCAGATGATGAGTACTAGACTAAACTACTTCCTACAAAACAAGGGTATTTAAAGTGTTTTGGAGTATAATAAAATATTAACAGTGTTGTAAAATTAATTTTGAATAGGTGGGTAGCTTAAATATGAATAAATATGAAACATTAAGAAGTATTCAACAAAAACAGAATAAACTCACTCTCTCGATATCAAGTATTAACAATATTGTAAGATTAATTTTGAATGGGTACATAGTTTAAACATAAATTAAAATATGAGACAATCAAGAAGTATTCAACTAAACAGATATGGTAGGTATATGATTAAAACCGATTTAACAATGGGGCAGAATTAGTTTCAAGTTGGTCATTTAGAATTATATCTGAATTTTTCAATTTGTTAATTTCCAAAGATTCTAATAATGTTAATTTTGGTCCTTTATTTTCTGAATATAAAATATCAAACTTTTCATTAAACTGATGATTTTCCTCGAACAGATGATTAGCGTAAGTAGAATCTTCTTTTCTATGTGTAAAGCTTATTTTGTGCTCTCCTATTCTTTTCTTAAAACTTCTTCCGGTTTGACCAATATAGACTTTAGGGCAGGTACCACAGGTTAGCTTATAGATTCCTGATTTATTGTCTTTCTTAATTTTATCCTTATTATTTTTAATAATTTTACCGAGTGTATTTGTAGTTTTATACGCAATATTAATATTTTGTTTTTTCAAATTTTTAGTAACTTTCTCTGTAGGTTTGCCGATATAAGTGAAGGTGTTGAATTTTGATATGTTTGTTTTAAATTTTGGATAAACTAATTCTATTGCTTTTTTATAAGATTTGGTAGCGAGAATATTATATTATATTATCAACCGCAACAATGATTGATAATATTCTCGCTACCAAATCTTATAAAAAAGAAGTTGAATATCTAATCTAATCAACTTTTCTGTGAGCGTAGTAAGTATCTATGGTTATGATATAAACATTAAAATTGTGTAATTTCACAAATTACACAAGAGAAAGACTATTTAGCATTGAGAAAGGAAACAGATTAAGTTTCCGAAACGTCTGCAAAATATCATTGTTTTTATTTTATTTTAATTATATTTTATGTCAAAAACCAACCTTTAACTGTTCCTTTGACGTAAAGTCACAGGCGTAAAGGTTATTTTTTAAATAATCCAGATATTTTTTAGATTATCTGGGTAATAGTTCAGAAGTGCGGCCGTAAATCCCAAATAAGAACAGAAAGAAAATAAAGAAAAAGAATAATTCTCACAAAATTTCTTTTTTTATTGTAACCGGTTTCGTGTCTGAAGATGTGATGCAAATTTTGGTCACGAAACCGGTTGTTTGGGGATGTACAAATGTACGAGACCTTGCTAGTGGACTGTATGTGAATTTTAATAATACTGGGTTTTAACTTCAAGTAACAACTTTAATATCGTGGGATATTCATATAGACAATATTTGCAAAAAACTACCTAAAGCATACTTTGGAATATTGCAGTTAAAGGATACTTTAGATGAAAAGGGTCTGTTAAACATATATTATGCTCTGGCTTACTCTCACATTGCGTGTTTATTCTTCAAAAAAGAATAGTACGCCTAATTTTCAATTTAAAATATAATGAAACTTGCAGAGTAATTTACAAAGAAAAGGGAGTTCTAACTGTACCATGCATATATCGGGTGGTCCAAAAAAACCGGAATTTTCATTTTACCTTATAACTTTTTTATTTTTTCAGCGATTTTCATCTTTTTGGATTCGTTCGACAGCTAAAGCTTTCAGCTAAACGATTCTCTGTCATAAGCTGATATTATGATCATAAATGTCAAGGTAGACGTATTTAAACTTGAGCAATTTTTAATAACCGCTGGAATTTTGTTGAAATGCCGAATTTACAAACGGCTTAATTCATCATCATGAGTGGTCTTGTGGCAATATTTTGATGGGTAGTTTTAAAAAATCGGTCGAAGAACTACGGAGCTGTACCAAAAAATGTAGAGGCGTGTTATCAACGTCTCGGCAGCAATGGTAAAAACAGAAATTTTTATTTTCCTTTATAACTTTTTTGATTCCTTACCGATTTTAATTTTTTTTGGATCATTTAAAACCCAAAGCCTTTCACTACAATATTGAATGTCAGAAATTGACATGAATCATAAATCCAATATGGCGGAAGTGGTCACATTTACCTAATATTCAAAAGCCGCTGGGATTTTTTTTAAATGGAAAATTAAATGACTTTTCTTTTAATCTGGAAGCCTTATCTTCTAAAAACATTTTCACGCATAGATCACGAAAATCGGTTAAGAACTTACAAAGATGTACCTAGTTGATAGCGTAATCATGTGCCCCATAAGAACAGTATTAACAGAGTTACCTATACACTGATCGTCATGGTTACAAAACAAATGAACATTCATACTTAACTGTCATTTCGACTGTTTTTAAAAAGTGTTTTGTGGTACCTAGTTTTGTTAAAATGGTGTTGCCAAATGAAGACAATATTTTCATTAAGAATTTATTGATTCGCGGCTAGACGTTCCAGTTAGTTGAACAATTTGACTCACACTAAAACTGGATTGCGGTGTCCTTACACGGCTAATTGCGAAATTGGCGACCTGTTCAATGTTCTTCTAAATAATATTCAAAAATATTAGAATTAAGGTACTCTATATTTTCTTTACGTTGACACTAATTACACAATGTTACAATAAATACTTACTTCTTCTCTTACTGCTCTCGGCCTACCACTTCCTCGACGTCTTTCAATCGTTCCAGTTCCTTGAAACTTTCGTGCAAAGGCGTAAATAGTACTTTTTTAAAGTTATTGCCTGGAAATTGTTGTATTATTTCAGAAACTTTATAGCCGCGAATCAATAAATTCTTAATGAAAATCTTGTCTTCATTTGACAACACCATTTTAACAAAACTAGGTACCACAAAACACTTTTTAAAAGCAGCCGAAGTGACAGTTAAGTATCAATGGTCATTTGTTTTGTAACCATGACGATCAGTGTATAGGTAATCTGTTAAGAATTAATTTAATACTGTTGTTATGGGGCACATGATTACGTTATCAACTACATCTTTGTAAGTTCTTAACCGATTTTCGTGATCTATGAGTGAAAATGTTTTTAGAAGATAAGGCTTCCAGATTAAAAGAAAAGCCATTTAATTTTCTATTTAAAAAAAATCCCAGCGTCTTTTGAATATTAGGTAAATTTGACAACTTCCGCCATATTGAATTTATGATTCATGTCAATTTCTGACATTCAATATTGTAGTGGAAGGCTTTGGGTTTTAAATGATCCAAAAAAAATTAAAATCGGTAAGGAATCAAAAAAGTTATAAAGGAAAATAAAAATTTCTGTTTTTACCATTGCTGCCGAGACGTTGATAACACACCTCTACATTTTTTGGTACAGCTCCGTAGTTCTTTGACCGGTTTTTTAAAACTACCCATTAAAATATTACCACAAGACCACTAATAATATTCTGGTTTCTTGAATAATGACTTTTTAAAAAGTAAAACTCAAAAAAGTTGTGAAATATTATAAATGTATTTTCACTACAACTGGCGTGAAGTAACGCTTAAACAAAATGAACATTGGAATGAAGACGCTTGCGTCTTTTATAGGTTTTCGTTATCTAAGCTGACTATGGGATTTATAAGGATGTAATGCGCCCCTCAAAGATTGAAAATTAAGGGAAGACATCGTTAAACTCTTGATTTTCATTTAAATTATTAGTCGGTTTAGATTCAGAAAAGCGTAATAAAAAAGGATGATTACAATATCTTAAAATACAATATTTAAATAGTTTAAATAAAATGAATAATAATATTAAAACTATCACTGTTATAAGTAAAATGTCAAACATATTAAGTCCTTTAATGTTTGTCACTGTTTTTAATGGTTCGACGGTAAATTCTTTAACGTCACTTTGTATTTTAGAAAGTTCATCTAACTGGATTTCTCCGGGAATCTGAATCTTCCGTGTAGCCTTGTCCGGGTGCCATTCCTGGATGGTGGGCAAATGAAATGGTGCTCCTTGAATAGGTGATTCATCATTTTCATACTTTATATACCTTGAAGTACGATGCTGCAGTGTTCGGGAATTTGTATCAAACTGGGGGTTGATACATCTGTAAATCCATGGGGTTGACATTGCTGTGCTATTCTGACCGTTTTGGTGGGCAGGATAATTATGTAGGCATCATTAACGATTTCTACTAGCGTTGCTTGTAAGTCGATGGATGTTACGTGACATTCAGAAACTTGGGTATTTCCTCGTAGTATTTGGGGTATACAGTCCCTCTGGTTTATCCATTCCTTTACGTGAGTTACACAATATCTATCTATTGAGTGACAACTATCTTCTTGGTAGTGATGCGTAGAGGAGTTCATTAGGATAAATGGTTTATAAGGAATAATTGTTGTATTATTGATAGGAATTGGGAATAAATGAAACAATTCGAAAACATCTTTCTCAACTATGGGAAAGTGTATTAAAATTAATAAATTATCATCGTGATATTTTAATTCTGTATGTAAATATCTATAATATTCCTGTTTAATGTGAAAATCTAAAATTTGATCATTATATTGACTTTTCATTACTGAAATTAATTTATTTAGCTCATTAATAGGTAGTATAGTACTAGTTAATGTTTTTAATTCAGCAAAGGTGATTGCTGTTTGAATATTATCTATATGTTCAATTAATAAATTACAATCTATTAGTAGCATATTCAATACTTGTTGCAAACCTAAGTAACGGGTTATTTTATCAACTGTTCGTGATAATTCTATCAGATTTTGTTTAACAATTTTATTATTATTATCTAATTTTGTAAATAAGTTTTTAGTCTCGTTCATAAAGTCTTTACTAATCGATACAAAATGTGTAAAATCTTGATGAATCGATTGTTGATTTTTATCTAAAGTTGCTATAGCTTGACTATATCTCTCGCCATCTTCCTCTGTGAGAGTGCCAAAAAGCCACCCTTGAGCTCGTCCTACAAAATTAAATAATCCTCTTTTTTGTCTTACAGTTTGAGGTTTTAAATTAAACAATTTTGAATAAGCTTGTTGTATTGAATCTTGTACGTGAATTTTAAGTGGTTCTAGGTCTGGATTCAGTTTACTAACTTTGTAAATTGTTGAAGTCCCTGATGATTCTTTTATATTTAATGTCATGTCATCAAGTACTTTTTGTATTTGTGATAAGTATTGTTCGTACAGATTAATATCAATCTTTTTAATAAAAGTATGTTTTCTTGAAGTAATATAGGTCGGTCCAATTTTATAAGGGAAAATTGGGTTAGTCAGGGGAGTTATATTAAGTGTGCCCATCGGAAAGGGGTACGCTATGATGAGAAGAAGTGTCAGGATGTTCCTCATCTTCTTCCTGTAAAGGTGATTTGTCTTTAGTACATTTTCTAATAGGTTTAATTAATTTTTTATGAAATTTTCCTTTGTCAGTAATTACTTTGTCTAAGGGCCGGTATTTTCACCTCCAGTTAACTTTATTCGGCAGTTATTTACCTAGGATACAATTGTTACAACAATGAAAATCAACAACTTTAACTGGCGGATAAAGTTAACGGGAAGATGAAAATATCGGGCCTAAGTCGTATAATAGTGGTATCGCTTGTTGATAAACAGGTTTTATTTTATTCCGCGTAATATCCCTAATATATACGTTTTTGTCATTATCTATGTGAATTTCAGGAGGCTCTTTTCTATTTTCATTTATTTCAGTTAGATCTCTTGCCTTTGAAATATTATCATTAATTACCTTGTTTATTACCTTAGTTTTTTCAATATGTTTATTTAAATAGTCCGATGCAATTTGTGTTTGAGTTATTTCCGTTGGTGTTGAGTAATTTAATATACCTTTAATAACTTGTAGTGGAGTAAATTTTGTTGAGCTGTGGATTGTGTTATTATAACCAATCAAAGCGTATATCATTAAACTTGTTATTTGGTCATGTTTTTGCTCAATTCGTAATGTTCGTAAAGTTTCAATTAATGTGGAATGTAGTCGTTCTACTGGACTATTTGAATTAGGATTTTTAGCCGTAGTATAATGTAGATTTATTTTATGCAAAGCACAAAAGTTTTCAAAGTGTCTATTTTTAAATTCTGGGCCTTGATCACAAGAGATTTTAGAAGGTATCCCGTAATGTGATATGAATTTTAATAAATTATCTACCACGTCTGTTGCATTGGTTGTAGTCGGGTATGCTTGTGCAAATTTCGAAAAGCTGTCAATTATTGTAAAGAATTTAACTTTTTCTATTTGGAATGTGTCTACATAAATGTGATCGAAAGGTTTATCTCCAATAGGAGTATTTTTAAATATTATTTTGTGAGGTTGTCTCTCGTATTTAGTTTTTTGACAAACTTCGCATGTGTTTATATAGTCATTTATGTCCTGTTTTAGTGTAGGCCAGTAGTATTTTCTAGTAAGGGCCATGGTGGTTTCGTTTATACCTCTATGTACCGTTTTTGTTTCATGATGGTATTTTATTTTTAGAATTTGCTCATCTTTAGTTTTTATGTCTTCCAAGAATAATGTACATCGTACAAATTTAAATGATTTGACTAGAAAGTTACTTTGAATAACTTTAGTAAAGTTACTTAAAAATGCCATTGGTATTATTATACCGTATGTTGTTTTAGGCTTAAAATAATTTTTCAAATAGTTAAATAAATCATCTGCAAAGTTTTGTGCTGTTAATGTCACATTATGTCGTATTTTGTTATCAAAAAGTTGTTCGATCCGCACAGTATATTTTATTGAATGTTCGCTTACATGAAGGTTTATCTGATTCTTAAAAGTATTTATAGCATTTTCAGATATAGGTATTTCTAAAACTGGGTTTTCATGTGCCGTATGTATAGTGTCAGTAGTATTTGTTTGTCTTTCTGGAACTAAATTTATGTCTGATATTATATTAATTGGTCGAGTAGAAAGTTCTTTTTCTATCGCTTCATTAATAATTTGGTCTATATTTGAAGTCGACGGTTCGATTTGGGATTCGTCAGGCGTCGATAATTGTTTTTCATTAGTTGTTAAGCTGAAAAAGTCTGCTAAGTTGTTTTCTGTTGTCATAATTATTTAATGTCGATAAGTTATCCGGTTCAATTTTTATTCTAGATAACGCGTCTGCTACGTGATTATCTTTTCCTTTGACGTACGTAATTTCGTCGTAATTAAATTCTTGCATTTTAATTTTCCATCTTAAAAGTCGTGAATTTGGCTCTTTTATACTTGTTAACCATTTTAAGGGTTTATGGTCGGTTTGTATTGTAAATTTACGTCCAAATAAATATGCTTTCCAGTAAGTGCAAAAGTATATGATTGAAAGTAATTCTTTTTCTATAACCGAATAATTTATTTCTGCCTTATTAAGCGTTCTACTGCCATAACATATTGGTTTGTTATATTGACTCAAAACTGCACCGATTGCGTAATTAGATCCGTCGGTGGTTAATGTAAAAGGTTTCGTAAAATCGGGGTATGATAATATTGGTTCGTTCATTAAATAATTCTTTAGCGTTTCAAAACTATTTTTATAATCTAAATCATTAATGTCAATTTTAGCTCCCTTCTTAAGACATAAGGTCATGGGTTTAGCTATTTTAGCGTAATCTTTAATAAATTTTCGATAGTAACCAGTAAGTCCTAAAAATGACTTTATTTGTTTAGTCGTTTATGGAATAGGGAATTTTTTTATTGCTGATATTTTATTTGGGTTTGGTTTTACTCCTTTGTCCGATATTATGTGTCCTAAATATTCCGCTTCGCGTTTAAGAAATTCTGTTTTGTCAAGTTGTATTTTTAAGTTGGATTGTCTCAGTGTAGTAAAAATTCGTTTTAAAGCTACAAGGTGTTCTTGTAGAGATACCGAGTAAACAATTATATCGTCTAGGTATACCATACATATGTTGTCATTGATATGGTCTCTTAAAATATGGTCCATTACTCTCTGAAAGGTTGCAGAAGCATTTTTTAAACCAAAGGGCATTCTGAGAAACTCAAAATGGCCACGGTCGCAAGTAAAAGCTGTTTTCTCTATCGAGTTTTCGTGCATTGCGATCTGGTGGTAGCCCGAAGCTAAGTTTATTGTTGTAAAATATTGACTTTTGCCTAATTTTGCTAGCGTCAATGTCGGGTAAGGGGTACTTATCGTCGATAGTTTTTGAATTAAGTGCCGAATAATCGATTACCATTCGATATTTTCTTTTACCGGAGGCATCTAATTTTTTGTCAACTATCCAAATTGGATGTGCGTATGGGCTTTGAGAATGTCTTATTATACCGTCTTGTAGGTACTGGTCAATTGTCTGTTTTACAAGTTCTTTATGTACATGAGGGTACTTATAAATGTGGGGATGTGTCGGTATATTGTCGGATGTCCTAATATGATGCTGAACTTTATCAGTAACTGTTAATTTCTCGTTCGACTTATGAAATATTTCTTTAAACTGAGAACAAAGTTTTAAAAGTTTTAATTTTTCTTCTGAATTTAAATGATTAGTTCTTATTAAATTTCGTATATCAGATATAGGTTCAAAATCATTTATAAAGCTGTTGTCTAATACTTGATCTAATGTAAATAATTCATATTCACTATTATTGATTTCTCTGGATGGTAATTCTGTTAATATTTGCAATGATTGTGGTGAATTTGATTTATTTTCTATTTCCACATAAGCTTAACCGTTAACTGCCGTTGTTATACAATTTTTTATTGTTACATTATTTAATAATCGTTGTTCTTCTACAATTATTTTACCTTTAATAATATCAACCGGTAGTTTTTCTAATTTTGTTTCATGGGGTTCTAACATAACAATAAGTGTATATGTTTTTCCCTGTCTAAAATGAAAAGGTATTGTGAAATTTGTACCTATCAATTGCTGTGTCGTAAAATCGATATTTAAATTTAAATTATTAAGGAAACTAAATCCTATTACTCCATCAAAGTAATTATGAAAGTCGTATGCTATACATTCTGAATGATAATTAACGTAATCCTGGAAGTCATAATTAATTTCTTCAATGTTATTTTCATTTTTAACTATTAACGAAAATAAGGGAATGTTAGCTGTTCCTTGTGCAACTACTATACCGCCCGCTGTATTAATTTGGGTAGGTTTGTTATTAATTGAATTTGGAAAATAATATTCAATTAGTTCTGGTCGTAATATATTCATGCTACACCCTGTATCAATTAATAATTTTATTTCCGGTTCGTTTGCCGTTGCATTAATTAATACATATGGAAGAGGTGCCTGAAAGTTCGCGTTTATTTTAACTATGGGGGCATTGTTTGTTGCGTGTCCTTCAGAAAATTCCGCGATTCGGATTCTTGCAAGTTATTAGTTGCATAATCGTTATCTTCTTCGTATAGTGCTTCATTGTTGTCACGCGCTAATTCGTTATCATAATTATTATTTCCGTTAGCGAAATGATAATCATCGGTGTTATCGCAATATCCGGTTTCATTATCTTCTACGTAATTAAAAGGTTGATTCTTATTTTTATTAAAACTCGGGTAATTTTTATTACTCGCGAATGTTGGCATTTGATTATTTTTAGGTATATTTGTTGGAATTGTACTTACACCTGACATTGGTGTCGGTTTTGGGTAATTTTGTTTATTATATTGACCTGGTTGCCAAACATTTGCAGGTTTACCAAATACTTGGGAATTAGTTGGATATTGTCTAACATTAGAATTAGAGAATTAATTTGGTGAAAACTGATTATTATTATTTGTCGGGTTAAATTGTTTTGTTTGATATGTATTTTGTCTTTGCGGTTGCGAATAATTATTTTGTTTTTGATTCATATTATAACGAGGTTTTGACGGTTCCGGTACTACTTGTTTGTAAGTTTGCGGTTGAAGAAACTGGTCAAAGTTTTCATCTTCCTGGACCATTGCCATCGCGTGCTCTAAATCTGTCGGTTTTAACGCTATAATTTTGTCACTTAGACGTCTGTCTAACTGCCTAACAAATACTTTCAGTGCAAGGTTGTTATATTGTTTCAAATGAATTTGTTTTGTAATTGCATTCATTTCTGCGTCTGGAATTGTTTTTAATTTCAAAGCTAATTTGGATCTTATTATTTGTAACCGTTTTGCAAAGTTATGATATGATTCGTTTTTTTGTAAAGTACAAGTCATAAGAGTCTGTTCTAAATTGTCAAGATTTAAACGTTCACCGTACACGTTACGTAATTCTTCTTTAATTAATGGCCACGTATTTAATTCTGCACGAGAACCAATAATCAACAAAGCATTATCTTGTAATTTACCTAAAATTCCTGGTATATGAATTGATTTAATTCCGGGTTTGTGTGAGAATAATATTTATCGTGAAAGCTATCACAAGCTGAGATAAAAATTTCTAACAGATCTTTGTCTCCATCGTATTTTGGAATAGTTTCGACTATTAATCGTACTAAAGTGTAATTTATTTCTGGTGTAGAAGTCATGTTGTTTATTTTATTTTAAATTTGTTTGTGTACAAAAATGAAAAGAAAATTTGTCTGACACAAATTGCTTGGAATCTTACTTAGGTATTAATGATCGTTGTGATTTTAATACTTGTTATTATCTTGATAGATTTAACACGTTTCTTAATTAGGTATTAATGATCGTTGTGATTTTAATACTTGTTATTATCTAAAATAGATTTAACACGTCTTTGGGTTCCCTAAGATGATCTCAATTGATTTCTAAGGAAAGGAAATGTAATATTTTCACTCACTTTTGACTCGGTTCGCATTCAGGTCTCAATCTGCCTACTCCTGAACTTGTGCTACCCTTGCTACTGGGGTGTTGTGAAAATGATTACAGGAAAAAAAGGATGAACTCTAAAAAATCTTACTCTTTCAGTGGATTTTGAAGTCTTCGATCCCAATGGAACACTTGTTTAATGTCACTCACGAATGGATTGTAGATTCTGAATATCAAGTTAATCGTTGATACGAACGCTGATCAATGGTATTGATTGCTCTCGATATCCTACCGACTGCGCCAATAATATTCTGGTTTCTTGAATAATGACTTTTTAAAAAGTAAAACTCAAAAAAGTTGTGAAATATTATAAATTTATTTTCACTACAACTGGCGTGAAGTAACGCTTAAACAAAATGAACATTGGAATGAAGACGCTTGCGTCTTTTATAGGTTTTGTTATCTAAGCTGACTATGGGATTTATAAGGATGTAATGCACTCATGATGATGAAATAAGCCGTTTGTAAATTCGGCATTTCAACAAAATTCCAGCGGTTATTAAAAATTGCTCAAGTTTAAATACGTCTGCCTTGACATTTATGATATGATCATAATATCAGTTTCTGACAGAGAATCGTTTAGCTGAAAGCTTTAGCTGTCGAACGAATCCAAAAAGTTGAAAATCGCTGAAAAAATAAAAAAGCTATAAGGTAAAATGAAAATTCCGGTTTTTTTTTGACCACCCGATATATACTTAAATGCTTACTGTATAAGAAATACAATATTCATAATTTTAGCAGAGTAGCCGATTCTCATGCCTATAATACAAGGCATGGCGTACTTTTGAGTATCCCTCCACACAAAACTTCTGCTTTCAAACATTCTCCCAAATATAACTGTGTCCGCATGTTAATGCATTGCCCAAACACATCCGTGAGATAAATTGCTGTAGACTATTTAAAAGTAAAATTAAAAATTTCTTATTGGAAAACGCATTCTACAGCGTTGACGAGTTTGTATCCGGAATATTTTAAGTTAGGCCATATTTTGTGTCACGTTAAGACCATCTAACATTTTGACATGTATGCAATATATCTATCGGTTTGTTTGTCAATTTGTTATTTAGTGTTCGTAACATACCTAATTATTATGTACTATTTATTTACTTATTTATTTATTGCTTTGTCTTTTATTTTTATACTATTTATGTAAATGACCTGCCATATATACTCTAATGTATCGTAAATGGTGAATAAAGATTATTATTATTATTATTATTATTATTATTATTATATGTTTAGAGAAATACATGCTATTATTTAATTAATTAATATTAACTCTTGTCAAAAAAGACATTACATTCATATCAACAACCAAAAACAATCAACCCGCGTCGTCAATAGCTTACCGAACAATATAACTAAAATAGGTAATCATTAATCAAGTTACTGAAACTTAACATTCTCCCCCCCGTTGAAACATTATTTTCAAAGAGAGTCTTGAGGTAATGGACATAATTTAGTGATAGGTCGTATATAGACACCATCCTTCGTTTTGAGTTTAACTACACGAACCTTATTATCTGAACCAGGCAAAATTTCTATTATACGTGCTATGGTCCAATTTAAAGGTGGTGCATCGTCATCTTTTATTAATACAATCATATTATCCTTTAAATTTTCAGAACTTTTATACCATTTGGGTCTATTCTGCAATCTATTGAGATACTCTATTGACCAACGTTTCCAGAAATTTTGCTGAATTTTAGAAACCTTTTTCAAAATAGAAACTCTATTTTCGGGGACGTTAGATACATATATTTCTGAGTATGAGGTTATTGGTTCTCCCATCAAAAAATGTGAAGGAGTTAGGCATGTCAAATCTGATGGATCTGTTGAAAGAGGACAAAGTGGTCGCGAATTCAAAATTGCTTCTATTTGGGCTAAAACCGTTGTTAATTCCTCAAACGTTAGACAAGCATTTCCAACTACCCTGCGTAAATGATACTTTGTAGATTTTATACCTGCTTCCCACAATCCTCCCCAATGCGGGCTTCTAGGGGGTATAAATTGCAATTGAATTTCTGGAGTGGCTAAATAATTTTGCACTGAGTCGCGATTTTCCTTTAATTTAAAAAACTTGTATATTTTATGCAACTGATTGTTAGCACCATGAAAATTAGTAGCATTATCACTGTATATTACAGCAGGATTACCCCTTCTAGCTATGAATTGTTTCAGTGTAAGTAAGAATACTTCTGTAGATAAACTAGACACGAGTTCTAGATGTATCGATTTTGTAGCCATACATACGAACAGAGCAAAGTAACCTTTTGTAGTAGTAGAATTGCGTAACCTGGATTGTTTAACCAATATAGGTCCACCAAAATCTATACCTACTTTAAGAAAAGGTCGTGCAATTGAAACACGATCAGAAGATAGAGAGCCCATAAGTTGTTGAGTTGCTTCAGCCTTAAATCGATGACAAATGGTACAGTTTTTTAATACAGATTTTACTTCTCTAAGACCGTGAATAGGCCAGTACCTTAATCTGATATTCGATAAAACTGTTTGTGCTTCTGCGTGATATAATTTTATATGTTCTAATTTTATTAACATTCTAACTACGTGATTTCTTAAGGGCAATAAGATAGGATATCTTTGATCATAAATAATATTTGCGTTTGCAAGTCGTCCGTTTACGCGTAATATTCCGTCGCGGTCAATAAATGGATTCAACGTTTTAAGAGTACTACTTATAGGGTTTTTTCTTATTTTTAATTGTTCAATTTCGTTACCGAAATTTTCTAATTGAATGCATTTAATTATCTTGCCGAGTGCGTCTTTCAGTTCTGCGACTGATAAGGGTCCATATTGTTTTTCTGTTTGTTTTCTTGCATTATTTGCAAATCGTAAACAATATGCGACAGATCTTTGTAGACGAGTAAATTTAGAAAATCTTAACCAAGGAAACATGGGTTCTAGCATGACTTGGGTATGAACCACCTTTCGTTGTTGTGGAATCGCTTCTATTTTGGATAGATCAGACGATTTTATAGAGAGATTAAAATCATAATCAAGAAGAAATTCTGGTCCTTGCCACCATTGTTTTTTACAGAGAATATCAGTTGGGTTCATGCCACGTGATAGGTAGTCAGCCGGGTTTTCAGAAGAGTTTATATGATGCCATTCAGTAGTAGTGGTGAGTTCTTGTATTTCTGAAACCCGATTGGCAACAAAGGTATTCCAGCGAGTAGGAGATGCATTAATCCAACATAAAACTATTTTTGAATCTGTCCATAAAAATACCTTGCTTATCCTTTGTGAAATAATAGAAAGTACTTTATGAGTTAATCTTGAAAGCAATACAGCACCACATAACTCTAGTCGTGGAAGCGTTACCGTTTTCAGGGGAGCAATGCGTGATTTTGAACATAAGAGATTAGACGATACACTTCTATCAGAATAAATACCTCTTATATAGATACATGAACCGTAAGCTAGTAAAGAAGCATCAGCGAATCCGTGGATTTGAATTTCAATTAAGCAATTAGAAGAAAACAACCATCGAGGAATGGAAACATTTGACAACTCTGATATATTATGAAAGAATGTCAGCCACTTTTTTAGTATATCAGGAGGAACCTCTTCGTCCCATTCAATTTTACTAGCCCAAATTTGTTGCATTAAAACCTTTGCTACTACAATAACTGGTCCTATCAATCCTAACGGATCAAACCAATGTTTGGGGATGTACAAATGTACGAGACCTTGCTAGTGGACTGTATGTGAATTTTTTGTATTTACCTGATACTGATCGAAATAAACCGAAGAAATTTTAAGTTTGTCAGAGGTAGGGTTCCATGCTAGTCCTAAAATTTTATTGAATGAACTTTCATTAATGATATCGACATCAATTCCTTGCTGATGATTATCTGTATTGGTATTGAGTAAAGATTTATCATTGGTGCACCATTTGTGAAGTTTAAATCCTGCTAATTCTAACATGTGTATAAGTTGTTCCCTTAATTCGATTGTTTCCTTTCTAGAATTTAAACCACACAATATATCATCTACATAACACTGACACAATATAGCATTAGAGGCAAGCGGGTAATTTATAGATTCTTCGAAGCTCTGCTAATTGTTTTAAAGAACGGGTGGCTAAATATGGAGCTGAATTTGTACCATAAGTAACTGCTTGAAGTTCAATACATTTTAAACTTTCATTTGAGTTTTCACGCCATAAAATATTTTGTAAAAATCGTTGTTTGGGATTTATTTTTATCATGCGATACATTTTTTGAATGTCTGTTGTCAATACATATTTAAATGTCCTAAACCTACATAAAATGTCGAACAACTCTGGTTGTACCGGAAATCCCTTAAGCATTATATCGTTTAATGATACTCCTGAAGATGTTTTCATCCATGCATCAAAAACGACCCTTAACCGCGTAGAAGCGCTCGATTCACGTATAACACAATGGTGTGGTATAAAACATTTTTGTGAAATGTTATTAACTTTATATGGATCAAATGCCACATATTTTCCATGCCCAAGAGCAACATATTCGTCAATAAACTGCTTATATTGCAAGTGTAATTCTTGATCCATAGATAGCCTTCTTTCACTTGAATAAAACCGTTGTGCTGCCAAATAATATGAATTGCCCAGTTTTAAGTGATCGTTTGCCTTGCGTAATGGGAGATCTACTTGAAAGAATCCGTTCTCTACACGCGTTACCGATTTGGAAAATATTTCTTCACAAAGCTTATCGTGACAAAAAACGTTTGGAAACAAGCTCCTCAAGTTGCCAAAATTTTGGAATTAATTCATTTATATCTAGAGTCTGACAACATAATGAAACATTTATATTAGAAACTGTATATTTCTGCGATGATATAGGACCTCCTATAATCCAACCTAATTTACTGTTTAGTAAAGATGGCAAATTCATTCCAAGTTTAATAATCCCCGGTTCTATTAAATCATAATAAACATCTGCTCCTAATAAGACATCAATTTGCGCTGGAAGATAAAAATGTTTATCAGCTAACTCTATATTCTTAGGCAAGTTTAAACATTGAACGTCAACCACTGTATGCGGAAGAGAACAAGTAATTTTGTCTAAAACACCACAAGAAACCTTTATTTTTTCACTTGCAAAACTTTGGGACTCAATACTCAAATCTGTCATTTGACTAACTTGTGCAATGCTATTGCATATACCTGAGACGTGAACATTAGTTCGGTATGGAGTTGCACCCAACTTTTTCATTATACGAGCTATAATAAATGAAGTTCGTGAAGCTGAATCTAACAATGCACGGGCTTCTACTTTATTGCCTTTTTTACCGATTAAGTTTATTTGCGCTGTGGCTAAAATAATTTGTCCATTAGTAGTATTACCAGAAACCATGCACTGACGTTCTTCATAATTAGTTGAGCTTAAATCCTCTGACATGGTGGAGCTAACATGTACAGTAGAAGGAGTGACGTTGGAAGTAGCACCCGATATTTCGTTTATTTGAGTGTTACCATTAGTAACCTGAGAAGAGTTATTTTGTGTAGCTTCATGCAGTAACGTATGATGTCGACCTGAGCATTGTCGGCACCTTTCAGATGTACTATCGCGGCCGAAAAAAAATAATCGATTTTTTATCAAGTAGTATGTTTTTTCGAAAAATTTTTCTTTTTAAATGGGAGTTTTTACATCAGTTATGTCATTTAAATTATTTTGACAAGAAATCATTGGTGGGGTCGTATTTATTAAAAAAAAAAACTAATAGTAAGTAAAGTTAATATTTTTTAATTATAAGAAAACAATTAATTAGTATGGATTTGAGAGAAGCAGAAAAAGGCTACATCATCGCCAAACTTGGAGAAGGGGGGTCTTAACAACGCATAGCAAGTGAAATTAATTAAAAAGGCACGATTCAAAAACTAAACAAAAAGACAGATACCTTCCGCTATTATCTGTTTTGTGCAAATTCTTCATCAAACTTATAACCCCTGGGGCGGTAAACTCGATGTTGACAATTGTAGCAGGAACTGAAATATCTTTTCGTCGGAAAAGACCACTCACTCCCAATAACTATCGTTTTCATGTATTTGCAAACTGCATTCTTGCCTCTTTATAGTTAGTCGGGGCTTTTTAGCACAGTTAAATAGACCTTGCTCTCGCAACCGTTTTCTTGCTGTCCTAACAGATGCTGGGAAGTTGGTTTGCCCTTTGGCTTCAATAGAATTAGAAAATGGGATTAAATTCACATAGTTAAATGCCAGGGTATTGTCGTTTTCTAGAGTACTCTTTCTTGGCCGCCCAGAACCCACTGCCCTGCTCAGATAATGAGTTTCTATCCACTTTTTGTTTAGTTTTTGAATCGTGTGCCTTTGCTGCAATTAATTTCACTTGCTATGCGTTGATGAGACCACTCTTCCCCAAGTTTGGCGATGATGTAGCCATTTTCTTCTTCACTCAAGGCATGATTAAGTAATAAAAAATTTATTTTTGCTTAATATGACAATGACATTGACACTAATAAAAAAAATATTGGGATTGATGCGACACTGAATAGAACCATAGTTACAACGGGAAAATCAGTCGATTACTTTTTTTCGGCCGCGATAGTACATTGAGTAACTTAAATGTTTTGTCCCTAAGCAATTATAACATAATTTGTTTTTTGATACAAACTCTCTCTTTTGATTTATCGTCAGAGAGCGGAACTTAAAACACTTATAAATATTGTGATTAGGAATCTTACAAAACATGCATTCCTTTTCCTTGAAAGGTTTTGTATCCCTGTTGTAATTAGAGCTAGTTGCGGTGTATGCTTGAACTGCTGAGTGAGATGATTTATTGTATTGTTTACCTTTATTTTGATCTTGATGAGCTAATGTTTCTAATGGTAAACACCGTTTTTCCAAGAAATGCAAAAATTCTTGAAGCGTTGGAATTTTATTTAAATCTAGAACGTGATTCAAAGGACCTATGAGTTTGAAAGTCTAATTTACTGGAAAATATATGAATTAGTATTAAATCCCAGGTGCTAACTGGAACGCCTAAAGCTTTGAGAGCATTGATGTGTGTTTAATTTTAGTAATAAAATCTCGTAAAGCGGTAGAATTTCCCTTTACAATTTGCACCTCTACTAATGCATGAAGATGTGAATTAATTATAACCATTTTGTTATCATACCTTTCCTTAAGTAATTCTATAGCAATTGAATAGTTATCATCTGCAATGTGCAAATCACTTATTAAAGAAAATGGTTCATTTTTCAAAACTGACTTTGCATATAGAAATTTTTGAGCTTTTGACAGCTATGTGTCATTGTCAATAAGTGCCGAAAATAAATCAATAAATGATGGCCAATCCTCATATTTACCTGAGAAAGTTGGTATGTTTTAGTTTGGAAGATTTATTTTACGGGGAAGAGAACTTTCATTTTTAGGCAATGATTCGTTTTTGTTTAAGCTATTGGCGACGGTCGTTGTTACAGTAATTCTTTGAATAATAGTTTTAATTTTACTATGTATAGCTATGTACTTTTCCTCTATGGCTTCTCTATCAGTTACTTGACTTTCATCCTCATCCTCTATTTGTTCTTGAACATTGTTATATTCATCAAAAGCCTTTACTAAAAGTGTTTCTCTGATAGAAATATCATTTACACAAATGTTACGATTATTTTCATTCTCTAAAATATAGTTCTCACACGGGTAATCTTTACCTTAGTGCGGCCTCTTTTTCGTATTAATTCATTTCATTTATTTATTTATAATGTTTATATGTTTATAACAATAATAAGTTGCCACATAGACAAAGTCTGTGCGTGACATATTTAACGATATTTATAAAATTAAATATACTATTTACTAGAATATATAACGGTGATGAATCATGAACAAAAATATGTAAAATAATAATTTACAAACTAAATATTTAATACTAAAATATATAATTATAGAATATATATACGTGCTTTATATTTCCTATATAATAACCTAAAAACTTACTAACTAGACACAGGGGAAGAGGGGAATATTCTCAGAAGTCAGAGTGTGCTTAAGATTTGCAAATATAATTTCATATTATCATTCTGGAGAATCCAGAGCCTTGCATGCTGTTTAAATTTTGAATAATTAACGGAGTTTTTAATATTTACCGGTAACATATTGAAAAATTTTGGGCCAAGGTAAACTATACTATGTTTTGTTTGCTTAGTCTTCATAGATGGTACTTCAAAATCTAACTTATTGACAGCTCTTGTAATAATATTATCGTAATGTATAATGCTATATTTATGTTTGTTTCTGTACATATAGAGTAAGACTTTTTGCAAATATAATTGCTTAACCGTGAATACCTTAAAATCCTCATAAATTCTGGTTGTTGCATAATGATATGGTTTTGAAAGGCATATTTTAATAAGTATATTTTGTGCTGTCTCTATCTTTTTAATAGCTGTTTTGTAGGCAGATCCCCATACAATAATCCCATAATTTAACAGACTTTGGCCAAATGCGTAATAAACCATTTTTAACACACTAAACTGTAAAAACGCTCTTAATTGTTTAAATATATATAACAGTTTGCGAATGTTGTTACTTAAGTGATGAATGTGTTCTTTCCAATTTAATAAACAATCCACATATATTCCAAGATATTTTACATTGCTTTTGTACTTAATATTTTCATTTTTTATTTTTACCTTTTGTAAGACGGAAAAATCCTTTTCCTGTACACAGAACGGTATGGCATATGTTTTTTCTATATTTAAAGTTAAATAATTTTCTTCTAGCCACAGCTGAATTTCCTTTAACCCTGTATTGGCTTCTTCCGTTACCTTATCCCAATTGTTTTCCGAAAATACTATTACGGTATCATCGGCGAAGGATATTAATTTACCATTTTTTATATTAATTTTAAGTAGGTCATCTAAGTACATTAGGAATAAAATTGGTCCAAGGACCGTCCCCTGCGGAATACCAGTTACTACATACTTTTCATCACTTATTTCTTTGTTTATTTTAGTATGTTGAGTTCTAGTATTAAGGTATGATTTAAAAAGTTTATGACTATTGCCTCTTATACCGAATTTTTCTAGTTTAGTTAATAATATTTTATGAGATATGGTATCAAACGCCTTTTTAAGATCTAGGAATACAGCCAATACTTTTTTTTTATTATTAAGATTACCGTAGATTTTACTCATTACCTCTGTTATCGCATCATCAGTACTCGAATTTTTTAAAAAACCAAATTGTGAGGGGGACAATAAATTAAATTTATTTAAATAATTACATAATCTGTCTTTAATAATTTTTTCGACTATTTTAGCAAAGCTACTAATAAGCGAGATCGGTCTGTAATTACTACAGTCCGTTTTATTACCACTCTTGTATATAGGTGATACGTAGCACTTTTTTAGTTCATTTGGAAATTCACCTGTAGTTAAAATTAAATTAATTATGGAAGATAAAGGGTAAATTAGATATTCCGAGGCAATTTTTATACGTTCAGAAGAAACATTATCAGGCCCCGGTGAGCTATTATTTTTAAGTGCCATAATAATACTTTTTACTTCCTGTGGGTCTGTGGGCTGTAGAAATAATGTTCTTTCTACTGAATCTATTTTACTATACTTATCTGTAGTTTTTATTATTTTACTTGCAAGTTTTAATCCAATATTTGTAAAAAAACTATTAAATTCATTTGTTACTTCCTTAGGAGTTTTTATTAGCTTGTCATTTTTTTGTATATGTATATCTTCAAAATTTTTCTTTGGTTTTCCTGTTGTTTCATTTATTGTCTTCCAAATTGACTTGGTATTACCATTCGCACTTAATATTTTTTCTTTATAATAATTATTTTTACACTGCTTTATTAGATTAGATTAGATTCTATATTGCGTATATTCGTTTTTCAATATATAGTTACCTGGATTTTGTTTGACTTTTTTTGCTATTTTATCACGTTCTCTTATAGATTTAATCAACCCCGCGGTAATCCATGGTTTAATTTTTTTGTTTCGTGAGTTAGAAACATTATCCCATTTAATTGTGGCTTTATTTTCTGCTTTAAAGATATTTATGAATATTGAATAAGCAACACTTGCATTATTTTGTTCTTGGATGATGTTCCAATTTGTATTCTTTAATTGTTCTAAAAATATCCATCTGAATATAAGGGCACCGGGCGGTGCCCTTATCTGAATATAAGGGCACCGGGCGGTGCCCTTATCTGAATATAAGGGCACCGGGCGGTGCCCTTCTGAATATAAGGGCACCGGGCGGTGCCCTTATATAAGGGCACCGGGCGGTGCCCTTATATTATTAAACGCTGATAAGGCAGACTCACTCTAATTTCACAGTGAAATTTATGTACTTTGCGGCGCCAAAGGCTTTTTTCCGGACGAATATCGGCGCGCAGCGCCGCTTATTTTACATGTCGTCGTGTCGGGAAAATCTGTTAGGCTATATTTCGTTGCGATCCGTCGAGTCGTAAGAGAGTTATTAACGTTTCAATACCCCCGTGTCGAAGGGTTTTGAAAATCGGCGAAATTAGAAAGAGCTCGAAGACTAATGGCCGCCGCCGGAAGTCGACGAAATTTTAACCCAACTTTAAATTTTTCGTTTTCCCTCGAAAATGTCACTTTTCTTACGCTCCTCCCGACTCGAAAACGGCAGCGCGACCCGCGCATTCACGATGTAGTGTTAAGTTAGACCCTTGGGCTTAGGTTTCGTGAAAGAAACGGGGTCCGAAAGCTCTTTTTAATTTGGAAATAGTATTTGAAAATTTCGTGTTTTTTGGGTCGGCTAAGATTGCAAAACACGCTGCCCTTCCGCGGCTTATAACTCGGCCGTCTTTAGAGATGGAACGGCGCCGTATTTTTTTTTGAAAACTACATGAAATTTCCAAAAACCCCTGTCTCGATTTATTTTTTCGATTTTCGGCTCCCTAAGCGAACTACGGCCGTTCAAAGATTGGCAATTTGCGACTTTTTCCCGACACGTACCCCCATTTCTTTCGACTGCACTCTCAAATTTCGTTCCGGAGACTCCGGCCCCGGACCGATCGAAAGAGGAAAGACAAACGAAAAACTTTGTCGTTTCACTTTTTCGAGATCGCCGTTATTTGCCGAGATGCGAATTTTTCAAAAAGGCCGTTTTCGGTACTATTCCGGATTTTTTTGCTCCGGAGTCCGGAGGATTTTTTCGACCGAATTTTCAGGACGGCTAGACACGACCTTCCTACAAGTTCACCTAAAATTTCGTCGAAAAATATCCATCGGCTGCAGAGATATTAATTTTTTCCTAGGTCGATGTCCGCGTGTAAATTTCATTAAAAATGGGCCAAATTCTGGCGAATTTCCCAAACATGCACCTCAACTCTGCCTCACAGCTCGAAGGCCTTTAGAGATGGAGCGGCGCCGTATTTTTTTTCGAAAACTAGAAGAAAAGTTGGTTAGGTGCATGTGGAAAATTATTTTTGCGATTTTCGGCCCCATAAGCGAGTTGTAGCCGTTCAAAGTTTGGCTATTTTCGACTTTTCCCGACACGTACCCCGTCTCTGTCCGATAGCGCCCTCAAATTTCGATCCGGGGACTCCGGACCCGGACCAAACGCAACAGGAAGGACAAACGAAAAAGTCTCTTTTTTATTTTTTGGCCATCTCCGATATTTGCCGAGATTCGAATTTTTTAAAAAGGCCGTTTTCGGTACTATTCCGGATTTATTTGCTCCGGAGTCCGGAGGATTTTTTCGCCCGGATTTTCAGGAGAGCTAGAACCATCCTTCCTCTCGGATCCCTGAAAATTTCGTCGAAAAATATTCATCCGCGGCCGAGTTATGAATTTTTTTGCGAATCGTTACGCCACGCTCGCTACGTGCACGTAGTCCGTCCGAATTTACACAACGACATACGTTTTCGAAGACGTATGTCTTCAGGATAAAATTGAGCTTCTTCATTTTCGACGCTACTTGAAAACCGATAGCATATTCGGACTCGGGACGACTCCACGATTCTCAAACCGTTTTCGGTTTTTCGATCGGACGTTTCCTTCTCTTCTCGATTTTAAGCGTCAAATTTCTTTCAACCAATCACAGAGCCCCATTCTATATCGGCTAAAATAGCCAATTTCGAAGCGATTTTCGTGCGGTTTTCGATGGGAAATCGGTAGAAGGTCTCGCCGAACAACTTTCGCGACCTTCATACCGCGTGTTCGATTATCCTAGGACCCCAAAAAAAAATAAAAAGTCGGAAAAAGTCCCCAAACGTCGCGTTTTCTTGGTGCTATCGCCTAGGGAGTCCCCAGAAAAATGGAACGGCGGCAAAATTTTTTCCCAAGGGGGTCAAAAAAAAAATTCACAACAGGCGTCCCCGAAAAAATTTCTTAGGAGTCCGAGAAAAAAATTATTTCCTAAAAAATTTTTTTTTTTCGATTTTGCCCCCCCCCCAATAAAAAAAAAGTCAAAAAAAATTTTTTTTTTCGAAGACCGTCATTTTGACAGCTGTCAAAAATTTTTTTTTTTTTTTCACTTAATTCATCGGAGAAGAACCCGCCTGGGCAAATTCCTTCAACTTTTTTGACACATCCAAATCAACCCCACCCCCCCTTCGAGCCAACCCCCGCTAGGGGGTTGGCGAGAAGTTCGTTTATGTAAACCTCAAAAAAAAAAATTGCAGACCCTGAATAGCCCGATCTCTTTTCGAAGTGCCGAAGGCACGAGTATTTCGCTCCTTAGGCGTCGTCAAATATTTTTTCCAAGGGGGTCGGAGAAAAAAATCGAAAGTGAGCGTCCCGAAAATTTTTTCCAAGGAGGTCCAAAAAAAAAATTCGGAAAAATTTTTTTTTTTTCGATTTCCGCCCCTTCCCCCCCAAAAAAAAAGTTCCAAAATTTTTTTTTTTTCCATTTTTACGCGTTTCGCGACCTCTTTTCTTTTCTCATACAACCACATTAGACGAGTGCCGAAGGCACGAGTCTTTCGCTCCTTCAACTTTTTTGACTCATCAGAATCGACCCCACCCCCCCTTCGAGCCAACCCCCGCTAGGGGGTTGGCGAGAAGTTCGTTTATGTAAACCTCAAAAAAAAAATTGCAGACCCTGAATAGCCCGACCTCTTTTCGAAGTGCCGAAGGCACGAGTATTTCGCTCCTTAGGCGTCGACAAATATTTTATCCAAGGGGGTCGGAAAAAAAAATCGAAAGTGAGCGTCCCGAAATATTTTTCCAAGGGGGTCCAAAAAAAAAATTCGTTTCAACCCCCCCCCCCCCAAAAAAAAATTCCAAAAATTTTTTTTTTTCGATTTTTTACTCGTTAGACGAGTGCCGTAGGCGCGAGGCTTTCGCTCCTTCAACTTTTTCGACTCATCCGAATCCACCCCACCCCCCTTCGAGCCAACCCCCGCCAGGGGGTTGGCGAGGAGTTCGTTTATGTAAACCTCAAAAAAAAATAGCAGACCCCTAAAAAACAAAACCACAAGTCCCGGATTTTCAACTAAAAACCCCGAGATAAAAATCCACCTCACCCTACAATCGAGCCAACCCCCGCTAGGGGGTTGGCGAGGAGTTATTGACAGCCGCCGGCAGGCCTAGATCGTGCTCTGCACGATCTAGTATATTATTAAACGCTGATAAGGCAGACTCACTCTAATTTCATGGAGAAATTTATGTACTTTGCGGCGCCAAAGGCTTTTTTCCGGACGAATATCGGCGCGCAGCGCCGCTTATTTTAGACGTCGTCGGGTCGGGAAAATCTGTTAGGCTATATTTCGTTGCGATCCGTCGAGTCGTAAGAAAGTTATTAACGTTTCAATACCCCCGCGTCGAGGGATTTTGAAAATCAGCGAAATTAGAAAGAGTTCGAAGACTAATGGCCGCCGCCGGAAGTCGACGAAATTTTAACCCTACATTAAATTTTACGTTTTCCCTCGAAAATGTCACTTTTCTTACGCTCCTCCCGACTCGAAAACGGCAGCGCGACCCGCGCATTCACGATGTAGTGTTAAGTTAGACCCTTGGGCTTAGGTTTCGTGAAAGAAACGGGGTCCGAAAGCTCTTTTTCGTTTGGAAATAGTATTTGAAAATTTCGTGTTTTTTGGGACGGCGAGAATCGCCAAACACGCTGCCCTTCCGGGGCTTATAACTCGGCCGTCTTTAGAGATAGCACGGCGCGGTATTTTTTTTGAAAACTACATGAAATTTCCAAAAACCCCAGTGTGGATTTATTTTTTCGATTTTCGGCTCCCTAAGCGAGCTACGGCCGTTCAAAGATTGGCAATTTTCGACTTTTTCCCGACACGTACCCCCGTTTCTTTCGACTGCAACCTCAAATTTCGATCCGGAGACTCCGGCCCCGGACCGATCGAAAGAGGAAGGACAAACGAAAAACTTTGTCGTTTCACTTTTTCGAGATCGCCGTTATTTGCCGAGATATGAATTTTTTAAAAAGGCCGTTTTCGGTACTATTCCGGATTTTTTTTTGCTCCGGAGTCCGGAGGATCTTTTCGACCAAATTTTCAGGAGAGCTAGACCCGACCTTCCTACAAGTCCACCTAAAATTTCGTCGCTTAATATTCATCGGCTGCAGAGATATTAATTTTTTCCTAGGTCGATGTTCGCGTGTAAATTTCATAAAAAATGGGCCAAATTCTGGCGAATTTCCCAAACATGCACCTCAACTCTGCCTCATAGCTCGAAGGTCTTTAGAGATGGAGCGGCCCCGTATTTTTTTTCGAAAACTAGAAGAAAAGTTAGTTAGGTGCAAGTGAAAAATTATTTTTGCGATTTTCGGCCCCATAAGCGAGTTATAGCCGTTCAAAGTTTGGCTATTTTCGACTTTTTCCCGACACGTACCCCGTCTCTGTTCGATAGCGCCCTTAGATTTCGATCCGGGGACTCCGGACCCGGACCAAACGCAAGAGGAAGGACAAACGAAAAAGTCTTTTTTTTATTTTTTCGCCATCTCCGTTATTTGCCGAGATATGAATTTTTTAAAAAGGTAGATTTTCGCGAAAAACGGTACTTTTCCGGGCTCAACGGCTCCGGTGTCCGGAGGATTTTTCGACCAAATTTTCAGAGAACCTACGTCCGACCTTCCTCTCGGGTCCCCTAAAATTTCGTTGCTTTATATTCATCGGCGGCCGAGATATTAATTTTTCCTCGATCGCTACAAACACCCCGGCGCCAGGAGGTTTCTATACGCCGCTACACGTCCCGAAGCTTTCCGAGGCCGGTACCGAATATCAAAAAAAAAAAAAATTTATTTTTCATCCCACGCGAAAGCCGATAGCATATTCGGAATCGGGACGACTCCACGATTCCGAAACCGTTTTCAGATTTTCGATCGGACGTTTCCTTCTCATCTCGATTTTAAGCGTCAAATTTCTTTCAACCAATCACAGGGCTCCATTCTATATCGGCTAAAATAGCCAATTTCGAAGCGATTTTCGTGCGGATTTCGATGGGGGATCGGCAGAAGGTGTCTCCGAGCAACTTTCACGACCTTCATACCGAATGTTCGATTATCCGGGGACCCCCAAAAAGAATAAAAAGTTGACCAATCAGACGGCTTCTTTCTATATCGGCTAAAATGGCCAATTTCGAAGCGATTTTCGTGCGGTTTTCGGTGGGGGATCGGTAGAGGGTCTCTCCGAGCGACTTTCACGACCTTCATACCGTGTGTTCGATTATCCCGGGACCCCCCAAAGCGTCAATTTTCTTTCGACCAATGGGAGAGCTCCATTCTATATCGGCTAAAATAGCCAATTTCGAAGCAATTTTCGTGCGGTTTTCGATGGGGGATCGGTAGAGGGTCTCTCCGAGCGCCTTTCGTGACCTTCATACCGGGTGTTCGATTATCCCGTGACCCCCAAAAAAAATAAAAAGTCGGAAAAAGTCCCCAAACGTCGCGTTTTCTTGCTGCTAACGCCTAGGGAGCCCGCAGAAAAATGAAACGGCGGCAAATTTTTTTTCCAAGGGGGTCAAAAAAATATATATTAGCAGGCGTACCCGAAAAAATTTCTAGGGGGTCCAAAAAAAAAAAAATTCGGAAATTTTTTTTTTTACGATTTTCGCCCCCCCCCCCTAAAAAAAAAGTTCCAAAAATTTTTTTTTTTTTCGAAAATCGTCATTTTGACAGCTGTCAAAAAAATTTTTTTTTAATCACTTAATTCAACTGAGAAGAACCCGCCGGGGCAAATCTTTTCTCATTTTTCGCTCCTTCAACTTTTTTGACACATCCAAATCAACCCAACCCCCCCTTCGAACCAACCCCCCGGTAGGGGGGTTGGTGAGGAGTTCGTTTATGTAAACCTCAAAAAAAAAATTGCAGACCCTGAATAGCCCAACCTCTTTTCGAGTGCCGTAGGCACGAGTATTTCGCTCCTTGGGCGGCGTCAAATATTTTTTCCAAGTGTCGGAAAAAAAAATCGAAAGTGAGCGTCCCGAAAAATTTTTCCAAGGGGGTCCAAAAAAAAATTCGGAAAAATTTTTTTTTTCGATTTTCGTCCCCCCCCAAGAAAAAAAAAGTTCCAAAATTTTTCGATTTTTTTTTTCGAAAATCGTCATTTTGACAGCTGTCAAAAAAATTTTTTTTTAATCTCTTAATTCAAAGAAGATCCCGCCGGGGCAAGCCTTTTCTCATTTTTCGCTCCTTCAACTTTTTTGACACATCCAAATCAACCCCACCCCCCCTTCGAACCAACCCCCCGCTAGGGGGGTTGGTGAGGAGTTCGTTTATGTAAACCTCAAAAAAAAAATTGCAGACCCTGAATAGCCCAACCTCTTTTCGAGTGCCGTAGGCACGAGTATTTCGCTCCTTGGGCGGCGTCAAATATTTTTTCCAAGTGTCGGAAAAAAAAATCGAAAGTGAGCGTCCCGAAAAATGTTTCCAAGGGGGTCCAAAAAAAAATTCGGAAAATTTTTTTTTTTCGATTTTCGTCCCCCCCCAAGAAAAAAAAAGTTCCAAAATTTAATTTTTCGATTTTTTTTTTCGAAAATCGTCATTTTGACAGCTGTCAAAAAAATTTTTTTTTAATCACTTAATTCAACTGAGAAGAACCCGCCGGGGCAAGTCTTTTCTCATTTTTCGCTCCTTCAACTTTTTTGACACATCCAAATCAACCCCACCCCCCCCTTCGAACCAACCCCCCTAGCGGGGGGTTGGTTCGAAGTTCGTTTATGTAAACCTCAAAAAAAAAATTGCAGACCCTGAATAGCCCAACCTCTTTTCGAGTGCCGTAGGCACGAGTATTTCGCTCCTTGGGCGGCGTCAAATATTTTTTCCAAGTGTGCAAATGAATTTCACGGAATTCTAAGAGGGATTCTGCAAATTTCCAAGAAATTTTACGGGATTCTAAGAAATTCTACGAAATTTCTAGGAAACTTCACAGATTTCATGGAATTATAGGGCATTTCCACTTAAAAATTTTTCCAAGGGGTCCAAAAAAAAATTCGGAAAAATTTTTTTTTTCGATTTTCGTCTCCCCCCCCCCAAAAAAAAAATGTTCCAAATTTTTTTATTTTTCGAATTTTACGCGTTATACGAACGCCGTAGGCGCGAGGCTTTCGCTCCTTCGACTTTTTCGACTCATCCGAATCCACCCCACCCCCCCTTCGAGCCAACCCCCGCCAGGGCAGGCCTAGATCGTGCTCTGCACGATCTAGTCCATATCGATTAAAATCTGACAAGGCTTCCTCACTCTAATTCGGCACCGATTTTTCACACATTCTGCGGCGCTAAAGGCTTTTTTCTTAACGCGTTTGGCCGCGCAGCGCCGTGCGTTATGGACGTTTTCGTGTCGGGACCATCGAATAGCGGACTTTCGTGGCGATCCGCCAAGTATTTTAAAAGTTATTGGCGTTTCGATAGCACCGTGTCGAAGAGGTTTGTAAAATTTGAGAAATTAGAAAGAGATACGACACGCGAGAAATTTGAAAAAAAATGGCCGACGTTTTCTGAACGATAGACGTCAAAATAGCGCTTTTTCGTTCGCTCCTACTGAGTCTAAAACCGGCGGGGGGGCGCGCGATTCGCGATGTAGTTTTAAGTTGCATCCTCTAACTCGGTTTTCGCGCAAGAACGGCGGTCCAGCGGCGATCTTTCGTTTGGAAATAACGTTTGAAGTGTTCGTGTTTCCGCAATTTTTTCGAATTTCCAAATCATGTCCCCCTTCCGAGCTTATTAACTCGCGACTCCTTTGAGACGGACCGGCGGCGTATTTTTTTTTGAAAACTAGATAAAATTTAGAAAATCGCTGTCGAAAATCGTTTTTCTCGATTTTGCCTCCCAAGTAAGTTATGATTTTTTGAAAAGCGGCGATTTTGTCGGATTTCGACGATTCTTCCGACACCTACCCATTAGAGACGCGTCACAGCCTTTCCCTTTGGATATAGAGGATCGCGACATGCACGACGGCCAAGAAGAAGGACAAATGAACAACTCTTTTTTTTCTTTTTCGTCCATCTGAGATATTACCCGAGATACGAATATTTAAAAAAGGTCGATTTTGCAGAAAAACGCTACTTTTCCCCAGGCTCTAACTTCTTTAACCGGAGGATTTCTTCGCCCGGACTTTCGGGAAAGCTAGATCCATCCTACCTCTTGGGTCCCTGAAAATTTCATTCCTTAATCTCCACCGGCGTCCAAGCGGTGAATATTTTAAATTACCAAGACACGCCGAAAATTCGTCGGTGACGTCACCAAACATGTGGACACCCTTATTAAATACCCATGCCGAGCGTCGCATACATTTTTTGTATTCTGCCCTCATTAGCAAGAGTGGTGCATTAATTAGTAGTATTGAGTATTGAGAAAACAGCGATTCACTTTATAGTATTTGATGCTTATGATACGTATTGGAAATTAACCATTTGGATTTACACAAAATGCTTTTGATTAATAATAATGAAATCACAAGAATATTTTTAACAAAAATCTAATGCAAACAAAAATACAAGAAAGGAAAACAGGTACATGCTGCACTTTTACTATGAAACAGGCGCAATGTTTGTTGGTATAATACAAAAGCAAAATGCGGCATCTGCAAAAGATAAAAACAACTTTAAACCGGATACAACTAAATAACACGAATTGTTTAACGAAACGGCGAAGGCAATGAAAATACGAGAGACCCCTTTTCCCTCGACCTTACTTCTTTTCATGTAACAATTCTGTCGGACTGTACGCATGTTTCCCGAAATCTTTAACTGGATCCAACTAAATAACCCGAATCATCGCTTAACTTAACAGACACGCCAGTGAAAATACACGAAACGTCTCTTTTTTCATGACCTTATCACTTTTCAAGTGGCATCTATGTTGGACCCTACATCTTTCCCGAAACTCCTCCACAGAATCCAACTAAATTACCCGAATCCCTTAACTAATCGATGACTCCTACGAAAATACGCGAAACGCCTCTTTCCCGATGCCATTCCCACTTTTCAAGTAGCATCTCTGTTGAACTCACACCTTTCCCGAGACTCTTAGACCGGATCCAACTAATTTACCCAAATCACTTAACTAATCGAAGACGCCTACGAAAATACACGAAACGCCTCTTTCTTGATGATCTTCCCACTTTTCAAGTAGCATCTCTGTCGGACTCTACATCTTTCCCGAGATTCTTCCACCGAATCCAACTAAATTGCCCGAATCCCTTAACTAATCGAATATGCCTACGAAAATACGCGAAACGCCTTATTTCTCATTACCTTATCAAGTGGCTTCTCTATAGACCCCTACTTCTTTCCCGAGAAAATTAGACCGGATCCAACTAATTTACTCAAATGACTTAACTAATCGAAAACGCCTACACAAATACATAAAACGCCTCATTTCTGATAATCTCACTTTTCAGGTAGCATCTCTGTCGGGCTCTACATCTTTCCCGAGACTTCCACCGAATCCAACTAAATTACCCGAATGTCTTAACTAATCGAAGACTAATACGAAAATACACGAAACGCCTCTTTCCTGATGACCTTCCCACTATTCAAGTAGCATCTCTGTTGAACTCTACATCTTTCCCCAGACTCTTCCACCGAATTCAACTAAATTACCCTAATCCCTTAACCAATCGAAGACTAATACGAAAATACGCGAAATACCTCATTTCTCATTACCTTCCCATTTTTGAAGTAACATCTCTATCATACTCTACATCTTTCCCGAGACTCTTCCACCGAACCCAACTAAATTGCCCGAATCCCATAACTAATCGAAGATGCCTACGAAAATACGCGAAACGCCTCATTTCCGATGATCCTTTCACTTTTTAGGTAGCATCTCTGTCGGACTCTACATGTTTCCCGAGACTCTTCTACCGAATCCTACTAAATTACCCGAATCCCTTAACTAATCCAAGATGCCTACGAAAATACACGAAACGTCTATTTTTTCATGACCTTATTCACTTTTCAAGTGGCATCTCTGTTGGACCCTACATCTTTCCCGAAACACTTCCACCGAATCCAACTAAATTACCCGCATCCCTTAACTAATCGATGACTCCTACGAAAATACGCGAAACGCCTCTTTCCTAATGCCCTTCCCACTTTTCAAGTAGCATCTCTGTAAGACTCTACTTCTTTCCCGAGACTCTTAGACTGAATCCAACTAATTTATCAGAATCACTTAACTAATCGAAGACGCCTTCGAAAATACGAAAAACGCCTCTTTCCCGATGCCCTTCCCACTTTTCAAATAGCATCTCTGTTGAACTCCTCCTCTTTCCCGAGACTCTTAGACCGGATCCAACTAATTTACACAAATCACTTAACTAATCGAAGACGCCTACGAGAATACACGAAACGCCTCTTTATTGATGATCTTCCCACTTTTCAAGTAGCATCTCTGTCGGACTCTACATCTTTCCCGAGATTCTTCGACCGAATCCCACTAAATTACCCTAATCCCTTAACTAATCGAATATGCCTACGAAAATATGCGAAACACCTCATTTCTCATTACCTTATCACTTTTCAAGCGGCTTCTCTATAGACCTCTACTTCTTTCCCGAGACTCTTAGACCGGATCCAACTAATTTATCCAAATCACTTAACTAATCGAAAACGCCTACAAAAATACGCAAAACGCCTCATTTCTGATGATCTCACTTTTCAGGTAGCATCTCTGTCGGGCTCTAGATCTTTCTCGAGACTTCCGCCGAATCCAACTAAATTACCCGAATGTCTTAACTAATCGAAGACTAATACGAAAATACGCGAAACGCCTCATTTCTAATTACCTTCCCACTTTTCAGGTAGCACTTCTGTCAGACTCTACGTCTTTCCCTTCCCGAGACTCTTCCTCCGAATCCAGCTAAATTAACCGAATCTCTTAACTAATCGAAGACTAATACGAAAATACACGACACGCCTCTTTCCTGATGACCTTCCCATTGTTCATGTAGCATCTCTGCTGAACTCTACATCTTTCCCTAGACTCTTCCACCGAATTCAAATAAATTACCCTTAACTAATCGAAGACGAAAATACGCGAAATGCCTCATTTCTCATTACCTTACCACTTTTCAAGTAACAACTCTATCATACTCTACATGTTTCCCGAGACTCTTCCATCGAATCCAACTAAATTACCCGAATCCCTTAACTAATCGAAGATGACTACGAAAATACGCTAAACGCCTCATTTCCAATGATCTCACTTTTCAAGTAACATCTCTGCCGTCCCTACATCTTTCCCGAGACTTCCACCGAATCCAACCAAATTACCCGAATCCCTTCACTAATGGAAGACTAATACGAAAATACGCGAAACGCCTCTTGCCTGATGACCTTCCCACTATTCAAGTAGCATCTCTGTTGAACTCTACATCTTTCCCCAGACTCTTCCACCGAATTCAACTAAATTACCATAATCCCTTAACTAATCGAAAACTTATACGAAAATACGCGAAATGCCTCATTTCTCATTACCTTCCCACTCTTGAAGTGACATCTCTATCATACTCTACATCTTTCCCGAGACTCTTCCACCGAATCCAACTAAATTACCCGAATCCCTTAATTAATCGAAGATGCCTACGAAAATACGCGAAACGCCTCATTTCCGGATGACCCTCTCACTTTTCAAATAGCATCCCTGTCTGACTCTACACCTTTCCCGGGACTCTTAGACCGAATCCAACTAAATTACCCGGATCCCTTTACTAATCGGAGACTCCCACGAAAATACTCGAAACGCCCCTTTCCTGACGCCCTCTCACTTTTTAAGTGTCATCTCTGTCCTACTCTACATCTTTCCCGAGACTCTTCCACCGAATCCAACTAAATTGCCCAAATCCCATAACTAATCGAAGATGCCTACGAAAATCCGCGAAACGCCTCATTTCCTGATTCCCTCTTACTTTTTAAGAAGCATCTCTGTCGGACTCTACATCTTTCCCGAAACTTTTCGACCGAATCCAACTATATTGCCCGAATCCCTTAACTAATCAAATACGCCTACGAAAATACGCGACACACCTCATTTCTGAAGACCGTCTCACTTTTCAAGTAGCATCTCTGTCGGACTCTGCAGCTTCCCCGAGACTCTTAAACCGAATCCAACTAAATTACACGGATCCCTTAACTAATCGGAGACTCCTACGAAAATAAACGAATCGCCTCTTTCCTGATGCCCTCTCACTTTTTAAGTAGCATCTCTGTCGGACTCTACAACTTTCCCGAGATTCTTCCACCGAATCCAACTAAATTGCCCGAATCACTTAACTAATCGAAAACGCCTACTAAAATACGCGAGACGTCTCTTTCCTGATGCACTCTCACTTTTTAAGTAGCACCTCTATCGGACTCTACATCTTTCCCGAGACTCTCCGACCGAATCCAACTAAATTGCCCGAATCACTTAACTAATCGAAAACGCCTACGAAAATACGCGAGACGTCTCTTTCCTGATGCCCTCTCACTTTTTAAGTCGCACCTCTATCGGACTCTACATCTTTCCCGGGACTCTTCGACCGAATCCAAATAAATTGCCTGAATCCCTTAACTAATCGGAAACACCTACGAAAATACGCGACACCCCTCATTTCTGAAGACCCTCTCACTTTTCAAGTAGCATCTCTGTCGGACTCTGCAGCTTTCCCGAGACTCTTAGACTCAATCCAACTAAATTATCCGGATCCCTTAACTAATCGAAGACGCCTACGAAAATACGCGAGACGCCTCATTTCCGATGACCCTCTCACTTTTCAAGTAGCATCTCCGTCGGACTCTACATCTTTCACGAGGCTCTTCCACTGAATCCAACTAAATTACCCGGATCCCTTAACTAATCGGCGACTCCTACGAAAACACACGAGACGCCTCTTTTCTGATAACCCTCTCACTCTTCAAGTAGCATCTCTGTCGGACTCTACATCTTTCCCGAGACCCTTCGACCGAATCCAAATAAATTGCCCGAATCCCTTAACTAATCGGAAACACCTACGAAATACGCGACACCCCTCATTTCTGAAGACCCTCTCACTTTTCAAGTAGCATCTCCGTCGGACTCTACATCTTTCCCGAGACTCTTAGACTAAATCCAACTAAATTATCCGGATCCCTTAACTAATCGAAGACGCCTACGAAATACGCGAGACACCTCATTTCCGATGACCCTCTCACTTTTCAAGTAGCATCTCCGTCGGACTCTACATCTTTTCCTAGACTCTTCGGCCGAATCCAACTAAATTGCCCGAATCCCTTAACTAATCGAAGACTCCTACGAAAATACACGAGACGCCTCTTTCCTGATGCCCTCTCACTTTTTAGGTAACATCTCTGTCGGACTATACATCTTTCCCGAGACTCTTCCACCGAATCCAACTAAATTGCCCAAATCCCATAACTAATCGAGGATGCCTACGAAAATACGCGAAACGCCTCATTTCCTGATTCCCTCTTACTTTTTAAGAAGCATCTCTGTCGGACTCTACATCTTTCCCGAAACTCTTCGACCGAATCCAACTAAATTGCCCGAATCACTTAACTAATCGAAAACGCCTACGAAATATGCGAGCCGCCTCTTTTCTGATAACCCTCTCACTCTTCAAGTAGCATCTCTGTCGGACTCTACATCTTTCCCGAGACTCTTCGACCGAATCCAAATAAGTTGGCCGTATCCCTTAACTAATCGGAAACACCTACGAAAATACACGACACCCCTCATTTCTGAAGACCCTCTCACTTTTCAAGTAGCATCTCTGTAATACTCTGCAGCTTTCCCGAGACTCTTAGACCGAATCCAACTAAATTACACGGATCCCTTAACTAATCTGAGACTCCTATGAAAATAAACGAAACGCCGTTTTCCTGATACCCTCTCACTTTTCAAGTAGCATCTCTGTCGGACTCTACATCTTCCCCGAGACTCTTCGACCGAATCCAACTAAATTTCCCGAATCCCATAACTAATCGAAAATGCCTACGAAAATACGCGAGACGTCTCTTTCCTGATGCCCTCTCACTTTTTAAGTAGCACCTCTGTCGGACTCTACATCTTTCCCGAGACTCTCCGACCGAATCCTACTAAATTGCCCGAATCACTTAACTAATCGAAAACGCCTACGAAATATGCGAGCCGCCTCTTTTCTGATAACCCTCTCACTCTTCAAGTAGCATCTCTGTCGGACTCTACATCTTTCCCGAGACTCTTCGACCGAATCCAAATAAGTTGGCCGTATCCCTTTACTAATCGGAAACACCTACGAAAATACACGACACCCCTCATTTCTGAAGACCCTCTCACTTTTCAAGTAGCATCTCTGTCGGACTCTACACCTTTCCCGGGACTCTTAGACCGAATCCAACTAAATTACCGGGATCCCTTTACTAATCGGAGACTCCCACGAAAATACACGAAACGCCCCTTTCCTGATGCCCTCTCACTTTTTAAGTATCATCTCTGTCCTACTCTACATCTTTCCCGAGACTCTTCCACCGAATCCAACTAAATTGCCCAAATCCCATAACTAATCGAAGATGCCTACGAAAATCCGCGAAACGCCTCATTTCCTGATTCCCTCTTACTTTTGAAGAAGCATCTCTGTCGGACTCTACATCTTTCCCGAAACTCTTCGACCGAATCCAACTAAATTGCCCGAATCCCTTAACTAATCAAATACGCCTACGAAAATACGCGACACACCTCACTTCTGAAGACCGTCTCACTTTTCAAGTAGCATCTCTGTCGGACTCTGCAGCTTTCCCGAGACTCTTAAACCGAATCCAACTAAATTACACGGATGCCTTAACTAATCGGAGACTCCTACGAAAATAAACGAAACGCCTCTTTCCTGATGCCCTGTCACTTTTTAAGTAGCATCTCTGTCGGACTCTACATCTTTCCCGTGATTCTTCCACCGAATCCAGCTAAATTGCCCGAATCACTTAACTAATCGAAAACGCCTACGAAAATACGCGAGACGTCTCTTTCCTGATGCCCTCTCACTTTTTAAGTCGCACGTCTATCGGACTCTACATCTTTCCCGGGACTCTTCGACCGAATCCAACTAAATTGCCCGAATCACTTAACTAATCGAAAACGCCTACGAAATATGCGAGCCGCCTCTTTTCTGATAACCCTCTCACTCTTCAAGTAGCATCTCTGTCGGACTCTACATCTTTCCCGAGACTCTTCGACCGAGTCCAAATAAGTTGCCCGAATCCCTTAACTAATCGGAAACACCTACAAAAATACGCGACACCCCTCATTTATGAAGACCCTCTCACTTTTCAAGTAGCATCTCTGTCGGACTCTGCAGCTTTCCCAAGACTCTTAGACTGAATCCAACTAAATTATCCGGATCCCTTAACTAATCGAAGACGCCTACGAAAATACGAGAGACACCTCATTTCCGATGCCCCTCTCACTTTTCAAGTAGCATCTCTGTCGGACCCTACATCTTTCCCGAGGCTCTTCCACCGAATCCACCTAATTTTCCGAATCCCATAACTAATCGAAGACGCCTACGAAAATACGCATAACGCCTCATTTCCGATGACCGTCTTACTTTTCAAGTAGCATCTCTGTCGGACTCTACATCTTTTCCTAGACTCTTCGGCCGAATCCAACTAAATTGCCCGAATCCCTTAACTAATCGAACACGCCTACGAAAATACGCGAAACGCCTCATTTCCGATGACCCTCTACTTTTCAAGTAGCATCTCTGTCGGACTTTACATCTTTCCCGAGACTCTTCCACCGAATCCAAATAAATTACTCTAATCCCTTAACTAATCGAAGACGCCCACGAAAATACACGAAACGCCTCATTTCCACCTTATCTATAAATTCTCTGTCGGGCTCTGCATCTTTCCCGAAGTTTTTCGGCCGAATCCAACTAAAACGTCCGAATCCTTTAACTAATCGAGAACGCCTACGAAAATACACCATACGCTTCATTTCCGATAACCTTCTCACCTTTTTTTTTATTCAAGACTTCTATGTCAGACTCATTTTTTTTTTGCAAATTTTTTACCAAAACTACTTGATGCGTACGGTCATTATTATTTTTGCTATATTGGACCGTCTAGAACCTACTATTTTTACGATCCCACAGGAGCCATTTTTTTAATATTTTTTAAAGAACGGCATCATATTTGTTCCCCATTGGGGTCGAAAAAAAAAATGAAATTGGGCGCCCAAAAAATTTTTCCGAAGGGGGCCGAAATTAAAAAAGTTTCGAAAAAATTTTCCCCCATTTTAGACACCCCCACCAAAAAAAAAAAATCCAAAAAATTTTTTTTACCAAAAAAACGTCACTGACCTTTATTTGGCAGCTGTCATCGAAATGTTTAAAAATTTTAGTCTAGAACTCACTATTTCTACGGCCCCGCAGGGGCCATTCCATTACTATATCTTAAATAGAGCCCCGCAGGGGCTCTGAACTTTTTATTTTTTTTCTCAAATTTTAATCCTAAAATCCTGAATTTTTTCCAACTCCCGACCCCGCGACCCCATGTCGGACTCTACTTTTTCCCGAAATTTAAAAACCGTCTTTCAACTAAAAACCCCGAGATAAAACTACTGATATAGAGGGTCAGCCTCGCAGAGATAGGTTAGGCAAGCCAGACCCGTAGGGTCTGGCGCCGCCTAACCTAGTGTGTTTATTAAAATTTGTTTTTGTGTAAGTTTTTGTATTTTGAAATGTGTTTATATTATCTTTTTTTGATTTTATTATAAGAAATGTTGTGTAATGATCCGTAATACTCGTCTGAATTATACCTGTAGTGACTGTGCCTATGAAATTTTTTTTTTGATCAAAATATGGTCTATACAAGACTGTCTATCAATGCTTATTTCCCTTGTTGGTTTATTTAGTGATAATGTAAAGCCAATACTGTATAAACTATTTAAGTATGTTTCTGATATATTGTTTGAGGTTAAAATATCAATATTTATATCACCAATTATAATTTGATTATTATCATGAAATGTTGATATATGCGTTTGCAAATTATTTATAAATTGTAATGGGTCCAGTGACGGGGATCTGTATATTGCCCAAATAATATAAGTTTGACTATTTTTTGTTATTTTAATTTTAGTATTGTAGTATTGTTCCATTCCTTCTTAAATTATTAATGTCTATGGAATATGGGCATAAACTTTTGTGACAATAAACAATGTCTTTAAATGTAATTGATATAAAAAAATCTGACCTGTTATAGATGTGGGGAATCGACGTAGATTAATCCTAGATATGTTACCTTTTGGGTAGTGGGAGGAACAGATACAGTTTCTGCTAAAATCCTGATATTTTATTCCTAGCGTTCCTTCCGAGTTTAGATTACCTTGACCTTTATTCCTTGGGGATCATGGAGGGGACTTGAAGTTTTCTGATATCTATCCGGTTCGTCTGGACCAATATTTGGGGATGTACAAATGTACGAGACCTTGCTAGTGGACTGTATGTGAATTTTAATAATACTGGGTTTTAACTTCAAGTAACAACTTTAATATTACTCCAGGAAACGTAGGCTCAAGGTGGAAAACTATATAGGATTTGATTTTTATTTTTTTTTATACTGATCTTGGGATGCTCAATTTGGGTCTGAGTTTGAGGGACACAGCTGTCCCCGGAACATCCCCATCCACCCCCCCAAAGGGTCTTTTCTTTGCTTTTTGCTTTATATCGAGCTTCTGGTGCATGCTATCGAAAAAGTACCTATATTGAAAATTAAAGAGGAATAAACAGTGCACAATATGAGCCATGTTTGGTTGTTCTACGTCAAACCGTTTCTTTGCACGGGCACCTCAAAGTTGGCCCTCCCTTTGAAATAGACACTTCGTAATTTTTTTATTGTGGCTCACAGACAATACTAATTAAAAATAAAACATATGGCAGTTTGTCACCGATAAATACCTGATTTTTTGGTATATATCTGTTTTTTCTGACATTGCTCTTTTTCGAGATACAGGGTCGTCCATCCTAAAATTCACTCCATCGTATCACATTCATAAAGGATAGTTCAAAATTTATGGTATTATAGACTTCAACGTGCTGTTTGAAAATACGTATCAGACGACCAGATTTTTTCGCCGGAACTACCCCTTAACCTAAAAAAAGCGTTTTTAGGTTAGGTTTTTCTTTAATATTCGTTCTTCAGGGCACTCTATGAGAAATCGTCACGTATTGTTGTATACTCGCTTGTATGGTTTATGTATAGGTTTCATAATAATTTTTTTTTACAACACCCTGTATTCGAAATTTTTTTTTTATAGAGGGTTCTAAAAAAATATTTTTTTAACGTTTTCTAATACGCATATGTTTTTACTATATGCCATCTACTTTGTATATCTCTATATGGTTTGTTAATTAGACTACCCCTTCACCCCAAAATCGATACCGCGGCGTAACAGTTTATCAGAAAATTACATTATTCATGTTTGCACATATTCTATACGCATGTATGTATTGCAAACGTTTTCCTCAAATATTTTCTCTGAGGGTTATTAAAAACAAATATTCTTTTACCGCCTTTTAATACGCATATATTATGTAGCTACTATGTACAGTATTCTTCTGTTCTAAGTGTATTTACGACAGAAATACATTGACAATGAGTAAACGTTACTTATGCTGACTGTACTGCTTTCCACACCACCTGAGAGGTAGAGTATTTGGCGAGTTTTTTTTAATTGTGGTATCCCCATTAGGGCTACTCCACAGCGATAAATCGTCCCAGTTTATAAAACGTGCGTCGCTTAATTCCGGAAGGACCCGGTTGCGCTACGTCCTCTTCGAAATCAATGTCAAGTTCGTCCGCATCTTCTGTAACGTCCGCATAGCCGATCAGTTGTTCATCGTCGTAGTCCTCTTCCACATTAATTTCGATTTCTAGCATGTTCGTAAGGCCTTCGTTGCAATTTGTGCAAATACTTGAGCAGTTTAAGCCTGCTTTACGACACCCGCACACGCGGCGACAGTCCTTGCATTTGCAGGAAATAAGCCTCAGTAATTTTTCAGGAGCTTGTGACTGTAGTGTATACCTACACAAGAAGGACTGTCGCCGCGCGTGCGGATGTCGTAAAGCAGGCTTAAACTGCACAAATTGCAACGAAGGCTGTACGAACATCCTGAAAACGAAATTAATGTGGAAGAGGACTACGACGATGAACAACTGATCGGCCAAGCGGACTTTACAGAAGGTGCGGACGAACTTGACATTGATTTCGAAGAGGACATAGCGCAACCGGGTCCTTCCGAAATTAAGCGACGCAAGTTTTATTAACGGGGACGATTTATCGCTGTGGAGTAGCCCTAATGGGGATACCACAATTAAAAAAACCTCGCCAAATACTCTACCTCTCAGGTGGTGTGGAAAGGAGTACAGTCAGCATAAGTAACGTTTACTCATTGTCAATGTATTTCTGTCGTAAATACACTTAGAACAGAAGAATACTGTACATAGTAGCTACATAATATATGCGTATTAAAAGGCGGTAAAAGAATATTTGTTTTTAATAACCCTCAGAGAAAATATTTGAGGAAAACGTTTGCAATACATACATGCGTATAGAATATGTGCATAACATGAATAATGTAATTTTCTGATAAACTGTTACGCCGCGGTATCGATTTTGGGGTGAAGGGGTAGTCTAATTAACAAACCATATAGAGATATACAAAGTAGATGGCATATAGTAAAAACATATGCGTATTAGAAAACGTTAAAACAATATTTTTTTTAGAACCCTCTATAAAAAAAAAAATTTCGAATACAGGGTGTTGTAAAAAATAATAATTATGAAACCTATACATAAACCATATAAGCGAGTATAACAATACGTGACGATTTCTCATAGATTGCCCTGAAGAGCGAATATTAAAGAGAAACCTAACCTAAAAACGCTTTTTTAGGTTAAGGGGTAGGTAGTTCCGGCGAAAAAATCTGCTCGTCTGATACGTATTTTCAAACAGCACGTTGAAGTCTATAATACCATAAATTTTGAACTATCCTATATGAACAACCCCGGTGATACGATGAAGTGAATTTTAGGATGGACGACCCTGTATCAGTGAAGAACGATCACAGAGAAGCGACAGTGCCGGCGGAACGTTTGAAGTTCTATGACCCAGCCGATTTGAAGTAAACACACACGTTTACACTGAGAGAAACTATCCTTTTGGTACATGTACACCGAGATGTACACTGAGCGAACTGCATGACAGTGTATTATATAATATTGTTCATCGCAATTAGAGGGCATGGGTAAATGTTATAAAATGTAGACCAATTAAAATATTTATAATCTCAATTGCAAAACTTTGGCATTATTTATAATAAAATATAAATTAGTTTGATTCACATATAAACTAATATTAGAGATGTTTAATGCATTTCTTAAAATACATTTTAGAAGGATTTTGTGCCACATTCACACACTTATATTTATTATTAATAATATGTGTTAATAGTATGTATATAAAAATAAAACAAGATGTTTCACAACAAATATTTTTATTTATATATGGGTTAAAATTTTCAATTTTCTATCTACTTTATTTATTTTGAAATCCCTATTAGTATATTTAACAGAATAAAATATTTTAATACTTTTTCCTGATGTAATGTGTTCGCATATACCTACCTATTTCAATTTACTTCATAGCGTTTTTATAACCTAAATAAGTATTTCGTTTACTTTGTCTTTAATCGTTAAATGAAATAGATTTAATAGTCGTTATTTTACTGCTTGAACAAATATTTTCAATATACTTAGGTATAACCTAAAAACATATTGAAATATACGCAAGTGACAAGTGACAACAACACACCATAGTTGGCGCATGCGCGTACGAAAACTGTTCACGCTGAAAGCCTTTATGTCGCTTCTCTGTGATCGTTCTTCTCTGCCTGTATTGTATCTCGAAAAAGAGCAATGTCAGAAAAAACAGATATATACCAAGAAATCAGGTATTTATCGGTGATAAACTGCCATATGTTTTATTTTTAATTAGTATTGTCTGTGAGCCACAATAAAAAAATTACGAAGTGTCTATTTCAAAGGGAGGGCCAACTTTGAGGTGCCCGTGCAAGGAAACGGTTTGACGTACAACAACCAAACATGGCTCATATTGTGCAATGTTTATTCCTCTTATAAAGCAAAAAGGAAAAAAATGCCCTTTGGGGGGTGCATGGGGATGTTCCGGAGACAGCTGTGTCCCACAAACTCAGACCCAAATTGAGCATCCCTAACCAGTATAAAAAAAAATAAAAATCAAATCCTATATAGTTTTCCACCTTGAGCCTACGTTTCCTGGAGTATATCGTAAACAATATGTTTAGATAAATACATGCTATTATTTAATTAATTAATATTAACTCTTGAAAAGGAAATAAATAATTTATGAAATGCCACAAATAACATTTAAACAATATTAACTCTTGTCAAAAAAGACATTACATTCATATCAACAACCAAAAACAATCAAACCGCGTCGTCAATAGCTTACCGAACAATATAACTAAAATAGGTAATCATTAATCAAGTTACTGAAACTGAACACCGGTCACAATAATAAAGAAATTTTGTGAGAATTATTCTTTTGCGAGTAGGTCAGCTCTATCATTTCCCTCTATATCACAGTGTGCTTTAACCCATACCATTGAGTAAATAATATAAAGAGGCGCAACCGTCAAGGGGCCGAGATTTTAGTGTTGTATTTTTTTGCCAATAACCATAGAATTATCTACAATATTTAGGACTATGCAACCGAATTACAAATTACCTTCCCGTAGCACTAAAAATTGTTAACAATCTTGAAGCTATTGGCAAAAAAATACAATACTAAAATCTCGGCCCCTTGACGGTTGCGTCTCTTTATATTATTTACTCAATGCCCATACCAAATCTATAGATTTATTTATCGATGCCAAATTATTATATTTATTTAATGTCACATAGTACGCGGTTAGTGTAAAGTTTGGCGGAACGGTTTTCAAGAGCCCTCAACACTGACATAGAGTCTGTGAAAATTACAAATTTGTCATGCTCATTGTCCTTTATCCAGTCAAGTGCGGAAGAAATTGCCAAGGCTTCTGCTGTATGTGTAGTTGTATCTTTGTGTAAAGTTTCATGGTAGCTTTCATTGGTTGATGCTATATATACACCAAAACCTACTCCATTGACTGATTTGTATCTATCTGTGTAAATATGAAACTGATTTGTATATTGTTTTAAAATGTTCTTTATTTGTAGTTTGTTAAGGGTTGGTATGTCTTAGTATGTCGGAAATTGAATATTTATTTTGTGAAAGACTGATTCGTATGGTATGGTTTTAAAATTGGTAACATATTTGATTTCAATAAGTTAATGTCCTGCATGTTCGTATCAATGAAAGCAACTGTTATTGGCGGAGAATTTTTTTTTATCCAGTAACTGTTAGTTAATACATGCGTGTTTACAATGCTGATGTTCTTTACGAATTGTTCCTCGAAATTTCTCAATTTTAAAATGAACCTTTCTGCTAAAAATAGTCTTCTAATGAACAACGGTGGTTCCCTAGCCTCTACTAATAATGCCTCTACTGGAGTTGAGCGTAGTGCTCCTAAAGATATCCTTATGGCTTTATATTGTACTATATCTAGTTTATGTAACAGGGTATTGCAGGCGGCGCCATATAATATGCAGCCGTAATCAAGAATAGAGCGAGTGTAAGCTTTGTAAAAAATTAGACATGTTTCTGGGTGTGCTCCCCATTTTTTGGATGTTACCAACTTCAGAATATTTATGCTCTTTTCACATTTCGCAATACATGAAAAGATCTGGTTTTTCCACGTGAGTTTCATGTCCAAAATGATTCCTAGGTATTTGAAAGAATTGTTTACTGGTATTTTTAGTTCTCCTATGTTGAGATGATTAACTACAGACAATCTATGTCTCGTAAAATACACATTGGCTGACTTTTCAAGTGAGAGATCTAGATTTTGTAACGTCTTTTCTAACGCCAAACCATGTGACTGTTTGGGCGTTAAAACAGGTAACGTCTTTTGCTTACGGGTAGCTGGTTTGGAGAAGTTATCCAGGTTTCATGTATTAGTAATAAATAGAAAGTCCACAGTATAAATGAAACAGTTTATTTCTTCACACAAATAGTCAAGTATCGGAATATATCAGGTACAGGTAATCTCTTTACATATTCATACATAAAATAATTTATGTCTTGAACAAACAGTCAAGTATCGGAAAGTATCAGGTACAGGTAATCTTTTTACAGGCTAGATATGTTATACATATAATATCGTAATATAATCGGCGGAGTGTAATGTCGGGACGGTAAGCTATACAATATTATTATATAACATGCGGAGTGTAATAACGGAGTGATAAACGGTGGCTTCAGCTTCACGTGCTGCGGTGTAGTACGGTACCTATTTAATAACGGCAGGACCAGCTCAACACGCTGAAGGCCTACAGTCAACAAATAGACCGACGGAGAGACGACGGCGGTTCGGTACCTATTTAATAACGGCAGGACCAGCTCAACACGCTGAAGGCCTACAGTCAACAAATAGACCGACGGAGAGACGACGGCGGTTCGGTACCTATTTAATAACGGCAGGACCAGCTCAACACGCTGAAGGCCTACAGTCAACAAATAGACCGACGGAGAGACGACGGCGGTTCGGTACCTATTTACCGACGGCAGGACCAGCTCAACACGCTGAAGGCCTACAGTCGTCAAATAGACCGACGGTGACGGCGGACGCTTCGGTAACTATTTACTAACGGCAGGACCAGCTCAACACGCTGAAGCCCTACGGTCAACAAACAGACCGACGGACGTCGGGGCGGCGGAACAGACAGGTCGACTGACTACCGTACACCAGGAGGTCTAGCTCAGCACGCTACAAACCCCAAGGCAACAATAGACATTCGGCCGGGCGGCTACGTCGTTGGATTCGATATTCTACTAACCGTGGTCAAGCTCAGCACGCTTAAGACCCCCCTATCACCCAGCTCAGCTCGCTGTAGGTGACTGTCAGTGAAATACTGAATACATTAGCAGTTTTCGGCTTGGTATTTATACCAAAATATGACCCTGGTTCGCGTGACGTATGGCTCGGTATTTGCCTACGCATGAGAACGTCCGTTAAGCGGAGATTTCAATAACCAATTTCGAATTTATTACACTCTGCATTGACGCGGTGACTTCAATTTTGTGGCTGTCTATGCTTAGCAGTTCTGGTTAAACGGATATTCTAGTAATGAATTTATAATTCATTACAATTTAATTACGAGAAGTATTGTTTGCACACGAATATAATGTGCCGCAGAACTGTGTGACAATTTGGTAATGACTTTTCTGTGCAATGTATAACAAAGTCATCTGCATACTGTAGACATTTTATTCTATCATCCCAGAGTAGATGAAAGTCGAAAGTATATAAATTAAAGAGAAGAGGACTTAACACCGAACCCTGTGGCAGACCTTGAGAGGATATTCGAGGACCATGTATAGTATTGTTGATTTTAAGAGATATATTTCTATTTACAAAAAGTTTAACTATGTTGGTAGCACATACCTTTAGAATTTTAAGATCTATTAGTTTTTCTAAAAGAATGGTTAGATCTACATTATCATAAGCACTCGTAATATCAAGAAAAAAAGCAGACAAATATTTATTTTCTGAATAGCAGTTTTGTATGACGGATGGTCGAGATGGTAGAGTACCTGCCTCTCACCCAAAAATCCCGGGTTCGAATCCCGGTCGTGGCAATGGAAAATACTGTGAGAGGGATTTTTCCATTATACACGAATATTGGATGTGGGTCTCTTGTATTTAAATGTGTAGCCCCCTCCCGCACAAGGCTCTGCCTTCTGGGATAAAGGGGGTCGTAATTACATGTGGTGTGGTGTATATCAGTAATTAAATGTGTGAGACAATTAATGGTACCCTTGCCCCTTCTGTAACCAAATTGTGGGTCTGGTAACATGTAATTATTTTCTAGCCACCACTCCAATCGATTTTTTATTATTCTCTCAAGGGTCTTTAATATACAGGACATGAGTGTTATTGACCTATATGATTTGATGTCAATATGGTTTTTACCAGCTTTGTGAATTAGGATAATAATGGATTTTTTAATCTCCTTACAATCTTGACCATGTAGAAAAATGTCATTGTAAATTTCACAGAGAAATATTTTTGCTTTTAAGGGTAAGTTTAATATCATGGTATACGTAATTGAATCTTTACCTGGTGCTGTGTTGCTATTATTTTTTATATTGTACTGCAGTTCATTCAATGTAATTGGTTTTGTTAAACATTGGTCTGGGACAGGAGGATACCAGGGTAATTCATTTGTAACACTCGCTGGGGATAAATTATCTAAATATTCATTAATTTGTTCACTGTTAAGGTGACAGTGATTGTTTCTGTTAATTTTAATGCTACGAGCCATATTCCATATTTTGGTAGGGGATGTGGAGGGGTTAAGTGCGTTGGAGAATTGTATCCAACTTTCTTTTGCTTTCTCCTTATATGTATATTTGCACTTCGCAGTAATTTGTTTGCATTTCAAAAACTTCTCTAATGTCCTGTTTTTTTTGTATTCTTTGAAATGGTCTTTTTTCTCTATATCTAACTTTGTACAGTCATCAGTGGGTGTGGTTTTGTCGGATTGAATGGTTTACTAATTGGCTTTCATTTGCTGCCGTCTCTATAGCGTCAAGTAAGAATTTTCTTTTTTTTTGAGGTGTCTGTGAGATATGGGGCATTATTAAAAGTGTCATTTATTACAAATTCATATGTTTCCCAGTGCGCTTTTTTTACTTTCCATCTAACAGACGAATTTGGTCAGTCTGTTTTTTTTTGTCCACACTGTATCATAATTGGATAATGATCTGAGCCATGTGTTATCCAACGACTGCCATAATGTGATATTAGCTATATGAGGTGAAACAAAAGTAATGTCTGGTACCGAATTCGTAATAGCTGGAGACGAAAGTCCCGTCCGGGAACCATTATTTAAAATAATTATATTATTAAAGTGACTTAACGTATCATTAAGTAGCTTTCCTTGTGCATTTTCAATTGAAGAACCCCACATGTCATGGTGCGTATTGAAATCCCCACCTACGATGAATTCTGATGGTAATTGATTAAAAATATTATCCCAATCCGTAGTTTTTTATTAATGTTCGGCGGTTTATAAATTGAGACAATGGCAACATCTTTTTCATCAACTTGTATAGAGACTGCATACAATTCTATGCCAAGGTTGTAATTAGGAATGAAGTTAATAATTTTATAGTCGAATTTAACAGAAATAAAACTGCAACTCCGCCTTTGCCATCAGGGCGGTCTTTGCTTATTCTGTTGTAGCCTTTCATACTTAATCAACAATTGGGCTTGAACCAGGTTTCTTGTAAAATCGCAATATCGAATTTTTTCTCTGCTTTTAATTGGGCAAAAAACTTAGAATTTGAATTTACTGAACGTATATTCCATTGTAATATGTTAAGAGTGAACATTATGTCTCAGAAAAATTTGAAAACAAATCATTAAAAGAGGTTTCTATTTTGTTTGAGAGCCCTGCTAAATCTAACTCCTTTATACCTGATTGAAAAAATATAGTTTGAATTAAATTTAAAACTCCTTTTATAATTTCAATTTTTACTTGATCCACTGATGTGGTTGTGTGGGGGTTACTTTGAATTGGTGGACCACAGAATGACCTAGGGTATTCTCTTTGAATTGGATCAAAATGAGGTGATTCTAGTGCTCTTCTCTTTTTCGAATTAGTAGGAGGACGTATTGTCCTTGTGTTGGCAGATGATTGTGATGATTGTCTGTTATTTAGTGGTGTAGGAAGAATTGGGAAAGCATTGGTGTCATCAACTAATGGTGCAAACCTGTTACTTTTGAGACTATTAGCGTAAGAGGGATTCAATGAAATTTTTTCAGCTTCTTTAAAGGATACGTTTAATTTAGCCATTGTTTTTTTCACTTCTTGTTGCTTAACGTACATGGGACAGTCTTTTGAAAGAGAGCTGTGTGTTTGTGCTTGGTAATGGATCAGAATACATTTTTGGGGTTTTCGCAAACACCTTCATGAGAAAGACTGCATGTATGACATTTGTTGATTTTAGCCCGACATTGTTTGGAGGTATGTCCAAAAAGTAAACATTTGAAACATTGTATAACAGGAGAAATATAATGTTGCACCTCATACCTTACCTTATTTATACAGATAAGTCCAGGATGCTTCGAACACGACAGGGATTGGGACGAATATACTAGTGGCCGACAACTCGCCTCAGTTCGAAATTTGTACATTAGAAGGGCGTGTCAGTGCGTTGTGACCAGTAGTGTGGCCACTCACTGCTCAGCTTCAGCAGTCAGCACGTCAGTAGACTGTTAGTATCAAATTATCAATAGTATCTCATTAACCGATGTAGAACTCATGTCTAAAAGGAATTTTATTTACGTATTCTGGACCAACGTTTCAAAATTTTTCTAACTTCAATAAACCATGCTAGGAATTAATTAATTAATTATTGTAATTTTAAAAAATCTCAACACACATTTAAATATTTCCATTGTTTGTTTTTTCGCAACAAAAATGTGACTTTTTACAATTCTCTTTCTTTGTTGGATATGCATTGTTTATAAATGACTTTATTTAGGCTTTATACAAGCATAATAACAAAAACATATCCAATTTGATATACTCACATTTTTTATCATGCATTAAAGAAGATCCAATAAACTTAGTAATTGTATGTTTAGAGATGAAACATCAATGTGAATAATCAAATTGGATATGTTTATGTCTTTTGTTATTATGCTTGTATAAAGCCTAAATAAAGTCATTTATAAAAAATGTGATTCTGCAACACAAAATTAATTGTCGCTGCACCTCGAGTGTTGCAGGAGACTAATAAAAATTATTATAAAATAAAAGAATCCAAGCAAGGAATAGTAGACACGAGAGCCATCGGCTACAGCGCGGAGATTCACGATTCCCGGGCACTATGTCCGCTTGCCTGCCTACAACTGGCACAAGTAAATCGCGCAAGCTAAAACCCATGTTCGAACCTCCTCGGTCTTTATTTTATAGACATATTGGGGTACCTCAGTTCCGACAAAAGTAACTAACACAGTTTGAGTAGGTATTTGTTCTGAAGTTTTATTATTTTTATCAGCTAACCGAGTGATACGTTTCAAACTTTTGACAGCAATATTGCTTTTTATACGAGAGAGAATTTGTTCCTCTGTGAAATACGTATCCACAAAACGTATTACACCTTTTTTTTCAACACAATGCTGTGGAACATAAGCTACTAAATTATTTTCTGTAAATATTTTATGTTGTACCAAATTATTAGCTATTACTGGTGATGTTACTTCTATTTTAACTCGATTACGACCAACAGCTGAGAATTCCTTGATATAGCAGTCGTATTCATTAAATTTTTTCAACAAATGCCCCAGTCTCATCGGATGTAAGGTACCAATATTTAAAAACTTGTGCTCCACAAATATATAATACGGACTTGTATCCTATGTGCGATATTTATTTACCAACTTATCCCTGGCGTTTTTATTTAGATTTCTTTCCAACTCTTGCTCCATGTCTGTTTGCTTTTCTCCTTCATCACTGCTTAATATATGTATTACACCATCATCGTTAGGAGGGGGCCTCCCTCCTGTATCTACACTCATTTGACACAGTTGCACAAAGGCACAATTTGTTTTTTTATAAATTATAACTTCACTAAAGATGTTTTTATCACTATAGCACCGATTTACATACGCACTAACCGATTGCTCGAAATGAATCTGCAATAAAAAATTAATGTTTACGTTTATCTGTCACCTCCGCCAACTACAAAAATCGTACAATAATGGATCACTTTAACACGTTCACTGCCGGACGTTTTTTATTGTACTTTCCGTTCAGGCCGGGGGCATATTCAATGTGGGGTCAAAATTTTGATTCTTTGAGCCATGATGCACAGAAATGGATATCCACGAGTAATGAAGTAAAAATTTCAAATATTCGTCAACCCTGCTAAGAAAATCGTGAAAATATGTCTTGGTCATATTGACAAAAAAAAAAAAAAAAAATTCTCGGTCTTATAGACCGCGCCGGCGTGAACGGAAAATATTTTCTCGGTCATATAGACCGAGACGGCAGTGAACGTGTTAATGACTATTTCTATCACTTTAATGACGATTTTGAGGTACTTTAATCCCGATTTAAAAAAAAAAAAACATTTATTCTACAGAACCATGCCTCAATATTTTATTGAGTATTTTAAATTAAATGGTAAACTGATTTTAAATAAAAATCAAATTACCAAATGCCCAAATAAAACGCATCCTATACTCTCTGTTATCACTCACTATGATAATTTACCTACTTACGTGTCTTTTGTATTTGTTATGTATGGTTGCATTCCTCACCATTTCTCATTGCACACGTTTTATTTTCATTTATTTTTCATTTAATCTGTATAATGTATATTTATGTATAATTCTAAAGCATACTGTTTCACTAATTTGTATTTGTAATTACCCCATCTTAAGTCGATATGAAATTCACAAAACAAGCTTTTGCTTGGGTGATTTCAGCTCGGCTTACTGATGACCAATATATTATATTATGTTTTTTTATATAAATTTAAACTTAACATATATTAAATATAGGTACTTACTATGTATATCTTTGAAATAAATATATATATATTTTTTCGGTTTCCCGAACCTAGTGCTGGACAGTCTCCCCGTGGCCTCCGACACCACAAAGAGAGAGCACCAGCGAATAATCTACAGCAACTCCCTACATCCTGCAGGGGTAATCACTGTAGATTCCAGACTCGTGTGCCCTAAGTAGACGAAGGGATCCCAGGATGACCGCTTTCTGCATTTGACCAGCCAACCATTTTGCCGATGTTTGGCAGGCAGGCATGGTCTTCAATGCGGAGAGCAGCGTGGGCTTCATACCTCCGAGTACACCAATTATCAGGACGACCATCTTGACAGAGTAGCCTGGGTAGCTTGAAGCTCGTACTGGAGATATCTGTATTTAGTCCGTTTCTCCTCCTCCTTTAAGGCGATGTTTGTCTCAGCAGGTGCTGAGAACTCGATGACATACATCACCTTGGTCTGATAGTCGAGGAGGACTATGTCAGGCTTATTGGCTTGAATTCGCCTGACGGTCGGGAACGAGTAGTTCCAGTAAATCCGGCATTTCTCGTTCTCGACAACGGACTCGATATCTCCGGGGATATAAGGCAGCACTGGTGTTTGGTCTATCTTGTACGAGTGCCGAAGATGGTAGTATAGCACTCGTAAAGCCGCGTTATGTCGTTGGATGTAGGCCGAAGTCGCATAAATCGGACACGCAGATAATAGATGCATGAGAGACTCCGACGCCTGACGGCAGATCCTGCAGTTGATATCAGGAACCTCTACAGTCTACAACCATCACGCGACTCCGATAGACCAATGTGTTAATAACACCATCTTGGCAGACCACAATGAACTCCTCGGTCTCCGACTTCAGCCCCGCTGACCTTAAAAATGCGAAGGTCTGCTCTGTCGATAAACCCAGTGCTTCTATGTTGTTATAGAAAACACCGTGCAGGGGTTTATCGACGTGCTGCCTGAACAGATTCCTCTGTTCGACAGCTTTAATCTGGGCTGTCAGACGATTCGGCGGAAGCTCAGTAACTGATTCTACGTCAGCACCTCGTCTGCCGCCTCGCCTGTAGTCGAACACGATACCGAGATCATCTGCTGCCCTGTGTGCTGCCTTAAACAATACAGCGCCAACTCCCACGGTTTCATGATCTCTATCTAACCGTAGAAGTGGATCCGAGCTCCTTAAGATGTTACATGCCATACCCAGTGCTACTCTGCCATGCATGACCTCCCGTTGACGTGGGAGGTACACACGAGGAACGGACGACCTAGGATAAATACTCCTATGAATATTTATCATCTTGCGGGTATCCCTGTCCAATTGGCGCAGCTCATCTACTCGCCATTTAAGTACTCCGAAGGAGTAGAGCAGAATCGGAATGGCAAGCATATTAGTGGCAGACACCTTGTTCTTCCCCGAAAGTTCAGAGGACCAAATCTTTCGGAGTCGGTGTCTGTACTTGCCACGGAGAGAATACTTTATTTGGTTCACATTCTGGATGTGACGTTGTTCCACACCCAGGTATGTGTAGGTCTCTCCGGCATCCAAATGTCGTAGGATGCTTCCGTCTGCGAGCTGCGCATCTTCGTGGAATTCCCCGCATCGTCCTCTCTTGAGGTGGACGACTGCGCATTTGTCCAACCCAAACTCCATTCCAATTGCCCGCGTGTATTCTTCGACCACCTTGAGAGCATTTTGAAGTTCTCGCTCTCCGGAGGTATAGAGTTTAAGGTCATGCATATAAAATAGATGGGTGATCTTATGCCTCCGGTTGCTGGGTGGCCCACACTGATACCCGCAGGTTTGGCGGAGTCCAACAGATAGCGGCAGCAGTGAGATGCAGAAGAGGAGAGGACTCATAGTGTCACCCTGAAACACTCCTCTCTTAAATGTCACCAACTCTGTCGAAACTCGCTCGGCACCGGATGTTATGGTGAAGCGAGTTCTCCAAAGTGGCAACAGTTGTTCGATGCATCTCACTAGTGGTGCTGGTACCGCAAGACATCCGAGCAAGTGTAACAAAAGCTCGTGGGATGTTGTATCAAATGCCTTGCAATAATCAATCCAGGCCATTGATAGATTCCGCTTGTACTGCACAGAATCCTGTGTAATACAGCGGTCTATCAGCAGGTTTTCCTTGCAACCTGCCAGGCCCTTCTTGGCACCACGCTGTTCGTTTATCTATTGGCAGACCGGATCAACAGACCTCAACATCCTGGTATACAAGATACGAGTAAATAACTTGTAGCAGGAGTTGAGGCAGGTAATCGGCCTATAATATTTTGGGTCAGACAGATCTCCCTTTTTGGGGATTAGCACAGTTCGCCCCTCGACAAACCAGTCCGGAATTTGCTGCCCCTCGTTCAACCATGAGTTGAAAACTCGGGCCAGATGGCGGTAGGTGGAAGGAAACTTCTTCCACCACCAGTTGTTTATACCATCTGGACCCGGGGCAGCGAAGTTCTTGGTTCCAACAAGTGCTTGTTGAACCTCTTCCGTACTGATTGCCGGGCACACTTCGTCTGGCTCTTCTAAGACTCTACGACAGACGACAGAGAGCCTCGAAGTGTGCTATGGCTGGAGTGTCATTATCGAATGAACTCACGACTTCGTAGATTCCTTTCCAGAAGGCTTCGACATTATCAACAGTTGGCGGATTTTCGACAACACGCTGTGGCTCTTGGAACAGGCGAGACGGGTTTGTTTGAAACAATTTGTTTTGTTCCAAACTCCGCATTCGCCTGACCAAAGTTCTCTTAATAGCCATAAGCACTCGAATCCTATCTAGACAGTGCTGCTTGATGGTCTGCAGCACTGTGCGATTTAGAGTGTGGTGTTGGCGTCTCAGTCCGGCTGCCACTCACCGGACCTTCGGTGTAAATGGTCTACCTGCGACTATATAATCCACCACACCCTGGATTCGAGAAGCGTGTTGCCTTGCTGATCGAATTTTAACTTCGATCTTCTGTACGCGCCGCTTAGCTTTCCGTCGGTCTATTTGTTGACTGTAGGCCTTCAGCGTGTTGAGCTGGTCCTGCCGTTAGTAAATAGGTACCGTACTACACCGCAGCACGTGAAGCTGAAGCAACCGTTTATCACTCCGTTATTACACTCCGCATGTTATATAATAATATTGTATAGCTTACCGTCCTGACATTACACTCCGCCGATTATATTACGATATTATATGTATAACATATCTAGCCTGTAAAAAGATTACCTGTACCTGATACTTTCCGATACTTGACTGTTTGTTCAAGACATAAATTATTTTATGTATGAATATATAAAGAGATTACCTGTACCTGATATATTCCGATACTTGACTATTCGTGTGAAGAACTAAACTGTTTCATTTATACTGTGGACTTTCTATTTATTACTAATACATGAAACCTGGATAACTTCTCCAAACCAGCTACCCGTAAGCAAAAGACGTTACCTGTTTTAACGCCCAAACAGAGTCACATAGTTTGGCGTTAGAAAAGACGTTACGACCAAAATATGTAACGTCTTTTCTAACGCCAAACTATGTGACTCTGTTTGGGCGTTAAAACAGGTAACGTCTTTTGCTTACGGGTAGCTGGTTTGGAGAAGTTATCCAGGTTTCATGTATTAGTAATAAATAGAAAGTCCACAGTATAAATGAAACAGTTTATTTCTTCACACGAATAGTCAAGTATCGGAATATATCAGGTACAGGTAATCTCTTTACATATTCATACATAAAATAATTTATGTCTTGAACAAACAGTCAAATATCGGAAAGTATCAGGTACAGGTAATCTTTTTACAGGCTAGATATGTTATACATATAATATCGTAATATAATCGGCGGAGTGTAATGTCAGGACGGTAAGCTATACAATATTATTATATAACATGCGGAGTGTAATAACGGAGTGATAAACGGTTGCTTCAGCTTCACGTGCTGCGGTGTAGTACGGTACCTATTTACTAACGGCAGGACCAGCTCAACACGCTGAAGGCCTACAGTCAACAAATAGACCGACGGAGAGACGACGGCGGTTCGGTACCTATTTACCGACGGCAGGACCAGCTCAACACGCTGAAGGCCTACAGTCGTCAAATAGACCGACGGTGACGGCGGACGCTTCGGTAACTATTTACTAACGGCAGGACCAGCTCAACACGCTGAAGCCCTACGGTCAACAAACAGACCGACGGACGTCGGGGCGGCGGAACAGACAGGTCGACTGACTACCGTACACCAGGAGGTCTAGCTCAGCACGCTACAAACCCCAAGGCAACAATAGACATTCGGCCGGGCGGCTACGTCGTTGGATTCGATATTCTACTAACCGTGGTCAAGCTCAGCACGCTTAAGACCCCCTATCACCCAGCTCAGCTCGCTGTAGGTGACTGTCAGTGAAATACTGAATACATTAGCAGTTTTCGGCTTGGTATTTATACCAAAATATGACCCTGGTTCGCGTGACGTATGGCTCGGTATTTGCCTACGCATGAGAACGTCCGTTAAGCGGAGATTTCAATAACTAATTTCGAATTTATTACACTCTGCATTGACGCGGTGACTTCAATTTTGTGGCTGTCTATGCTTAGCAGCTCTGGTTAAACGGATATTCTAGTAATGAATTTATAATTCATTACACTCCCCCGTTACGTTGCAAATGAAAAAAAAACAGGCAACACTATCAAGCAAAATCCTTAGAACTAATAAAAGTAACATTCATGTACATCAAAATAATCTTAAAACTATCATAAAATTGAAAAATGAAAAATACTCTTAACTAAAAACGTTCCTAACTATCTAAAAATATATATATACAAAAAAACACCCGAAAAACGAAAAATATGTTCTTACGTGCACTACACACACTACAGTCTTTGTATCCCGGGGACTTCACCACGGCTGGTTGTACCATCCAGGTTCCTTTGGCGGAACTTCCGTTTCCTCCTTGGCCTGGTTGGAATCTGCCCTGGTATACTGATGAAGACGATGTTTTTGCCCGGAGTTGTGGGTACTTCTGGGGTACCGGGCACATCGAAATCCTCGATTCTGGGGGTGGCACATCTGGGGCTGATGACGACAACTGGCTTTGGGCTGGGAGTATCACCAAAAAGGTGCCAAGCAACTCGTCCCACTGCGCTTGCCAGGCGCTGTTGTGGGACGAGTTGCTTGGCGGCAGCGTACACCGCGCTGTTGATCTGCCAGATGTTGGCATCTTCTGGAAGCTCCTCACTAACCAACGAATCCATTCATGCCAGGTCTTGTGGCTTTGGGTTAACCCTGGTGTTAAGGTTAACCCTCGTCCTTAAAGCGATATCGGTGTACTCAGGAGGATGTTCCTCGTCAGCTGGTATTTGCCGCGGGGGAAGTGCGGCAGGCACTTCCTCACGCTGACGAGGTGCCCTTACGTAACCTGTTCTGCGCAGGAAGGATACTTGATCTCTCAGATGTTGTTGAGAGAAGGCGCGATACTCCGGGTGCATATCGCACCACAACCGGTGTAATCGCGCCATGTATCCCCTGCGCTCAGGTTCGCTGCACTCGTAGCAGGTCAGCCGGTCATCCCTTAATACCTCCGTCCACCTAAAGCGTCCGTGTTCATTGCGGGGGTTGTCAACGTTGAGACCGTCCGGTGAGGCCCCTCCCATCTGTCTCTGACCCCCATCCGGTTGGGGTCGATTGTGAGGGGCCATTTCTGGGGTCTGTGGAACCAGAATAGGGGGGTGTTTCAGGGTGGTTAGCCCTGAAACCCCACGTCCGACATTTGTCAGAGAGGGTTACCCCTCTCCGTACAGGGTGCACCGCGTGGAGGTTGCCGGTCCGGTTTCGCACCCCTTATTATTATTATTATTATTATTATTATTATTTTTTTTTTTTTTTTCCGTTTCCGGAAGAAAGTGCTGGACAGTCTCCCTGTGGCCTCCGACACCACACAGAGTGAGCGCCAGCGAATAATCTACAGCAACTCCCCACATCCCGCAGGGTTGGTCACTGTAGATTCCAGACTCATGCGCCCTAAGTAGACGAAGAGATCCCAGGATGACCGCTTTCTGCATTTGACCAGCCAACCATTCTGACGATGTTTGGCAGGCAGGCATGGTCTTCAATGCGGAGAGCAGCGTGGGCTTCATACCTCCGAGTACACCGATTATCAGGACGACAATTTTGACAGAGTAGCCTGGGTATAGCACTTGGAGCTCGTACCGGAGATCTCTGTATTTAGTCCGTTTCTCCTCCTCCTTCAAAGCGATGTTTGTCTCAGCAGGTGCTGAGAACTCGATGACATACATCACCTTGGTCTGATGGTCGAGGAGGACTATGTCAGGCTTATTGGCGTGAATTCGCCTGACGGTCGGGAACGAGTAGTTCCAGTAAATCCGGCATTTCTCGTTCTCGACAACGGACTCGATATCTCCGGGGACGTAAGGCAGCACTGGTGTTTGGTCTATCTGGTACGAGTGCCGTAGATGGTAGTATAGCACTCGTAAAGCCGCGTTATGTCGTTGGATGTAGACCGAAGTCGCATAAATCGGGCATGCAGATTTATGCGACTCCGGCGCCTGACGGCAGGTCCTGCAGTTGATATCACGTACCTCTACACCCATCACGCGACTGCGATAGACCAATGTGTTAATAACACCATCTTGGCAGGCCACAATGTATCCCTCGGTCTCCGACTTCAGCCCCGCTGACCGCAAAAATGCGAAGGTCAGCTCTGTCGATAAACCTAGTGCTTCTATGTTGTTATAGAAAACAATGTGCAGGGGTTTATCGACGTGCTGCCTGAACAAATTTCTCTGTTCGGCAGCTTTGATGTGGGCTGTCAGACGATTAGGCGGCAGCTCAGTGACTGAGTCACCTCGCCGGCCTTCTCGCCTGTAGTCGATCACGAGACCGAGTTCATCTGCGGCCCTCTGTGCTGCCCTAAACAATAAAGCGCCAACTCCCACAGCTTCATGATCTCTCACTAACTGTAGGAGTGGGTCCGAGCTCCTGATGACATTACATGCCACACTCAGTGCCACTCTGCCATGCATGCACCCCAGACTCAAGAGTCCTCGGCCCCCCCGTTGACGTGGGAGGTACACACGAGGAACGGACGATCTAGGATGAATACTCCTATGAATATTCATCATCTTGCGGGTATTCCTGTCCAATTGACGCAGCTCATCTACTCCCCATTTGACTACGCCAAAGGAGTAGAACAGAATCGGAACGGCAAGCATATTAGTGGCAGACACCTTGTTCTTCCCCGAAAGTTCTGATGACCGGATCTTTCGGAGTCGGTGTCTGTACTTGCCCCGGAGAGAATCCTTTATTTGGTTCACATCCTGGATGTGGCGTTGTTCCACACCCAGGTAAGTGTAGGTCTCTCCGGCATCCAAATGTCGTAGGATGCTTCTGTCTGCGAGCTGCGCATCTTCGTGGAATTCCCCGCATCGTCCTCTCTTGAGGTGGACGACTGCGCATTTGTCCAACCCAAACTCCATTCCAATTGCCCGCGTGTATTCCTCGACCACCCTGAGAGCATTTTGAAGTTCTCGCTCTCCGGAGGTATAGAGTTTAAGGTCATCCATATAAAATAGATGGGTGACCTTATGCCTCCGGTTGCTGGGTGGCCCACACTGATACCCGTGGGTTTGGCGGAGTCCAACAGATAGCGGCAGCAGTGAGATGCAGATTATTATTATTATTATTTTTTTTTTTTATTTTTTTTTTTTATTTTTTTTTTTTTTATTTGTAAAAGCCAGTCACCCTTTTCTGTGGCTCCGACACTCACAGATGGGAGCTGGTAGTACCGGCAACCACTCCCCACGCCCGTGGGGTAAGTTACTACTGGGTCCGAGAATCGTGTGCCCTGAGCAGACGTAACGAACCGAGGATGACTGACTTCTGCATTCTGCCGGCTAAGATCTCTGCCGAGTTGCGGCATGCCGGTATGATCTTCAGTTCTGAAAGCAGCGTGTGTCTAATTCCACCGAGGGCTCCTATTATTATTATTATTATTTTTTTTTTTTTTTTTTTTTTTTTCGGTTTCCCGAACCTACTGCTGGACAGTCTCCCTGTGGCCTCCGACACCACACAGAGAGAGCGCCAGCGAATAATCTACAGCAACTCCCCACATCCCGCAGGGTTAGTCACTGTATATTCCAGACTCGTGTGCCCTAAGTAGACGGAGGGATCCCAGGATGACCGCTTTCTGCATTTGACCAGCCAACCATTCTGCCGATGTTTGGCAGGCAGGCATGGTCTTTAATGCGGAGAGCAGCGTGGGCTTCATACCTCCGAGTACACCGATTATCAGGACGACCATCTTGACAGAGTAGCCTGGGTATAGCACTTGGAGCTCGTACCGGAGATCTCTGTATTTAGTCCGTTTCTCCTCCTCCTTCAAGGCTGAGAACTCGATGACATACATCACCTTGGTCTGATGGTCGAGGAGGACTATGTCAGGCTTATTGGCTTGAATTCGCCTGACGGTCGGGAACGAGTAGTTCCAGTAAATCCGGCATTTCTCGTTCTCGACAACGGACTCGATATCTCCGGGGATATAAGGCAGCACTGGTGTTTGGTCTATCTTGTACGAGTGCCGAAGATGGTAGTATAGCACTCGTAAAGCCGCGTTATGTCGTTGGATGTAGGCCGAAGTCGCATAAATCGGACATGCAGATAATAGATGCATGAGCGACTCCGGCGCCTGACGGCAGGTCCTGCAGTTGATATCAGGAACCTCTACACCCATCACGCGACTCCGATAGACCAATGTGTTAATAACACCATCTTGGCAGGCCACAATGAATCCCTCGGTCTCCGACTTCAACCCCGCTGACCTTAAGAATGCGAAGGTCAGCTCTGTCGATAAACCCAGTGCTTCTATGTTGTTAAAGAAAACACCGTGCAGGGGCTTATCGACGTGCTGCCTGAACAAATTTCTCTGTTCGGCAGCTTTGATGTGGGCTGTCAGACGATTAGGCGGCAGCTCAGTGACTGAGTCACCTCGCCGGCCTTCTCGCCTGTAGTCGATCACGAGACCGAGTTCATCTGCGGCCCTCTGTGCTGCCCTAAACAATAAAGCGCCAACTCCCACAGCTTCATGATCTCTCACTAACTGTAGGAGTGGGTCCGAGCTCCTGATGACATTACATGCCACACTCAGTGCCACTCTGCCATGCATGCACCCCAGACTCAAGAGTCCTCGGCCCCCCCGTTGACGTGGGAGGTACACACGAGGAACGGACGATCTAGGATGAATACTCCTATGAATATTCATCATCTTGCGGGTATTCCTGTCCAATTGACGCAGCTCATCTACTCCCCATTTGACTACGCCAAAGGAGTAGAACAGAATCGGAACGGCAAGCATATTAGTGGCAGACACCTTGTTCTTCCCCGAAAGTTCTGATGACCGGATCTTTCGGAGTCGGTGTCTGTACTTGCCCCGGAGAGAATCCTTTATTTGGTTCACATCCTGGATGTGGCGTTGTTCCACACCCAGGTAAGTGTAGGTCTCTCCGGCATCCAAATGTCGTAGGATGCTTCCGTCTGCGAGCTGCGCATCTTCGTGGAATTCCCCGCATCGTCCTCTCTTGAGGTGGACGACTGCGCATTTGTCCAACCCAAACTCCATTCCAATTGCCCGCGTGTATTCCTCGACCACCCTGAGAGCATTTTGAAGTTCTCGCTCTCCGGAGGTATAGAGTTTAAGGTCATCCATATAAAATAGATGGGTGACCTTATGCCTCCGGTTGCTGGGTGGCCCACACTGATACCCGCGGGTTTGGCGGAGTCCAACAGATAGCGGCAGCAGTGAGATGCAGAAGAGGAGCGGACTCAAAGAGTCACCCTGAAACACTCCTCTCTTAAATGTCACCAACTCTGTCGAATCTCGCTCGGCACCGGATGTTATGGTGAAGCGAGTTCTCCAAAGCGGCAAGAGTTGTTCGATGCATCTCACTAGTGGTGCTGGTACCGCAAGACATCCGAGCAAGTGTAACAAAAGCTCGTGGGATGTTGTATCAAATGCCTTGCGATAATCAATTCAGGCCATTGACAGATTCCGCTTGTACTGCACAGAATCCTGTGTAATACAGCGGTCTATCAGCAGGTTTTCCTTGCAACCTGCCAGGCCCTTCTTGGCACCACGCTGTTCGTTTATCTGCTGGTAGACCGGATCAACAGACCTCAACATCCTGGTATACAAGATACGAGTAAATAACTTGTAGCAGGAGTTGAGGCAGGTAATCGGCCTATAATTTTTTGGGTCAGACAGATCCCCCTTTTTGGGGATTAGCACAGTTCGCCCCTCGACAAACCAGTCCGGAATTTGCTGCCCCTCGTTCAACCATGAGTTGAAAACTCGGGCCAGATGGCGGTGAGTGGAAGGGAACTTCTTCCACCACCAGTTGTTTATACCATCTGGACCCGGGGCAGCGGAGGCTCTTCTAAGACTCTACGACAGAGAGCCTCGAAGTGTGCTATAGCTGGAGTGTCATTATCGAATGGACTCGCGACTTCGTAGATTCCTTTCCAGAAGGCTTCGACATTATCAACAGTTGGCGGATTTTCGACAACACGCTGTGGCTCTTGGAACAGGCGAGACGGGTTTGTTTGAAACAATTTGTTTTGTTCCAAACTCCGCATTCGCCTGACCAAAGTTTTCTTAATAGCCATAAGCGCTCGAATCCTATCTAGACAGTGCTGCTTGATGGTCTGCAGCACTGTGCGATTTAGAGTGTGGTGTTGGCGTCTCAGTCCGGCTGCCACTCGCCGGACCTTCGGTGTAAATGGTCTACCTGCGACTATATAATCCACCACACTCTGGATTCGAGAAGCGTGTTGCCTTGCTGATCGAATTTTAGCTTCGATCTTCTGTACGCGCCGCTTAGCTTTCTCGACCCTATCAACTGCGCTTGCCAGGCGCTGTTGTGGGACGAGTTGCTTGGCGGCAGCGTACACCGCGCTGTTGATCTGCCAGATGTTGGCATCTTCTGGAAGCTCCTCACTGATCAACGAGTCCATTCGTGCCAGGTCTTGTGGCTTAGGGTTAACCTTGGTGTTAAGGTTAACCCTCGTCCTTAAATCGACATCGGTGTACTGTGGAGGATGACCCTCGTCAGCAGGTATTTGCCGCGGTGGAAGTGCGGCAGGCACTTCCTCACGCTGACGAGGTGCCCTTACGTAACCTGTTCGGCGCAGGAAGGATACTTGGTCTCTCAGATGTTGTTGAGAGAAGGCGCGATACTCCGGGTGCATATCGCACCACAACCGGCGTAATCGCGCCATGTATCCCCTACGCCCAGGCTCGCTGCTCTCATAGCAGGTCAGCAAGTCATCCCTCAGTTCCCCTGTCCACTTAAAGCGTCCGTGTGCAATAGCAGGTTCGTCATCGTTGAGACCATCTGGTATGGTTATTATTATTATTATTATTATTTTTTTTTTTTTTTTCGTTTCCGGAAGGAAGTGCTGGACAGCCTCCCTGTGGCCTCCGACACCACACAGACAGAGCGCCAGCGAATAATCTACTGCAACTCCCCACATCCCGCAGGGTTAGTCACTGTAGATTCCAGACTCGTGTGCCCTAAGTAGACGAAGGGATCCCAGGATGACCGCTTTCTGCATTTGACCAGCCAACCATTCTGCCGATGTTTGGCAGGCAGGCATGGTCTTCAATGCGGAGAGCAGCGTGGGCTTCATACCTCCGAGTACACCGATTACCAGGACGACCATCTTGACAGAGTAGCCTGGGTATAGCACTTGGAGCTCGTACCGGAGATCTCTGTATTTAGTCCGTTTCTCCTCCTCCTTCAAGGCGATGTTTGTCTCAGCAGGTGCTGAGAACTCGATGACATACATCACCTTGGTCTGATGGTCGAGGAGGACTATGTCAGGCTTATTGGCTTGAATTCGCCTGACGGTCGGGAACGAGTAGTTCCAGTGAATCCGGCATTTCTCGTTCTCGACAGCGGACTCGATATCTCCGGGGATATAAGGCAGCACTGGTGTTTGGTCTATCTTGTACGAGTGCCGTAGATGGTAGTATAGCACTCGTAAAGCCGCGTTATGTCGTTGGATGTAGGCCGAAGTGGCATAAATCGGACATGCAGATAATAGATGCATGAGCGACTCCGGCGCCTGACGGCAGGTCCTGCAGTTGATATCAGGAACCTCTACACCCATCACGCGACTCCGATAGACCAATGTGTTAATAACACCATCTTGGCAGGCCACAATGAATCCCTCGGTCTCCGACTTCAGCTCCGCTGACCTTAAGAATGCGAAGGTCAGCTCTGTCGATAAACCCAGTGCTTCTATGTTGTTATAGAAAACAATGTGCAGGGGTTTATCGACGTGCTGCCTGAACAGATTCCTCTGTTCGGCAGCTTTGATTTGGGCTGTCAGACGATTCGGCGGAAGCTCAGTAACTGATTCTGCATCAGCACCTCGCCTGCCTCCTCGCCTGTAGTCGAACACGAGACCGAGTTCATCTGCGGCCCTCTGTGCTGCCTTAAACAATAAAGCGCCAACTCCCACGGTTTCATGATCTCTCACTAACCGTAGGAGCGGATCCGAGCTCCTTAGGATGTTACATGCCATACTTAGTGCTACTCTGCCATGCATACACTCCAGACTCAAGAGTCCTCGGCCTCCCCGTTGACGTGGGAGGTACACACGAGGAACGGACGATCTAGGATGAATACTCCTATGGATATTCATCATCTTGCGGGTATCCCTGTCCAATTGGCGCAGCTCATCTACTCGCCATTTAACTACTCCAAAGGAGTAGAGCAGAATCGGAACGGCAAGCATATTAGTGGCAGACACCTTGTTCTTCCCCGAAAGTTCAGAAGACCAAATCTTTCGGAGTCGGTGTCTGTACTTGCCACGGAGAGATTCCTTTATTTGGTTCACATCCTGGATGTGTCGTTGTTCCACACCCAGGTATGTGTAGGTCTCTCCGGCATCCAGATGTCGTAGGATGCTTCCGTCTGCGAGCTGCGCATCTTCATGGAATTCCCCGCATCGTCCTCTCTTGAGGTGGACGACTGCGCATTTGTCCAACCCAAGCTCCATTCCAATTGCCCGCGTGTATTCCTCGACCACCCTGAGAGCATTTTGAAGTTCTCGCTCTCCGGAGGTATAGAGTTTAAGGTCATCCATATAAAATAGATGGGTGACCTTATGCCTCCGGTTGCTGTGTGGCCCACACTGATACCCGCGGGTTTGGCGGAGTCCAACAGACAGCGGCAGCAGTGAGATGCAGAAGAGGAGCGGACTCACAGAGTCACCCTGAAACACTCCTCTCTTAAATGTCACCAACTCTGTCGAAACTCGCTCGGCACCGGATGTTATGGTGAAGCGAGTTCTCCAAAGCGGCAACAGTTGTTCGATGCATCTCACTAGTGGTGCTGGTACCGCAAGACATCCGAGCAAGTGTAACAAAAGCTCGTGGGATGTTGTATCAAATGCCTTGCGATAATCAATCCAGGCCATTGATAGATTCCGCTTGTACTGCACAGAATCCTGTGTAATACAGCGGTCTATCAGCAGGTTTTCCTTGCAATCTGCCAGGCCCTTCTTGGCACCACGCTGTTCGTTTATCTGTTGGTAGACCGGATCAACAGACCTCAACATCCTGGTATACAAGATACGAGTAAATAACTTGTAGCAGGAGTTGAGGCAGGTAATCGGTCTATAATTTTTTGGGTCAGACAGATCCCCCTTTTTGGGGATTAGCACAGTTCGCCCCTCGACAAACCAGTCCGGAATTTGCTGCCCCTCGTTCAACCATGAGTTGAAAACTCGGGCCAGATGGCGGTGGGTGGAAGGAAACTTCTTCCACCACCATCTGGACCCGGGGCAGCGAAGTTCTTGGTTCCAACAAGTGCTTGTTGAACCTCTTCCGTACTGATTGCCGGGCACACTTCGTCTGGCTCTTCTAAGACTCGACGACAGAGAGCCTCGAAGTGTATTATTATTATTATTTTTTTTTTTTTTTTTTTTTTTTTTTTTTTTCCGGTTTTCCGAACCAAGTGCTGGACAGTCTCTCCGTGGCCTCCGACACCACACAGAGAGAGCGCCAGCGAATAATCTACAGCAACTCTCCACATCCCGCAGGGTTAGTCACTGTAGATTCCAGACACCTGTGCCCTAAGTAGACGAAGGGATCCCAGGATGACCGCTTTCTGCATTTGACCAGCCAACCATTCTGCCGATGTTTGGCAGGCAGGCATGGTCTTCAATGCGGAGAGCAGCGTGGGCTTCATACCTCCGAGTACACCGATTATCAGGACGACCATCTTGACAGAGTAGCCTGGGTATAGCACTTGGAGCTCGTACCGGAGATCTCTGTATTTAGTCCATTTCTCCTCCTCCTTCAAGGCGATGTTTGTCTCAGCAGGTGCTGAGAACTCGATGACATACATCACCTTGGTCTGATGGTCGAGGAGGACTATGTCAGGATTATTGGCTTGAATTCGCCTGACGGTCGGGAACGAGTAGTTCCAGTAAATCCGGCATTTCTCGTTCTCGACAACGGACTCGATATCTCCGGGGATATAAGGCAGCACTGGTGTTTGGTCTATCTTGTACGAGTGCCGAAGATGGTAGTATAGCACTCGTAAAGCCGCGTTATGTCGTTGGATGTAGACCGAAGTCGCATAAATCGGACATGCAGATAATAGATGCATGAGCGACTCCGGCGCCTGACGGCAGGTCCTGCAGTTGATATCAGGAACCACTACACCCATCACGCGACTCCGATAGACCAATGTGTTTATAACACCATCTTGGCAGGCCATTATGAATCCCTCGGTCTCCGACTTCAGCCCCGCTGACCTTAAGAATGCGAAGGTCAGCTCTGTCGATAAACCCAGTGCTTCTATGTTGTTATAGAAAACACCGTGCAAGGGTTTATCGACGTGCTGCCTGAACAGATTCCTCTGTTCGGCAGCTTTAATTTGGGCTATCAGACGATTCGGCGGAAGCTCAGTAACTGATTCTGCATCAGTACCTCGCCTGCCTCCTCGCCTGTAGTCGAACACGAGACCGAGTTCATCTGCGGCCCTCTGTGCTGCCTTAAATAATAAAGCGCCAACTCCCACGGTTTCATGATCTCTCACTAACCGTAGGAGCGGATCCGAGCTCCTTAGGATGTTACATGCCATACCCAGTGCTACTCTGCCATGCATACACTCCAGACTCAAGAGTCCTCGGCCCCCCCGTTGACGTGGGAGGTACACACGAGGAACGGACGACCTAGGATGAATACTCCTATGAATATTCATCATCTTGCGGGTATCCCTGTCCAATTGGCGCAGCTCATCTACTCGCCATTTAACTACTCCGAAGGAGTAGAGCAGAATCGGAACGGCAAGCATATTAGTGGCAGACACCTTGTTCTTCCCCGACAATTCTGATGACCAGATCTTTCGGAGTCGGTGTCTGTACTTGCCACGGAGAGAATCCTTTATTTGGTTCATATTCTGGATGTGGCGTTGTTCCACACCCAGGTATGTGTAGGTCTCTCCGGCATCCAAATGTCGTAGGATGCTTCCGTCTGCGAGCTGCGCATCTTCGTGGAATTCCCCGCATCGTCCTCTCTTGAGGTGGACGACTGCGCATTTGTCCAACCCAAACTCCATTCCAATTGCCCGCGTGTATTCCTCGACCACCCTGAGAGCATTTTGAAGTTCTCGCTCTCCGGAGGTATAGAGTTTAAGGTCATCCATATAAAATAGATGGGTGACCTTATGCCTCCGGTTGCTGGGTGGCCCACACTGATACCCGCGGGTTTGGCGGAGTCCAACAGATAGCGGCAGCAGTGAGATGCAGATTATTATTATTATTATTTTTTTTTTTATTTTTTTTTTTTATTTTTTTTTTTTTTATTTGTAAAAGCCAGTCACCCTTCTCTGTGGCTCCGACACTCACAGATGGGAGCTGGTAGTACCGGCAACCACTCCCCACGCCCGTGGGGTAAGTTACTACTGGGTCCGAGAATCGTGTGCCCTGAGCAGACGTAACGAACCGAGGATGACTGCCTTCTGCATTCTGCCGGCTAAGATCTCTGCCGAGTTGCGGCATGCCGGTATGATCTTCAGTTCTGAAAGCAGCGTGTGTCTAATTCCACCGAGGGCTCCTATTATTATTATTATTATTTTTTTTTTTTTTTTTTTTTTTTTTCGGTTTCCCGAACCTACTGCTGGACAGTCTCCCTGTGGCCTCCGACACCACACAGAGAGAGCGCCAGCGAATAATCTACAGCAACTCCCCACATCCCGCAGGGTTAGTCACTGTATATTCCAGACTCGTGTGCCCTAAGTAGACGGAGGGATCCCAGGATGACCGCTTTCTGCATTTGACCAGCCAACCATTCTGCCGATGTTTGGCAGGCAGGCATGGTCTTTAATGCGGAGAGCAGCGTGGGCTTCATACCTCCGAGTACACCGATTATCAGGACGACCATCTTGACAGAGTAGCCTGGGTATAGCACTTGGAGCTCGTACCGGAGATCTCTGTATTTAGTCCGTTTCTCCTCCTCCTTCAAGGCGATGTTTGTCACAGCAGGTGCTGAGAACTCGATGACATACATCACCTTGGTCTGATGGTCGAGGAGGACTATGTCAGGCTTATTGGCTTGAATTCGCCTGACGGTCGGGAACGAGTAGTTCCAGTAAATCCGGCATTTCTCGTTCTCGACAACGGACTCGATATCTCCGGGGATATAAGGCAGCACTGGTGTTTGGTCTATCTTGTACGAGTGCCGAAGATGGTAGTATAGCACTCGTAAAGCCGCGTTATGTCGTTGGATGTAGGCCGAAGTCGCATAAATCGGACATGCAGATAATAGATGCATGAGCGACTCCGGCGCCTGACGGCAGGTCCTGCAGTTGATATCAGGAACCTCTACACCCATCACGCGACTCCGATAGACCAATGTGTTAATAACACCATCTTGGCAGGCCACAATGAATCCCTCGGTCTCCGACTTCAACCCCGCTGACCTTAAGAATGCGAAGGTCAGCTCTGTCGATAAACCCAGTGCTTCTATGTTGTTAAAGAAAACACCGTGCAGGGGCTTATCGACGTGCTGCCTGAACAGATTCCTCTGATCGGCAGTTTTAATTTGGGCTGTCAGACGATTCGGCGGAAGCTCAGTAACTGATTCTGCATCAGCACCTCGCCTGCCTCCTCGCCTGTAGTCGAACACGAGACCGAGTTCATCTGCGGCCCTCTGTGCTGCCTTAAACAATAAAGCGCCAACTCCCACGGTTTCATGATCTCTCACTAACCGTAGGAGCGGATCCGAGCTCCTTAGGATGTTACATGCCATACTTAGTGCAACTCTGCCATGCATACACTCCAGACTCAAGAGTCCTCGGCCCCCCCGTTGACGTGGGAGGTATACACGAGGAACGGACGATCTAGGATGAATACTCCTATGGACATTCATCATTTTGCGGGTATCCCTGTCCAATTGGCGCAGCTCATCTACTCGCCATTTCACTACGCCAAAGGAGTAGAGCAGAATCGGAACGGCAAGCATATTAGTGGCAGACACCTTGTTCTTCCCCGAAAGTTCTGATGACCAGATCTTTCGGAGTCGGTGTCTGTACTTGCCACGGAGAGAATCCTTTATTTGGTTCACATCCTGGATGTGACGTTGTTCCACACCCAGGTATGTGTAGGTCTCTCCGGCATCCAAATGTCGTAGGATGCTTCCGTCTGCGAGCTGCGCATCTTCGTGGAATTCCCCGCATCGTCCTCTCTTGAGGTGGACGACTGCGCATTTGTCCAACCCAAACTCCATTCCAATTGCCCGCGTGTATTCCTCGACCACCCTGAGAGCATTTTGAAGTTCTCGCTCTCCGGAGGTATAGAGTTTAAGGTCATCCATATAAAATAGATGGGTGACCTTATGCCCCCGGTTGCTGGGTGGCCCACACTGATACCCGCGGGTTTGGCGGAGTCCAACAGATAGCGGCAGCAGTGAGATGCAGAAGAGGAGCGGACTCAAAGAGTCACCCTGAAACACTCCTCTCTTAAATGTCACCAACTCTGTCGAAACTCGCTCGGCACCGGATGTTATGGTGAAGCGAGTTCTCCAAAGCGGTAACAGTTGTTCGATGCATCTCACTAGTGGTGCTGGTACCGCAAGACATCCGAGCAAGTGTAACAAAAGCTCGTGGGATGTTGTATCAAATGCCTTGCGATAATCAATCCAGGCCATTGACAGATTCCGCTTGTACTGCACAGAATCCTGTGTAATACAGCGGTCTATCAGCAGGTTTTCCTTGCAACCTGCCAGGCCCTTCTTGGCACCACGCTGTTCGTTTATCTGTTGGTAGACCGGATCAACAGACCTCAACATCCTGGTATACAAGATACGAGTAAATAACTTGTAGCAGGAGTTGAGGCAGGTAATCGGCCTATAATTTTTTGGGTCAGACAGATCCCCCTTTTTGGGGATTAGCACAGTTCGCCCCTCGACAAACCAGTCCGGAATTTGCTGCCCCTCGTTTAACCATGAGTTGAAAACTCGGGCCAGATGGCGGTGGGTGGAAGGAAACTTCTTCCACCACCAGTTGTTTATACCATCTGGACCCGGGGCAGCGAAGTTCTTGATTCCAACAAGTGCTTGTTGAACCTCTTCCGTACTGATTGCCGGGCACACTTCGTCTGGCTCTTCTAAGACTCTACGACAGAGAGCCTCGAAGTGTGCTATAGCTGGAGTGTCATTATCAAATGGACTCGCGACTTCGTAGATTCCTTTCCAGAAGGCTTCGACATTATCAACAGTTGGCGGATTTTCGACAACACGCTGTGGCTCTTGGAACAGGCGAGACGGATTTGTTTGAAACAATTTGTTTTGTTCCAAACTCCGCATTCGCCTGACCAAAGTTTTCTTAATAGCCATGAGCGCTCGAATCCTATCTAGACAGTGCTGCTTGATGGTCTGCAGCACTGTGCGATTTAGAGTGTGGTGTTGGCGTCTCAGTCCGGCTGCCACTCGCCGGACCTTCGGTGTAAATGGTCTACCTGCGACTATATAATCCACCACACTCTGGATTCGAGAAGCGTGTTGCCTTGCTGATCGAATTTTAGCTTCGATCTGCTGTACGCGCCGCTTAGCTTTCCCGACCCTATCAACTGCGCTTGCCAGGCGCTGTTGTGGGACGAGTTGCTTGGCGGCAGCGTACACCGCGCTGTTGATCTGCCAGATGTTGGCATCTTCTGGAAGCTCCTCACTAATCAACGAATCCATTCGTGCCAGGTCTTGTGGCTTTGGGTTAACCCTGGTGTTAAGGTTAACCCTCGTCCTTAAAGCGATATCGGTGTACTCAGGAGGATGTTCCTCGTCAACTGGTATTTGCCGCGGTGGAAGTGCGGCAGGCACTTCCTCACGCTGACGAGGTGCCCTTACGTAACCTGTTCTGCGCAGGAAGGATACTTGATCTCTCAGATGTTGTTGAGAGATGGCGCGATACTCCGGGTGCATACCGCACCACAACCGGTGTAATCGCGCCATGTACCCCCTGCGCTCAGGCTCGCTGCTCTCATAGCAGGTCAGCAAGTCATCCCTTAATTCCCTCGTCCACCTAAAGCGTCCATGTCCAATGCGTAGGTCGTCAACGTTGAGACCGTCCGGTGAGGCCCCTCCCATCTGTCTCTGACCCCCATCCGGTTGGGGTCGATTGTGAGGGGCCATTTCTGGGGTCTGTGGAACCAGAATAAGGGGGTTTCAGGGTGGTTAGCCCTGAAACCCCACGTCCGACATTTGTCAGAGAGGGTTGCCCCTCTCTGTCCAGGGTGCACCGCGTGGAGGTTGCCGGTCCGGTTTCGCACCCCTTATTATTATTTTTTTTTTTTTTTTTTTTTTTTTTTTTTTTTTTTTTAATAATAATGAGGATGAAAATAGATAATAAAGCTATTTCCACATTAACGAATAATTAAAATTTGTTACAACACGAGTTCCAAAAATATTTAACTATCACAAAAAGGTTTATGAATGAAACCACAATCACTATGGAAAAAATCATTCATAATCAAGAACTAATAAACAACCAAATTTGAAACAGTAAACAACCTAAATAAGTTCACTTCATTTGTGCAACTCCAAAATTCTCTCGATAAAATGATTATCGATTATCGAAAATCTTTACGATTATTACCTCCTATACCTTATTCTATTAAACGACCAAACCATAATTCCCTTAATTCCCCATATTATTATAAACTCGACTTATCATCATTATGAAGACGGTTCGTGTAACGAAATAGAGGACACCTATATCTACTATGTTAAACACCAAATTTCAAGAGAAGATTGTATTCCAAAATTTTTAAAGGAAAAAACAATCATTACTGCCAAACTCTCTAAGTCCATCTCGAACAAGACGTGATTGAGCCAATCAATAATACTTTTTAATCATCGTGCCTGTAAAACAAACCACAAATGAAAAGAAATGTAATGAATATGGATATGGAACAGATTAATCAACCACAGTTAATTCGAATCCCATTTAAGTGTAGCGTAATAATAAACGGCTACACCTACAATAATGATGTTCCAAATGAACGAGCGACTCCATTTGAACTACCCCAGATAGAAGTTAAGAAGTTCAATCCTGAAAGACCCAGAAAAAATTAAGTTGGATGGCCTTACCGGACTATAAAATCTAGTCGTAGGAACTTCATCGGCTACAAGCTCTGGAGGAAGACAACACTTCTCGCCCTGTATATTTTCCTATTATTTATTATCAGAGTTATTTCATATATTGTGTTTAAAGTAGCTCTCAAATACAAGCAGCATATACTAATATATTTTAGGGCTTATAAAATGCAGGAAAACAAGAATGAAACAAATATTAACAAAATTAGAAATCCTGAAAATAATATTACCGTATTATTTTCCTCATAGTGATGGAGCAGTTATGTATGTGAGACATTATTGTTATCTTTTAATATGACATCACATTCATGTAAATTGTACTGTATCATGTCTTTCTATGCATTTTTATAATAAGTTAGATTAGTTTCGTTTTAAGCTTTAACGCTGTTGGACCGTTACAATTATTGTTAATAAACTCTGTCTGTTCGTTTACAATTAAAATCTTTTTAAAAACTCTTTCACGTTCTTAACAAACTTTATTTTCAGGTATGGTTTGTCATCTTAGTAGGAGAGCCCTCGACCAAAATTTCGAGTTATCACGACGACACAGGTAATTTCATAAAAAACATTCAGTTCGAGTCAAAAGAAACCAGTTTTATTTATGAAGGAAAGTCTCAGGGTGTTGCGGAAAAGATAAAAATAAGTTTTCAGTCGGTAAAAAAAATATTTAATTTAGTTATAGCACCAGAATAATCAATTCTAACTTTTTGTAATTAGAAATAGATACATATAGTGAACTTCTTGTTTAAAATATTTAAATTTACAATAACGTAGATAGGTACAGCATAAACATCGGTCAGATGGGCGAAGTAATACTTCAGTCAATTTCCAATAAGCAGTAATTATTATTATATAGATATATATTCTAGGTTTTTTCTTGACCGTTGATCAATACAAGTATTATTTTTCTTGGGTATATCGGTCATATATATAAACAAATTTATTTATTTTTTTCTAACGTTTCGATTTATTTATAACCATCATCAGAGACTACAATAATAATAAAAAGAAAAAAAAATTTTTTAATCAGTTATGGGCACATACTAAAATTAACCTATATGAAGTACTTACATTATTATTTTGTGTTTGCTTGATCTTAAATTAAACTACATTTTTTAATGTGATGTATTGAGCGTCTTAAAGGCAACTAAAATATTTTACTTTCTGAATATATGTGCAAGTGAGTGTTCGTTTGTTTATGTTACAGACAAGATAAGGACTAGCAGGTATACATTACAAGTGGGTGTATTTTATAAAATGAATGACAATTATAGTTTATATTATTTTAACATTATATTTGTAAAATTAATTGGAAAGATGTAAAAATTAGTCAATAATTATATTTTACCCCATTTGTTTTATTTTAATAAGCCGAAATAAGTGTTACTTAAATTCTCTACGTCAGTTCGGCTATTTATTGAATTAGAATGTCTTTTTATTTGCAGCATTTCATGTACTATTCTACGGTGATAACTGGGTTCTTTTTCCAGGATGTGAATGTTATTAAAATTAAAGCTATGGTTATTATCCAAGGCATGTTGCGCTAGCGCTGTTGACGTATTTCGATTTTTAATATTATATTTATGTGTGTACATTCTTTTATGCAGATATTGTTTTGATTGACCTATATACGTACTATTGCAATTGCTGCAGTCTATTTTATATACGGTGTTAGTTTCATCTTCAATTGGTAGTTTGGGTTTAAGGTTTGTGAAAAATGTTTTTGTCGTGTTTAAGTTTAAGGTTTATGTGCAATTGTTACATTGTGGTTTTTAAATACTTTTGCAATATTTTCGGACACATTTGGTATGTAAGGCATGGAAATATATTTATTTTGATTATTACTAGGTTCAACTGGTGTTTTATTATAAATTTTATGTATTCTTTTTTTGATAATTGGTTCATAAAAGTTTTTAGGGTAGGTATGCGTTTGTTTCTAAAGCTGTTTTAACTTTTTTCAAGTTCTGAGGTCTGTGTTTTGGGTGGGAAAGTTTAATTGCTCGGTCTGTCAGACTGTTGACGACACCTTTTTTGTAATTTTTAGGGGTGTGTGATTTAAAATTTAAGTATCTTTGCGACCATATTTCTTTTGTGAACCAATTTGTTTCAATGACGCCTTTATCATTATATGTTATTGTAAGATCTAGAAAGTTTATACTGCTATTTTCTTCTATTTCAGTGGTAAATTGAATTCTTGGATGAAATTTATTAAAACTGTCAACCGTATGCTCTATTTTATTTTTAGGTAAGCAGATGATGCAGTCATCTACGAATCTTTTGTAAAAAATTGGTACGTAATTTAATGATTTAAGGACGTTATTTTCTATTTCTTCCATTACCAAGTTTGCGATAGTAGCAGATATGGGTGAACCCATGGCAGTTCCGAAGATCTGGGAGAAAATTTGATTATTGTAAGAGAAATATGTAGAGTTCAAACATAAAGTTATGGCTTTAATGAATTCATCTTGGTTAATGTCTGAAAATTTACAAATTTCGGACCATTTGTTCTTTATACATACTATTGCCAAATCTATAGGGATATTAGTATATAATGATGTAACATCAAGTGACATGATTATATGGTTTTTGGGTATTGTTTGTGTTTTTATGAAATCGCAGAATTGCCATGAGTCCTTGACATAAGCTTCTGTTTTTCCTAAAGTATTACTTAGTATGTTTGATAAAAATTGTGATAAATTATATGTGGGGCTGTTTATATTGCTTACTATTGGTCTTAATGGAATATTTTCTTTATGTAATTTTGGTAGGCCATATATATATGGGGCGTGGCCATTGTGACAAATTAATTTATTTTTTTGTTGTTCGTTAATGAGACCTTTTTTGAGCCATGAATTAATAAGATTATTGAGGTTGGTTTGAATTTTTTTTGTTGGATCTTGCTTTTCTTTTTTATATGTAGTTTCATCATTAAGCATACTATTCATTTTTCTTTCATAATCTGTTTTGTACATAATGACAGTTTTATTACATTTGTCAGCTGTTAATACGAAAATATTTGAGTTTATATTTAAGAAGTTTTTAGTTTCTTTAATGTAATAATGTAGTTGTTGTTTGGCTTTATTGCTTGTATTTTTTACTTTATTTTTATAGTTCGTGAGAATATTGCATACTTTATTTCTGATTTCAATTTTATTTTCATTATTAATATGTATTAAACCTTGTTCTACACTTGCGATAATTTTATCTATTGGAAAACTATTACATGGTAAAGAGAATTTTGGTCCGAGACTTAAGATATATTTTACAGTGCTAGGAATTTTTAAATCGGTTAAGTTTGTGAGCCAATTTTTGTTAATAACCAATGGTTCTGAGTTTATCTTTTCGTTCATTAGGCAGTTTATCTTTTTTATATGTTTTTTCTTTGTATTGGTGAATACTGTTTCTGTTTTTTGATATAGTTGTTCGTTGAATTTTTTTAGTTCTGTTAAGTCACAAGTAGTCGTTAGTTTTGGTTTATTCTTATTTATTTCTAGTTCAATAAATTTTTTTTGTGAGTTAGCGTCGCTGATACATAGATTTAAGCATTGAATATAAAACAGATAATATATGAAGGTATTTTGATTTTAGTCTTTCGTTATGAAACATGTAAGATTTAGGTTTAATTTTTAAAAAATTAGGGGTTAATTGTAAATTTTTACATCTTACCAGAAAGTTTAATCGATTTTTTTCCTTTGCTAATTTCATATGTAGTTTTTCGTGTTTTCTACAATTGGGATTGGTCCATGTTGTTGGATTCATCCTCTTGGCTTCTTTCACCCTTGCCACAGTAATAAAAAATGTAGTTTAATTTAAGATCAAGCAAACACAAAATAATAATGTAAGTACTTCATATAGGTTAATTTTAGTATGTGCCCATAACTGATTAAAAAATTTTTTTTTTTCTTTTTATTATTATTGTAGTCTCTGATGATGGTTATAAATAAACCGAAACGTTAGAAAAAAAAAAATAAATTTGTTTATACAGGGTGAATCTTAGAGTGGCGGCCATATTTATATGAGGCGACACCGTTCAACTATGGGAACACAAAACTACAATTTTTTTTTTTTTAACGCGCTATGAAAAATGAATATTGTTTAAACCCTTTTTATTTGAATTTGGGTACCCCGCCAGTGGAATGCGCTAGCGAGAGTAACGTCTAATAACTGAGACGCACAAGCCTGTCTAGAACAGTGCGTTGTTGCCAAACTTCACGACTGAAATAAAATACGGGGAATTTATTGTAAAGCAAACAAGAAACTAAATAAAATGAACTATCTAAACAATAACAAAGTAAAAACTATTCTCCGTGAGTGTAACAATAAAAAAAATAATACCTAAAAAACTTAATACTTAGTAACAAATAATGAACAGAAAATTATTTTTTCTAATAGCAATAAATCTTTACTTATCTTGGATCGGCATTTCTCATAGCAGGTGTTGAAACTGTCCTCCGTTATTTTCCAAACACGCTGTAGCTCGCCGCATCATAGAATCTAACTTTATTGTAGTCCGTATTCTGCCTTATGTGATTCGCAGCGTTTTCTACTATTTCCCGTAATTCTTCAACGTTGTTGACAGGAGTCGTGTACCCCAAACCACCGTACATTGTACGGTGCACCAAACTTTTCATGTGCCCCCACAGATAAAAGTCGCCTCTAAAACACCACTAAAATAAAACTACACACACGTAGAAGGTACACCTCACTCAATTATTAAACACAAACGCAAAACTTCCACTTTTATAAATTTCTTTCACTAAAAACTGAAACAATTTAATTTTATAACCATAATAAACCACACTAGCTGCTGTCTGACTGGTCACTAACACTAAAAACTAAACTAAAACATAGAAAAACAACTGCCACGCCGCCGTGCGAGGCTTTTGCATTTCAGGAGAACCTTTTTTTTTTATCACCCTTTTTTGTTAATGCACCTGCTCAGTAACTAGGTCAGTGTCATAGTTTGTAAACAGTTCAGCGACTCTAACAGCTGATAGGTGGTTTTAAATGTCCTATCCTATAAACTAATTCTGTTTTTAAAATCTTTTTCATTTTGTGTCATAATAATTATGCAGACTATGCAGCCGGCTTTTTCATTTTGTTTTGTATTACAATTTTCATTATGGAAGTTAAAACTGCGTATTTCAATAAACCTGTTTATCCAATTGAATTAATTAATTTTTCATTATCAATAGGTACCCTTATCTCTCTCTCGTGATTGGGTATCTCTGAATTATTAATGAAAAGTGAAAATGTAAAATGTAATCGATTGGTTTTATATCATCTACACTTGGCAACACTGTCGACCGGGCACACGTAATGCAGCAAGTGCTTGCCCAGCGGCACCGGAATTACAGGAATTATACATGAATCGCGAATTTTTTTAAAAAATTCATAACTCGGCCATTTTACAACCTACAAAAAAAAAAGTTCGGATTCATGTTCATGACGACTAGTACTATTAACCCCAAAAATATGGCCGCCACTCTAAGATTCACCCTGTATATATGACCGATATACCCAAGAAAAATAATACTTGTATTGATATCAACGGTCAAGAAAAAACCTAGAATATATATCTATATATTACTGTGGCAAGGGTGAAAGAAGCCAAGAGGATGAATCCAACAACATGGACCAATCCCAATTGTAGAAAACACGAAAAACTACATATGAAATTAGCAAAGGAAAAAAATCGATTAAACTTTCTGGTAAGATGTAAAAATTTACAATTAACCCCTAATTTTTTAAAAATTAAACCTAAATCTTACATGTTTCATAACGAAAGACTAAAATCAAAATACCTTCATATATTATCTATGTTTTATATTCAATGCTTAAATCTATCTATCAGCGACGCTAAAAAATTTATTGAACTAGAAATAAATAAAAATAAACCAAAACTAACGACTACTTGTGACTTAACAGAACTAAAAAAATTCAACGAACAACTATATCAAAAAACAGAAACAGTATTCACCAATACAAAGAAAAAACATATAAAAAAGATAAACTGCCTAATGAACGAAAAGATAAACTCAGAACCATTGGTTATTAACAAAAATTGGCTCACAAACTTAACCGATTTAAAAATTCCTAGCACTGTAAAATATATCTTAAGTCTCGGACCAAAATTCTCTTTACCATGTAATAGTTTTCCAATAGATAAAATTATCGCAAGTGTAGAACAAGCTTTAATACATATTAATAATGAAAATAAAATTGAAATCAGAAATAAAGTATGCAATATTCTCACGAACTATAAAAATAAAGTAAAAAATACAAGCAATAAAGCCAAACAACAACTACATTATTACATTAAAGAAACTAAAAACTTCTTAAATATAAACTCAAATATTTTCGTATTAACAGCTGACAAATGTAATAAAACTGTCATTATGTACAAAACAGATTATGAAAGAAAAATGAATAGTATGCTTAATGATGAAACTACATATAAAAAAGAAAAGCAAGGTCCAACAAAAAAAATTCAAACCAACCTCAATAATCTTATTAATTCATGGCTCAAAAAAGGTCTCATTAACGAACAACAAAAAAATAAATTAATTTGTCACAATGGCCACGCCCCATATATATATGGCCTACCAAAATTACATAAAGAAAATATTCCATTAAGACCAATAGTTAGCAATATAAACAGCCCCACATATAATTTATCACAATTTTTATCAAACATACTAAGTAATACTTTAGGAAAAACAGAAGCTTATGTCAAGGACTCATGGCAATTCTGCGATTTCATAAAAACACAAACAATACCCAAAAACCATATAATCATGTCACTTGATGTTACATCATTATATACTAATATCCCTATAGATTTGGCAATAGTATGTATAAAGAACAAATGGTCCGAAATTTGTAAATTTTCAGACATTAACCAAGATGAATTCATTAAAGCCATAACTTTATGTTTGAACTCCACATATTTCTCTTACAATAATCAAATTTTCTCCCAGATCTTCGGAACTGCCATGGGTTCACCCATATCTGCTACTATCGCAAACTTGGTAATGGAAGAAATAGAAAATAACGTCCTTAAATCATTAAATTACGTACCAATTTTTTACAAAAGATTCGTAGATGACTGCATCATCTGCTTACCTAAAAATAAAATAGAGCATACGGTTGACAGTTTTAATAAATTTCATCTAAGAATTCAATTTACCACTGAAATAGAAGAAAATAACAGTATAAACTTTCTAGATCTTACAATTCTTAAATTGGTTCACAAAAGAAATATGGTCGCAAAGATACTTAAATTTTAAATCACACACCCCTAAAAATTCCAAAAAAATTGTCGTCAACAGTCTGACAGACCGAGCAATTAAACTTTCCCACCCAAAACACAGACCTCAGAACTTGAAAAAAATTGCACATAAACCTTACAACACGACAAAAACATTTTTCACAAACCTTGAACCCAAACTACCAATTGAAGATGAAACTAACACCGTATATAAAATAGACTGCAACAATTGCAACAGTACGTATATAGGTCAATCAAAACAATATCTGCATAAAAGAATGTACACACATAAATATAATATTAAAAATCGAAATACGTCAACAGCGCTAGCGCAACATGCCTTGGATAATAACCATAGCTTTAATTTTAATAACATTCACATCCTGGAAAAAGAACCCAATTATCACCGTAGAATAGTACATGAAATGCTGCAAATAAAAAGACATTCTAATTCAATAAATAGCCGAACTGACATAGAGAATTTAAGTAACACTTATTTCGGCTTATTAAAATAAAACAAATGGGGTAAAACATAATTATTGACTAATTTTTACATCTCTCCAATTAATTTTACAAATATAATGTTAAAATAATATAAACTATAATTGTCATTCATTTTATAAAATACACCCACTTGTAATGTATACCTGCTAGTCCTTATCTTGTCTGTAATATAAACAAACGAACTCTCACTTGCACATATATTCAGAAAGTAAAATATTTTAGTTGCCTTTAAGACACTCAATACATCACATTAAAAAATGTAGTTTAATTTAAGATCAAGCAAACACAAAATAATAATGTAAGTACTTCATATAGGTTAATTTTAGTATGTGCCCATAACTGATTAAAAAAAATTTTTTTTCTTTTTATTATTATTGTAGTCTCTGATGATGGTTATAAATAAACCGAAACGTTAGAAAAAAATAAATAAATTTGTTTATATATATGACCGATATACCCAAGAAAAATAATACTTGTATTGTAATTATTATTAATAGGTACCTATTCACTTATTTAGTATTCTTTCTGCATTTATGATTTTCTATTATTTAGAGAGAATCAAGCAGTCGTCGCGTCGCATAATAGTCTACTAATGATGCAATACTTAAAGGAGTACACGACCCAATTCACGTTAGTTTCTAGGCTCAGAATAATTTCTATCAGTAACAAATACACGAAGCATTGGTTATCTCTCTCTAGAACCAACCTTTTAACACAGTAAAAAAGGATAGAGACCATGTCGTATCCACAACTTTGCAATAATCAAATACGTCGTGGGACTCGTTCGTCCTACTAAACGAAAGTGAAATCGAGGTTAACTTTGCACTTTCACTTGTTTGCGTCTAGCATATCAATTCAACCAATCAGAATACGCGTTCGCCATATATTTTGTCGGTTTGAATAAATCGAGGTATGGCCTACTTTACTGAAATCAGACATTTAGAATTTGTTTTGTTGTTTTCTTTTTTGTTGAATCATAAAACATTATGGGCTTAATTATGTTATGTCACATTACGTAATGTTGCGCCATTGTTTAACTTCGATTTCTTTTAATTGTTCCGGCTGGAAGTTAACATAGATAGGTATCCTTATTTATAAGTTTTCCTTCTGTATCTTCGTACCTAATACCTACTACCCAACATTCTTACGTAGGGGGAACCAGTAAGTAATTGGTTTATATTATGATACTACTGAACTAATACAGTAGCTATGTACAACTTACTGCGCAAAAGGTCGGGTACTGGATTTTTCTTTTTCTACTTGTATACAGGGTGTGTCACGAAAATCTTATATTAGTCGTTTCTAAAGAACTACGAAAACTGGAAGTCTGAAAATTTGAAAACAGGGGTTACTCACAATGTTCCATCGACTAAAAATATTTTCGCTGATATATGACTTTCGGTTCTACCACAGTTTAATTAAGAAGTAGTTGGCGCACTCTCTACTAGTGCCTTTGATCTCTTTGAACATGAGTTCGCCGACAAAACTCTGCGAATTAAGTGATAAATCAAGTTGCCTGTCACTGTTTCCAGTATATACGAGGGAGTGCTGGTGTGCGACATGTATGCAAACATATACGAGGAAAGTTAACAAGCACTGGCTCGCTTTTTTTACTACGTCTAGTTGGATAAATTTTGAAAATGGATGAATTTATTACAATGTTTAAATGTCTTTAGAAGTTATGTTTATATATTTATGTGACTATGAATGATGTCGAAGACATTGCCTGGATGGCTTGTTAATATTTGTCACGTTATAAATTCCCACCACATTAAACCAACTACTTAAGAGGCAAAATATTAGCATAAGAATTGTATATAATCCGTGTTTATCGTATTTGTAGATTGTCCCTGGTTTATCGTACCTTGAGAAGTGGATAAAAAGGTTAATGAGCTTACGAGCTCTGATTTCAAAAAGTATCTACGACACACACCTCTCAACAAATTGGTTCAGTAATTTTTTTTTATCCAGAATGACCTGGTCTGGTGATGGTCACTTTTTTGTACTCCTTTTGTCCTTAGCAAAGGCTAGGACGATTGTAGTGCATTCCGTAGTTTGATAATGTTGCCTAACGTACAGATCATAATTTTATATAAATAACTTCGATTTCTTCGTAAATAAAGTATTCCAACTTTCGTCTTTTTTTGAAAATATACTTCAGTCTTTCCCATAGTAAATCTTTATCTATTCACTGATTATAAAACTTTTGGTATATATCTAAAAATATAATTTAATCATGTTGCGTTAGCAGTTGAACCTCGTTTTAAAATATTTAATAAGTCAAACAGTAATATTTTACGTACCGGGATACGGGAATAATCCTTTTTTATTTCCATTCATTCGAGTGCAATAATTCACTAATTGTTTATGTATTAACAATTTGTAATGTTTTTCGAATTCTGACAGACAAAGTGTCATTTGTCACTCCATGGAATAATAGAAATCTTGTTCTGAGATTTGAAGCAGGGTAGCCAACTCGCAAACTCGTTGCCAACTGTTATGCATATTACTAACTTAGACGGAGTTATTATTTTAGATAAACTATGGAAAAAATAAAATTGCAGAAATCAAGTAGATTATTAACATTTTATTTACATTTAAATGGTATAAATAGGCAATATTATTAGGAGGTAACAATTCTTTATTATAGACTGACTAATTTGGGGACAGGCGACATCTGTGTGTAGTTGGTCGAACTCTTACTGAATATTAGATGATATTTGCAGCAGGTTCTATTTTTGGTTTGGATATTCGCTAAGGCGGCTTTTTTCATAATAGAATTTTCGAATTCTTATGAGGGAATCTGATATCATCTGATAATAGCTGACAAATTTCACTTTCTTTTTCGACGTGCTAGTGGTAAGGGTCGCATTAAAGTTTTATGAATTTTTATTCATCCGTTCAGGGATTAGCCTTTGTGTGACTTTATTTATTATTTTCATTGTGAGAGAAATAATTGATTTGATATTTCTGTGTATTTAATGAAAATATATCTCGTTAGAGGATTAATTTGCCATTTAGCATCGACCACGTGTAGTCACGATTTTTCGTGAGTTTTCCATCAAGCTTTTCATCAGTGATCAACCAAAAACCCTTTTCAAGGTATGTGTATTTGTTTATCGTTAGATTTAAGTGGTAATTTGTCTTTCTATATATTTTATAGGGTTTTTTTTGGGGTGATAATCTTTCATCCACCAACAATTAATTGTCTTATCTGTGAAGCCTGTTATTTTGTGGAGCGGTGCACTTTTCCTGTACGCTGTTGAGGACAAGAGGCATCCGCTGGTCCTGTACGTTGCTGTTACAAGAGGTCCGTGGCGAGTCGTTATTTCACTTGGAGGTACTGCGGGTATCTACGTTATCCAACTGATTGTGTGGGGTGATCTAGGCTGTCCTTCTCAAGGTATCCGAATATCCAGGACATTCCTCCACCGTAGCTGTTGTAGCCAAGGACTCACGCAAGTGTGACAACTTATATATTTTATTTTACCGTATTGCATGCTATTACATCAACGTTTATAATTATTAAGGATAAAACTAAAAGATCATTCTGTGAAAATAAAATTAAACCATCATTCCTTAAAACTACCAGTAAATTAAAAGTATATTCTCGAAAAACATAAAAATAAAATACTTTTCTATAAGGATAAAATTAAAATAAAATTCTAGAAAACAACTGAAAGATAATTCGTAAGGACCTAAAGACTATTTTGATATAATACATAATATACAGGAGGTATCACATGATACATATTTAAGAGTTAGATTTAAGTCATTTTATTAGTTGTAAGGGTGACCTAGTTAGGAGTTTGATAAAAATTATTGATTGCGTTTGATATTATTTTATTTAATTATACAGGGTGTACTGAATAACCCAGTATTGAATCAAAGCCTACGATAAAACCATCAATTTTAGGTGAACAATTTCAACGTTCTATATTTTTTTTTGCGGTTTATGCGCTTCTCATCCCCTAACTAAGTCGCAGGTTATTTTTTTATCACATGTATGTAGGTATATAGGTTTATTTATATTTCGATTGGGGTTGTTTACCCTAACCACTTGGTTTTTTTGAATTATTTATTTATTTTTTTTGAATTTATTTATTTTCAACTGAATATATATATATATTTAGAGAAAGTCAATTGTGAATTGACTTTCTCTAAATATACATAGATTAAAACTAGCTTGTCGTTATTTCTGTGCAGCTCATTTGGTAAATTTTGGAGTTGCACAATTTGCTGCGTTTTTGGGTAACGACTGTATTGGTAAATTTACCTGGCGCCCAGGACATATATATACATTTTTTTTATTAGATAAGAGGAACCCCGACCGTCTCCTCTGTTGTTTAGCCGGAGTTTACCCAACTGTCACCATGACAGCTGGTTATTTGTAACCCAGTTTTATTCCTTTTTTTTTTAGTGAATTTGGAAGTTACATATTTTATGATCTTATTTGTGTATAAGGGTTCATGAATAACTGGATGAGAATCTGCATCCAATAATAATTACAAAATAATACGAGTAAATGTGCAATAAAGGATGTTATATTATTACTATATCATATATTATAGAATAGAATAGAATAGAATAGAATAAGGTTTATTGTGCAGATTACAAAAAAATGTACATATTATAAGGAAGTACAATAGGTATTAAAAGTAATCACACAATTTGGTCGATGTTCGCATACATCTGCGATCTTCCACATCGCCTGCGTAATATATAAGTGAAGTTTTAAAAGCTATACATATAAAACTAATTATTATCTAAGTATATATGTACCTAGTTACTAAGAATAACACTGTTCAAGTCAAATTTTTGAGTTAATACTAATATACAATGGTTGAAGAATGTATACACAATTACACAATGATTAAGATATTCAAAAGTTTATGAATATAGTTACATTATAATTGGTTTTGAAACAAGAGTTCATTTAATTCATTTTTAAAATTGGTTTCTGATAAACTTAAAAGATTAGTTATAGTGTTTAATAGAGTAGGTGCTCTATAAGAGAAACATGCTTCATATTTTGATGTTGTGTGTTGTGGTATTGTAAAACTATTCGTTCGTATGTTTATACTATGAAAAGTAGATCTTAACTGTAAGTTATTAAACAAATAATTTGGTATTTTATTTTTCACTAATTTGTAAAGAAACATGCAGTATAGATATATGAACCTGTTATTCAATTTTAATTCTCTGCAATTATTTATGAATGGTGTAACATGATGGTTATAAGGTATATCGAATACATATCTCATACATGCATTTTGTAGTTTTTGTAATCTAGTTTTATTATGTTGTGTTAATATACACTAGAGCAATAGTCCAAATTGGGGTAGATGAGACTTTGTATTAGTTTTAGCTTTGTATCTGAGGATAATGATTGTTTCAGTCGATGTAGCATTTTTAATTTCATATATACTGATTATTTTATTTGTATGTTTTTCAAAATTTAAGTTGTTGTCAAATATGACACCTAAACTTTTAGTGGAATCTGACCAGTCTATCACTATGTCATTTAATATTACACTGAAGTCATTAAGATTTATTTTTGAATGTATTTGACGAGTACCAATACACATAGCAACTGTTTTTTCAGGATTAATCCGTAATCCATTTTCTCTGCACCAGCTATATAAGTTATTTAAATCGCTATTTACTTTGTGAATTGCGTCGGCTATATTATCAATTGTACAGGGTGTTCACGCGAGATGTGAACCCCCCGCCTAGACCCTTTGACACAATTTGAAAAATAAAAATTCATTCCTATACGATTTTTTCCGTAGTTTTCAAATATGTCAATCATAATTTCCTATATCTTGTCATATACAGAGTGTTGCATATATTTTTTTCAACTTGTGGGACACCCTGTATCTAATTATCGTAGTTGGTGCAGTTTTTCATTCTGAACACAAATAAAAGAAAAAAATCTAACGGACTCAAGTCCGGACTTCGAGCTGGCCATGCTATTGGACCGCGGTTACCCATCCCTTGACCGTAGGTATTGTTTAAATAATTAACCACCGGTAAAGATTTTGTGGGGAGTGCCCCGTCTTGTTACCAGATTACGTTGCCATATCTTCTTGGAAAGCAAATATCTTGCAGTAACTGGTAGGGGTGGGAACTTTTTTCGATATATCGATAAAAATATCGATATATCGATATGTCGAATAACGATATTAAATTTTTAGAATATCGAATATATCGATATATCGAATATATCGAATAACGATATTAAATTTTTAGAATATCGAATATATCGATATATCGAATATATCGAATATATCGATATAGGTATCGAATATATCGATATATCGAATATTTCGATATATCGAATATATCGATATATCGGATATATCGATATATCGAATATATCGATATATTGATATATCGATATGTCGTAAAGTATCTTTAGTAACTTATTTATGAACTAATGGTGAAGTGTTTGGTATCGAAATGTAGGTAACGAAAATCTCTATTAAAATAGCATAATGAGGTATAATGGTTCCATTTAAAAAAAAATACTTATATCGAAAAAACCATTTCCGAGATGTTAATGGCTATAAAAGTAAAGTTAGCTGACTTAATATCACGATTTTATTTTTCCAATAATCAATGACTCGGAAAGTCGTCTTTCAGCAGTCATGGCTCCCTAGATGCCAACTTAAATTATCCTAAAAAAATATTTGAGGTTATGTTTCTTCCTCGAAGTTAATACCATCGGATGCAGAATGAATCCCTGTATCCAAAAATGTAAAAATATACAGGGTGTTCCACTTAAAAACAGGTGTTACAGTCATTTCCGGTGAAACCGGAAGATTTGGAATCATTTTGTTAACATGCATTAATTCAAATTTACTTATTATTGCAACTGCCAAAATTTCAAAATGATATCTGAAAAAACAAAAAAGCTATAGGGATGGGCCTAATTTCATTGACACCCAGTATATATCAAAATATCGATATATCGAAAAATCGATATATTGGAATATCGATATATCGATATATCAATATAACAGATATAGATAGATAGATAGATAGATTATTTACTTGACTACTTTACATACTTTTTGTACATTTGTGGCAGGTCAGTGATTGATAATTTTACTTACAAATATAATAGAAATAAATAAAAGTAAAAGTAAGTGTAAAAGGTAGTGTAAAAGGCTACTTAATAATTAATTAATAATTAGCATTAGTATAACGATATATCGGATATAACGATATATCGATATATCGATATATTCGATATCTCGATATATCGATATATCGATATATCGATATATCGATATATTCGATATATCGATATATTCGATATATCGATATATTCGATATATCGATATATTCGATATATCGATATATTCGATATTTCGATATATCGAATATGTCGATATATCGATATATCGATATATCGATATATCGACTATATCGATAAATTTCAGATATCGATATTTTCGATACTTTTTTCCATATCGCCCACCCCTAGTAACTGGTATATTTAATTTCTTAGAAAGTTAAAATAACGATGGCCTGTTAAAGCGCCTTCGTAATATATTGGGCCGATTATTTGATAATTGATAATTCTACACCATACGCTGAAAGACTGCCCCAGTTTTAACCAGTCTACGTCACTGGTTAAATTGTGTCAAAGGGGAAGGATCTAGGTGGGGGGTTCACATCTCGCGTGAACACCCTGTACAAGATATGTATATCTGTAAATCGTCAGCATGCAAATGATATTTGCAGTGATCAAGACATTTTGGTAAATCGAAGGTAAATACTGAGAAGAGAATAGGACCTAAGATACTTCCTTGTGGTACGCCACTTTTCGTTCTTAATAAATTACATGTGGATTCCTTGTATCTGACACTCTGAGTTCTATTGTGTATATAATTTATGAACCATGTTAGGGCCATATCATCACAGCCTATGTAGTTTAGCTTGGCAATTAATAAATCAAAGTTTACTACGTCAAATGCCTTGCTTTGATCGAGAAAAATGATGAATGTAACTTGTTTATTGTCAATAGCGAACGTGATATCATCTACAACTTTAAGTAATGCAGTTTGTGTACTATGCATAGGGCGAAAACCAGATTGATACTGTGGAATTATATTATTTTGATATAGATATGTTTTGAATTGGTCGGCAACAATTTTTTCAATAAGTTTTGATAATGTAGGCAAGATACTAAGGGGTCTAAGATCTTTTAATTCACTACAGTTGTCAACTTTAGGAAATGGAAGAACAAGTGCTGTTTTCCATACATCGGGGAATTGGCCGGTGGAATATGAGAAATTAATAATATTTACTATTAAGTTTGTACAGTATGGTAAAACTAGGTTTAACATCTTTATGCTAATTTCATCTATTCCTATGGCTTCAGATTTAATTGTGTTTATTTGTTTGTAAATGTCTGCACTAGTTATTTCTTGTATCGAAAAAGTTGACGTATCATTTAGCTTATTATTATTGTAATAATTTTTAATATACTCGAGTAAACTTTAACTTGGCGTGTGGATGAGTTGATATTGTGTGTATTATTGTATTTTCTCTTACACACAAAATTGAAGCAATGGCCCAAAACCATTGTTTACGTATAAACATACGTGAACAATGTTTTTGGGTTATTGTTTTAACTTTGTGTGCACGAGAAAATGAAATAGTATGCACAATAACAACTCATCCACACGCCAAGTTAAAGTTTACTCGACTATATTTTCATCTATATTAATGTCACCTCCTACATTAACAAAAAAATTATTTATGTCGTCACCAGTTACATCTTCATCAAGATTTAAAACATAGTTTTTATGACTTGATATGCCAAGATTTTTAATTTTATTCCAGAGCGTTTTAGGATTATCCTTATTCCTCTCTAATTCAAATTTTATGTAGCAATCTTTTTCTTTTCTGATAGCATTGTTTAGATAATTTCTTAGTTCAACATAATACAATCGGTCATTGGTATTTTTTGTTTTTATATATTTTTTATGAGCCTTATCTTTCAATGCTATCATTTGTCTAATATTGTGTGTAATGTATGGTGGTGAATGTTTTTTATTTTTATTAATAAGTTTAATAGGTGCATGTGTATTAAATAGCTCTGTTATAGTGTTATTTAAATCTGTTGTTATCAAGTTTATATCATTAGTGTTGTTTAAATCATTCCAATTTATACTTAAAGCATCTAGTGAAAAAGTATCCCTATCTAAATTATTTAGGTCCCGAGTCTTACCAGTTTCGGGAAGAATATGATTTAAGTTAAGTTCACAACATACCAACATGTGATCAGATATACCCACCATATCCATAATGCCACACTCATTTACGCATAGATCATTACTAACACAGATAATGTCAATTAGAGATTCTCCAGCACTATGTATTCTTATTGGTGTATTAACTAACTGTACTAGTTTAAACTGAATTAGAATATTATTTAACAACGTATATCCATTATTATTTTTATCCATAAAGTTTATATTTAGATCCCCCATAACTATAACAGAATCACATTCCAAGTATATTCTTTCTAACACTTCCACAAAATCATCTAACACGTCAGGTTTTGCATGTGGTGGCTTATAGATAACGCATATTCCAATTGTTTGTTTTTTTAAATTAACTTTGATCCATAGCTGTTCTAAACCTCTTGAAAAATCCGTAGTTTTGTAATAAATTGTAAATTTATAGCCATGTTTTATATAGAGTGCCGTACCTCCTCCTCTGGTAGGGCGGTCCGAACGTATTAATTGATAATTGGGCAAAGAAATATATTCGGATGGAAAGTCCTTTTGTAGCCAAGTTTCGCTAATACCCACAAAGTCAAATGATTCATTGCATATCACTTCCCTAAATATGTTAAACCCTGTGTGTACTGAGCGTATGTTCAGATGGCCAAATTTCGCTCTTAGTTTTTTGGGTTGCTTACTTTAGCTATTGTGGGTTTTCCATTTACATATTTTATATAGAGATTTTCGCCATTGTTTTTTCTATTTTCCATTTCATCAACTACAGTTTTCAGATAACTACGTTGTATGTTAGTTAAATCGAATGTTAATTGTACATTGTATGTGTTATTTTGTTTCAGTTTCTTCTTATTGTATATAATTTTTGCGGATTCTTCTGGATTGTTTAGTGTAACTTTTAGAGGTCTTATATTATTATTGTTTGGATTTCCCAATCTTAGTAATTTTATGTTTGATGTGTCAACATCTGGAGCGATCATGTTAATTATTTCTTTTGTTTTTGCAGTGTCGTTATTACTTTCTCCCAATTTATATATTATTATATTTTTGACTCTCTTTTGTCTCTCTGATATCTCGTTAATTATTTCTTCCGGATCATTTGTATTTTCTCTGCTGGAGTTGGCTGGCATTATGTTGATTTTTTCCTGTAGCTTGTTTACAGTATCATTTAATTTTTGGATACTGTCAAGCAGAAATGGTATCAGCTTTCATCCTGATTATTTTCTATTGTGACGTTAGGAGATTCCCTCGATTGAACTGTTGTAATGGCACCATCATCACCTGTTGCGTTTTTACATGAATCACACTTCCAGAATAATCCATTGCTTTTTATGTATTCGAGTTTCTGCTTTGTTAAATTTACACATTTTAAGTGGGAAACTCGAGAACAAAAACCACATTCAAGACCAACTGATTTACCATTTATGGGCTGTTTACATTTTGTGCAAGTCGAAGTTATATTTAGATTTAGTATTTTTATCTATCGATTTATTGTACAAAAGCTATTTAATGTTTCAGTGATAATAGCACTTAAGGTGCTGAATACTGTTTATGTGAAAGAATTCACGGCAATATTTCTGTTTAGTTTTGAGTTGACAAGGGTTTGCTAGACACGCCCTCTCTTCACTTATCGTTGGTACTTCAGCTTGTAGTATAGACTAGGACACTTTCTTATCGCTGATATGTTTAACTGATGTTTAAGAGCAGAGGTTTTGTTAAGTAGGTATGTTAATGGTCTCAGAATATTTATCTATTTTTTAGTTTACTTTTGCCACTTCACTTGCATTTAGCACAAACTTTAAAACACGTCTTCACTTCTTGACGAACTAGACTAGACTTATAAGCTAATCTAATTTTACAATAAGCTAAAAATAAAACTGAAAGAAATAAAAATTTATAAGTTTCTCAAAATTGTGTGTGTGTTTCTTGCTTTATGTAGTCCTATTTAAAAATTTTAGTGCGTAATAAATAGGAACTCGTGTGTACAATTTCACTAAATATGAATATGGGAAATTTACCATGGAATTAACATTCCTAAAAAAAGATATTAATGTAGAACCAAGACTATCTTTGCAGGCTATTTCATTAAAGTATTTAACAAAAAGATTTTCCAATTCTATGATATATTCCGCAACATTTTTTGGAGGAACTACTAAGCCGCCAAACGCTGTTTTTTCATAATTGTATGCTTTTAGCTTAGAAAAAAGTGTTGCTTGCTAATCTAATGTAATTAAATTGTTAAATGGTATGCATATTTCACAGGAGTGTTGTAGCAAACATTTTTTTGAAAGATACCCTGTGATATACGCACAAGTAATTCTATAGTCGAGTATACTCTAAGTTGGCCGGTCCAGAGGGCGCTACGTCGTCTGAAGTAAGATTGTATTCGATGTGTTAGAAGTGCCAGTGGTTCTCAAACAGTTTGACACTTGAACTGTGTGATCTCTAAATAATAATTGTATAAAAGTATTAAAGGGTTTCATAAAAAATGTTAAGAAGTATTAATTTACTAAATTTGTAGTTTTAGTGGAATTTTACATTTATATATAGGCTCGGACACAAATGAAACTAATAATAAAAAATGAGTTGTCCAATATTCGGTCAATAACAATATTATTCATGTGAAAAAAAAAGTAATCGAAAACTAATATTAGTTAGAATAGTTTTTTTAAATAGAATTATCGTCGCTAGACTACACATTGAATTCGCAAACTGTTGGTGATGAAAACGTGTGTTATTTGGTAAATCACGCACACGCACATATCATCAGCTTATAGAAATGGAGCGTTCCTTGAAAAATACTCCATAAGTCCGGCTTTGTTTAACCGCCAACATAAAATTTTGGGGCCTGACGACTGTTTATTTAGAAAGAAATAAAATAGGTACGAAAAATTGAAGTCATTATATAATGTATTATAATAAATAAAAAATAAAAAGGCCCCTGGATATTCGTAAATAAATAAAATAAGCACGCCACTAAACATCCGAAAGTCGATTTTGTTCGAGATTTTGTTAGAGATAAACTCGGGCGGAATAATAAAATAAAGTTGTTTAGTGAATAGACAGTTTTAACAAAACTAGCTCCGCGGATTAATAAAATAAATAAAATGAAATTTTTATAGGGAAAATTTGAACCTTTAATATTTACTAAAAAAATAAAAACGATATCGCCGTAACCAGGATTTGAACTCGGAAGTACCTATTCCACTATTTTGACAGTCGAGTATCTTGCACACTGAGCCACGCAACCACATCACTTACGTTGTAAAATGTGCAATATGTACGTAACATAAAATTGTAAGACTTACAGTGGTTTGACAATGTCCCGTTTGTTGGATAAATACCCACTAATTACCAATAAATATAACCAATAATTCATATAAAGACGAATTTAATTTTAATTTGAGACGACTCAACCCCAAATAAATAATATTTCATTGTAACGATTGGCAAATCTTGAGAGTTTGACAGCCGCCCAAATAGCATAGAGACGTCTTAAAGATGCCTTAACGATATCGTGATACGACATTCGCGACGTCTTATATATGTCTTGTAAACGCCCCAAAACATCTTCAAGACATCTTTAAGACGTCGTTTTTTATTGATTTGTGAACAATCAAGACGTCTTATAAGACGTCTTTTAAAGACATATACTTCAAATCACGAGAGATGACCGTTACGTCACAAATTAATTTCTAATCTTCAACGTACGCTGTTCAAGCGTTCTTTGTTTACAACAAAGTAAAACGAGAGAGATAGGGAAAGGAAGTCCATTATATGTGACTGTTAATATCTCCGACTGACGTTGCTGATGCGTTATACGAAAACCTAACCTCCTCGACGAAAAAGAAAGAGAGGGCCCAATTTCGTATGTCTCAGTAACAAGCGAGAATTCGATCAACTGATTGAACGCTTTTGACTAGCGCCGTTGTCGCATGTTTCATAGTTTCCTGTTTCTGCATGTCAGCCAGTTGTCAAATTTGAATTTGTTTATCTTTGAGTTTGATTGTTACCGTTTTCCTCATTCCATTGATTTTTGCACATTAAAAACAGTTCATTATGGAACTAACGATAGTTAATCTCCAAAACAACTGCATTTTGCCAAATTATATATATTAAAACTTCGATAAGAATATAAAATTAGTTCAAATTTAGACAGGCGAGATCGTTAAATTATTCTGACATTTAACAGACAAATTGCAGGTTATGTTTTGTTTTGACGTTTAAGTTTGTTTACATCCGGATGTCATTTCAACAAGCATGAATTTGACTAACTCAGTACTGATTTGATTCACACGAATTATAATGATGACGTAACGGTCTTCTTTCGTGATTTGGACTATAAGTAAAATGTCTTTTTAAGTTGTAAAAAAGACATAAAATGGGGGTTTGTTTTCAAGCAAAAAATTTATATTTTGGGGCAAGTTACTTATTTATTCATAAAAAAATACATAATATACAATTAGTATATATGTAATACATTATTTAGTAACAAATTTCTTTTGCAACTAAGAGCGCCTATCAGATGCTCTTCGCAGCCAGGTCGCTACGGCGCCTTCCACTTCTGACTGGCTCTGGGTAAGCTGTGCTTTTTCAGCAGCCGCTAAAAAAAACGTGAAAATTAATAGACAGCGTAAAACGAGGAAATGAAAGGTTCGGACGTAAAATATGATGCGAGAAATTTAAAAAAATCTATTTAATGCATGTAAAATACATATAAGTACATATTTAACATATTTTTTCTAATTTTGACAAATAAAGTCACATTTTTCATAGTATAGATATGTGAAACGTTCAACTTTGTGTAACTATAGTTACGAAAAATAAAATTATTTCATAACTGCAGAAGAAGTAGAACATTTTGACATTTGTTCCTGACAGTTTTTGATATTTTGACAGTTCACTACCTTTACAAATTATGCAAATAAAAAAGTTAGAATTAAAAAAAATTATATATGCAGCATGATAATAAATATGATTTTGTGTAACTCGTGTGATGTTGCTGGATCTCACTTCGCTCGTCCTGTAAATATCACACTCACAGATTCTTATACATAATAAACACAAGTCTATTCTTTATTATGGTACTTGAAAATTAATACCTAAGGGAAACATTAAACAAAAATAAATAAATATGAAGAAGGAAAAAATGTTACTTCGGAAATGCATTAAAACCATTACATTTCAATTTAACTCATCAATCACGTGGTGGTGGTGTTCTAATAGCACTAAAAAGTCATATTATAGCAGAAGTTACTGATGTTTCATATTTTGATGTAAATTTTACAACAATTGATCTGTTAGCTTGTAGATGTACCGTACATTATATAACATTTTATATACTAGTCCTGTATATACCCCCCGCTACAACATTGTATGATTTTGAATAATTTTTTGAATCATTGGAACAACTTGAGTTTTTACAGTCTGGAAATGTTATTGTAATGGGTGATTTCAATGTGCCTAATTTTGTAAACCCCGATATAGTTGATAGCAAAGTTACTGTGATAAAAAATTTTATTAACTTTCTAAATTTGGATCAAGTCAACAATACACTGAATAGTTCAAATAGATTGCTTGATTTAGTATTGTGTAATATGAAATCTAAAGTAATTAGTGATAACGCTCCTCTTGTGCCTATAGATCCACATCATCCTGCTTTGATAATTAGCCTTCAAAAAATCGAGTCCAAAAAAGATACAAATTCAAATAAAAAAACATACAACTATAAGAGGGCTGATTTTGCAGCTTTGTATAATTCATTATTGCAAACTGACTGGACATTTTTAACTAATTTTGAAGAGATTAATTCAGCTGTTGATGAATTTTATAAGCAGCTATATCAATTGTTTGACACACATGTTCCTTTTTATAAAACTTACAAACGTCAATTTCCAAATTGGTATACATCAGACATTATTAAAAATATTAAGAGAAAAGCAAGATTGTTGAAAAAATATAGGAAAAATCATAATGAGTATGATTTGTATGAATTTCAGAGATTAAGGCGTGTGGTGAAAGAACAAATAAAACTTGCCTATGCCAACTATGTCGAAACTGTCCAGTCATCAATAAACAATAATGCACAGCACTTTTGGTCGTTTATAAATTCAAAGAATAACTCATCAAGAATTCCTGGAATTGTTTTATATGAAAATAAAACCTACGCGAAACCTCAGGATATAGTAGACATTTTTGCAATTTTTTTTTAAAGCGTTTTCCTTCCTTCTGAACTGGAGGAACCGGAGCGCTTGGATATTGCTTCTAATTTTAACTGCTTAAACAATGTTAACATTGAATCTGTTTCCAAATGTGAAATTGAAGTGGCCGCAAAAAAATTGAAAAACAAAATGACCTCAGGTCCGGATGGTATACCATCGTTTGTTATAAAATATTGTATAAACGTTTTTGTTAACCCAATGCATATACTGTTCAATCTTGCTCTAAAAACTGCCACATTTCCAAATAGGTGAAAGGAAGATAAAGTGATTCCCATCTTCAAAAGTGGCGATAAATCTAATATTATTAATTATAGATCTATATCTATTTTGTCTAACTTTTCGAAACTCTTTGAAATAGTTCTGTATAACCGCATCTATCCGTCAGTTCGTAATCTAATATCTCAATCTCAACATGGCTTCATGAGTCATAGATCTACAGTGACTAATTTAGCAGTTCTTTCTCAATACGTTTCAAACATTGTTGATAATCGAGGACAGGTAGATGTGGTTTATACTGACTTTTCAAAGGCTTTTGATAGAATTGATCATGTCATCTTAATCAAAAAGCTGGGACAGTTTGGTTTTAATGATCCTATGAAACGATTTTTGAAATCGTATTTACAAGAAAGACAACAATATGTTTCTTATAATGGGTATAATTCTGTTAAATATGTTGCCACTTCAGGAGTACCACAAGGATCCAATTTGGGTCCGCTCTTATTTCTTTTATTTGTGAACGACTTAAGTGATAATATTCAGTGTCACCAGCTCTTTTTTGCCGATGACTTAAAAATATTTAATGATATTCATACCTTGGATGATTGTGAAAAGTTGCAGATGGATTAAAATCGGATTCAAACCTGGTGTATTAATAATAGGTTACATTTAAACCCCGTTAAATGTCAATTTATAAGTTTCACCAAGAAACAGGTAATTTATGAATATCCTTATCGCATAAACACTACTTTACTAGCTCGCTGCACTACATTCAAGGATCTAGGTATAATATTTGATTCTCAATTTACGTTTACAGAACATATTAATCATAAAGTATCAGAGGCATTAAAGTTTTTCGGTTTTATTGTTAGAAACTGTCGCGATTTCACCGAAGTCAATTCTTTAGAAATCTTGTACTACTCATACGTAAGGTCCAAGTTGGAATATGGATCACTAATTTGGTACCCGTATTACAATTGTCACATTGAGTCAGTGGAAAGAGTACAGAAGAGGCTTCTAAAATATTTAGCGTTTAAAAAGGAAGGAGAATATCCTGTAAGGGGAATAGAGTATAATTGTCTCTTAGAACGATTTGATTTTGTTAGTTTAGATCTAAGAAGGAAATGTGCTTCATGATCGTTCTTGTACAAGTTGCTACATCACAAAATTGACTGTCCTGAATTGCTAGCTCAAATCAACTTTTATACACCGAGACTGCAATCTAGACAAAACATTTTTTTCTATAATAATAGAGCGCGAACTAATATCTTGTTAGAGTCTCCTATTTATGTCATGTCTGAAAATTACAATAACATTATTGTCAACTATGTGATATCAATATTTGTACCTTAAATGAGTTAACTACTAAAGCTGTGGATTTCTTTACTGTATCTTTGTTAAACAATGAAAATGCTCAATAATACATCATATATAGCTACACTATTCTGTTCCTATTAGAGACTATTGTTTTTTAATTTTTTTTTATAACCTCACAATATTAGAAATACTTGTGTATGTACATTGAATCTGTTTTTCATGTAGACCGCGTGTGTGTGGGACTTCCAGGCCTTTGGTAGAAGTGAGAGCAACTGCATGTCGTCACTGAATATGTAGTGCTCTCGCTTCTACTATATATCTGTTTCATGCACGGGTGGTCTGTGTGGAGGGTGGATTTATACTGTATATTGTTATATATGTATATTTTATATGCATTATATTACTGTGATCAATATTGCAATGCAACCTTATTTGATATTATATTTTTATTTTTGTTCCTTTTCTATTAACTCGTCATTACACACTGTTTTATTTCACTGTTCTTATGTTTAATTCGATTTATTGTATTACTTTTTGGTTTGTAAATATTAATTGGTATTGCTCTGTAAATGGTTATACTGTTGGGCAATAAAGCTATTATTATTATTATTATTTTCGGTTTCCCGAACCTAGTGCTGAACAGTCTCCCCGTGGCCTCCGACACCACACAGAGAGAGCGCCAGCGAATAATCTACAGCAACTCCCCACATCCCGCAGGGTTAGTCACTGTAGATTCCAGACTCGTGTGCTCTAAGTAGACGAAGGGATCCCAGGATGACCGCTTTCTGCATTTGACCAGCCAACCATTCTGCCGATGTTTGGCAGGCAGGCATGGTCTTCAATGCGGAGAGCAGCGTGGGCTTTATACCTCCGAGTACACCGATTATCAGGACGACCATTTTGACAGAGTAGCCTGGGTATAGCACTTGGAGCTCGTACCGGAGATCTCTGTATTTAATCCGTTTCTCCTCCTCCTTCAAGGCGATGTTTGTCTCAGCAGGTGCTGAGAACTCGATGACATACATCACCTTGGTCTGATGGTCGAGGAGGACTATGTCAGGCTTATTGGCGTGAATTCGCCTGACGGTCGGGAACGAGTAGTTTCAGTAAATCCGGCATTTCTCGTTCTCGACAACGGACTCGATATCTCCGGGGACGTAAGGCAGCACTGGTGTTTGGTCTATCTGGTACGAGTGCCGTAGATGGTAGTATAGCACTCGTCAAGCCGCGTTATGTCGTTGGATGTAGACCGAAGTCGCATAAATCGGGCATGCAGATAATAAATGCATGAGCGACTCCGGCGCCTGACGGCAGGTCCTGCAGTTGATATCAGGTACCTCTACGCCCATCACGCGACTGCGATAGACCAATGTGTTAATAACACCATCTTGGCAGGCCACAATATATCCCTCGGTCTCCGACTTCAGCCCCGCTGAACTTAAAAATGCGGAGGTCAGCTCTGTCGATAGACTCAGTGTTTCTATGTTGTTATAGAAAACACCGTGCAGGGGTTTATCGACGTGCTGCCTGAACAGATTTCTCTGTTCGGCAGCTTTGATGTGGGCTGTCAGATGATTAGGCGGAAGCTCAGTGACTGAGTCACCTCGCCGGCCTTCTCCCCTGTAGTCGAACATGAGACCGAGTTCATCTGCGGCCCTCTGTGCTGCCTTAAACAATAAAGCGCCAACTCCCACGGTTTCATGATCTCTCACTAACCGTAGGAGAGGATCCGAGCTCCTTAGGATGTTACATGCCATACTTAGTGCTACTCTGCCATGCATACACTCCAGACTCAAGAGTCCTCGGCCCCCCGTTGACGTGGGAGGTACACACGAGGAACGGACGATCTAGGATGAATACTCCTATGGATATTCATCATCTTGCGGGTATCCCTGTCCAATTGGCGCAGCTCATCTACTCGCCATTTAACTACTCCAAAGGAGTAGAGCAGAATCGGAACGGCAAGCATATTAGTGGCAGACACCTTGTTCTTCCCCAAAAGCTCAGAAGACCAAATCTTTCGGAGTCGGTGTCTGTACTTGCCACGGAGAGAATCCTTTATTTGGTTCACAACCTGGATGTGGCGTTGTTCCACACCCAGGTATGTGTAGGTCTCTCCGGCATCCAAATGTCGTAGGATGCTTCCGTCTGCGAGCTGCGCATCTTCGTGGAATTCCCCGCAACGTCCTCTCTTGAGGTGGACGACTGCGCATTTGTCCAACCCAAACTCCATTCCAATTGCCCGCGTGTATTCCTCGACCACCCTGAGAGCATTTTGAAGTTCTCTCTCTCCGGAGGTATAGAGTTTAAGGTCATCCATATAAAATAGATGGGTGACCTTTATGCCTCCGGTTGCTGGGTGGCCCACACTGATACCCGCGGGATTGGCGGAGTCCAACAGATAGCGGCAGTAGTGAGATGCAGAAGAGGAGCGGACTCAAAGAGTCACCCTGAAACACTCCTCTCTTATATTATTATTATTATTATTATTATTATTATTATTATTATTATTTTTTTCGGTTTCCCGAATCTACAGCAACTCCCCACATCCCGCAGGGTTAGTCACTGTAGATTCCAGACTCGTGTGCCCTAAGTAGACGGAGGGATCCCAAGATGACCGCTTTCTGCATTTGACCAGCCAACCATTCTGCCGATGTTTGGCAGGCAGGCATGGTCTTTAAGGCGGAGAGCAGCGTGGGCTTCATACCTCCGAGTACAAATTATTATACCTAATTTATTTATTTATTTATTTATTTTTTTTTTTTTTTCGGTTTCCCGAACCTAATGCTGGACAGTCTCCCTGTGGACTCCGACACCACACAGAGAGAGCGCCAGCGAATAATCTACAGCAACTCCCCACATCCCGCAGGGTTAGTCACTGTAGATTCTAGACTCGTGTGCCCTAAGTAGACGAAGGGATCCCAGGATGACCGCTTTCTGCATTTGACCAGCCAACCATTCTGCCGATGTTTGGCAGGCAGGCATGGTCTTCAATGCGGAGAGCAGCGTGGGCTTCATACCTCCGAGTACACCGATTATCAGGACGACCATCTTGACAGAGAAGCCTGGGTATAGCACTTGGAGCTCGTACCGGAGATCTCTGTATTTAGTCCGTTTCTCCTCCTCCTTCAAGGCGATGTTTGTCTCAGCAGGTGCTGAGAACTCGATGACATACATCACCTTGGTCTGATGATCGAGGAGGACTATGTCAGGCTTATTGGCTTGAATTCGCCTGACGGTCAGGAACGAGTAGTTCCAGTAAATCCGGCATTTCTCGTTCTCAACAACGGACTCGATATCTCCGGGGATATAAGGCAGCACTAGTGTTTGGTCCATCTTATACGAGTTCCGAAGATGGTAGTATAGCACTCGTAAAGCCGCGTTATGTCGTTGGATGTAGGCCGCAGTCGCATAAATTGGACATGCAGATAATAGATGCATGAGCGACTCCGGCGCCTGACGGCAGGTCCTGCAGTTGATATCAGGAACCTATACACAATGAATCCCTCGGTCTCCGACTTCAGCCCCGCTGACCTTAAGAATGCGAAGGTCAGCTCTGTCGATAAACCCAGTGCTTCTATGTTGTTAAAGAAATCACCGTGCAGGGGTTTATCGACGTGCTGCCTAAACAGATTCCTCTGTTCGGCAGCTTTAATTTGGGCTGTCAGACGATTCGGCGGAAGCTCAGTAACTGATTCTGCATCAGCACTTCGCCTGCCTCCTCGCCTGTAGTCGAACACGAGACCGAGTTCATCCGCGGCCCTCTGTCCTGCCTTAAACAATAAAGCGCCAACTCCCACGGTTTCATGATCTCTCACTAACCGTAGGAGCGGATCCGAGCTCCTTAGGATGTTACATGCCATACTTAGTGCTACTCTGCCATGCATACACTCCAGACTCAAGACTCCTCGGCCCCCCCGCTGGTACGAGGAACGGACGATCTAGGATGAATACTCCTATGAATATTCATCATCTTGCGGGTATTCCTGTCCAATTGACGCAGCTCATCTACTCCCCATTTGACTACGCCAAAGAAGTAGAGCAGAATCGGAACGGCAAGCATATTAGTGGCAGACACCTTGTTCTTCCCCGAAAGTTCTGATGACCAGATCTTCCGGAGTCGGTGTCTGTACTTGCCACGGAGAGAATCCTTTATTTGGTTCACATCCTGGATGTGGCGTTGTTCCACACCCAGGTATGTGTAGGTCTCTCCGGCATCCAAATGTCGTAGGATGCTTCCGTCTGCGAGCTGCGCATCTTCGTGGAATTCCCCGCATCGTCCTCTCTTGAGGTGGACGACTGCGCATTTGTCCAACCCAAACTCCATTCCAATTGCCCGCGTGTATTCCTCGACCACCCTGAGAGCATTTTGAAGTTCTCGCTCTCCGGAGGTATAGAGTTTAAGGTCATCCATATAAAATAGATGGGTGACCTTATGCCTCCGGTTGCTAGGTGGCCCACAGTGATACCCGCGGGTTTGGCGGAGTCCAACAGTTAGCGGCAGCAGTGAGATGCAGAAGAGGAGCAGACTCAAAGAGTCACCCTGAAACACTCCTCTCTTAAATGTCACCAACCCTCTCGAAACTCGCTCGGCACCGGATGTTATGGTAAAGCGAGTTCTCCAAAGCGGCAACAGTTGTTCTATGCATCTCACTAGTGATGCTGGTACCGCAAGACATCCGAGCAAGTGTAACAAAAGCTCGTGGGATGTTGTATCAAATGCCTTGCGATAATCAATCCAGGCCATTGACAGATTCCGCTTGTACTGCACAGAATCCTGTGTAATACAGCGGTCTATCAGCAGGTTTACCTTGCAACCTGCCAGGCCCTTCTTGGCACCACGCTGTTCGTTTATCTGTTGGTAGACCGGATCAACAGACCTCAACATCCTGGTATACAAGATACGAGTAAATAACTTGTAGCAGGAGTTGAGGCAGGTAATCGGCCTATAATTTTTTGGGTCAGACAGATCCCCCTTTTTGGGGATTAGCACAGTTCGCCCCTCGACAAACCAGTCCGGAATTTGCTGCCCCTCGTTCAACCATGAGTTGAAAACTCGGGCCAGATGGCGGTGGGTGGAAGGAAACTTCTTCCACCACCAGTTGTTTATACCATCTGGACCCGGGGCAGCGAAGTTCTTGGTTCCAACAAGTGCTTGTTAAACCTCTTCCGTACTGATTGCCGGGCACACTTCGTCTGGCTCTTCTAAGACTCTACGACAGAGAGCCTTGAAGTGTGCTATAGCTGGAGTGTCATTATCGAATGGCCTCGCGACTTCGTAGATTCCTTTCCAGAAGGCTTCGACATTATCAACAGTCGGCGGATTTTCGACAACACGCTGTGGCTCTTGGAACAGGCGAGAGGGATTTGTTTTGAATAATGTGTTCTCTTCCAAACTCCGCATCCGCCTGACCAAAGTTTTCTTTATAGCCATAAGTGCTCGAATCCTATCTAGACAGTGCTGCTTGATGGTCTGCAGCACTGTGCGATTTAGAGTGTGGTGTTGGCGTCTCAGTCCGGCTGCCACTCGCCGGACCTTCGGTTTAAATGATCTACCTGCGACTATATAATCCACCACACTCTGGATTCGAGAAGCGTGTTGCCTTGCTGACCGAATTTTAGTTTCGATCTTCTGTACGCGCCGCTTAGCTTTCTCGACCCTACCAACTGCGCTTGCCAGGCGCTGTTGTGGGACGAGTTGCTTGGCGGCAGCGTACACCGCGTTGATCTGCCAGATGTTGGCATCTTCTGGAAGCTCCTCACTAATCAACGAATCCTTTCGTGCCAGGTCTTGTGGCTTTGGGTTAACCCTGGTGTTAAGGTTAACCCTCGTCCTTAAAGCGATATCGGTGTACTCAGGGGGATGTTCCTCGTCAGCTGGTATTTGCCGCGGCGGAAGTGCGGCAGGCAATTCCTCACGCTGACGAGGTGCCCTTACAAAACCTGTTCTGCGTAGGAAGGATACTTGATCGCTCAGATGTTGTTGAGAGAAGGCGCGATACTCCGGGTGCATATCGCACCACAACCGGTGTAATCGCGCCATGTATCCCCTGCGCGCAGGTTCGCTGCTCTCATAGCAGTTAAGCAGGTCATCTTTTAGTTCCTCAGTCCACCTAAAGCGTCCATTTTCAAAGCGGTCATCATTGTTGAGACGGTCCGGTAAGGCCCCTCCAACCTGTCTCTGACCCCCATCTGGTTGGGGTCGATTGTGAGGGGCCCTTCTTCTGTTTATTGGTAGAACCAGAAGATTTGAGATTACAGGGTGGTTAGCCCTGAGATCCCACGTCCGACATTTGCCAGAGAGGGTTGCCCCTCTTTGCCCAGGGTGCACCGCGTGGAGGTTGCCGGTCCGGAATTCGTACCCCTTATTATTATTATTATTATTATTATTATTATTATTATTATTTTATTATTTTTTTTCCCCGTGTCGGAACGAAAGTGCTGGACAGTCTCCCTGTGGCCTCCGACACCACACAGAGAAAGCGCCAGCGACTAATCTACAGCAACTCCCCACATCCCGCAGGGTTAGTCACTGTAGATTCCAGACTCGTGGGCTCTAAGTAGACGAAGGGATCCCAGGATGACCGCTTTCCGCATTTGACCAGCCAACCATTCTGTCGATGTTTGGCAGACAGGCATGGTCTTCAATGCGGAGAGCAGCGTGGGCTTTATACCTCCGAGTACACCGATTATCAGGACGACCATTTTGACAGAGTAGCCTGGGTATAGCACTTGGAGCTCGTACCGGAGATCTCTGTATTTAGTCCGTTTCTCCTACTCTTTCAAGGCGATGTTTGTCTCAGCAGGTGCTGAGAACTCGATGACATACATCACCTTGGTCTGATGGTCGAGGAGGACTATGTCAGGCTTATTGGCGTGAATTCGCCTGACGGTCGGGAACGAGTAGTTCCAGTAAATCCGGCATTTCTCGTTCTCGACAACGGACTCGATATCTCCGGGGACGTAAGGCAGCACTGGTGTTTGGTCTATCTGGTACGAGTACCGTAGATGGTAGTATAGCACTCGTAAAGCCGCGTTATGTCGTTGGATGTAGACCGAAGTCGCATAAATCGGGCATGCAGATAATAAATGCATGAGCGACTCCGGCGCCTGCCGACAGGTCCTGCAGTTGATATCAGGTACCTCTACACCCATCACGCGACTGCGATAGACCAATGTGTTAATAACACCATCTTGGCAGACCACAATATATCCCTCGGTCTCCGACTTCAGCCCCGCTGACCTTAAAAATGCGAAGGTCAGCTCTGTCGATAAACCCAGTGCTTCTATGTTGTTATAGAAAACACCGTGCAGGGGTTTATCGACGTGCTGCCTGAACAGATTTCTCTGTTCGGCAGCTTTGATGTGGGCTGTCAGACGATTAGGCGGAAGCTCAGTGACTGAGTCACCTCGCCGGCCTTCTCGCCTGTAGTCGAACACGAGACCGAGTTCATCTGCTTCTCTCTGTGCTGCCCTAAACAATAAAGCGCCAACTCCCACAGTTTCATGATCTCTCACTAACTGTAGGAGTGGGTCCGAGCTCCTGATGACATTACGTGCCATACTCAGTGCCACTCTGCCATGCATGCAGACTCAAGAGTCCTCGGCCCCCCCGTTGACGTGGGAGGTACACACGAGAAACGGACGATCTAGGATGAATACTCCTATGAATATTCATCATCTTGCGGGTATTCCTGTCCAGTTGACGCAGCTCATCTACTCCCCATTTGACTACGCCAAAGGAGTAGAGCAGAATCGGAACGGCAAGCATATTAGTGGCAGACACCTTGTTCTTCCCCGAAAGTTCTGATGACCAGATCTTTCGGAGTCGGTGTCTGTAGTTGCCACGGAGAGAATCCTTTATTTGGTTCACATCCTGGATGTGGCGTTGTTCCACACCCAGGTATGTGTAGGTCTCTCCGGCATCCAAATGTCGTAGGATGCTTCCGTCTGCGAGCTGCGCATCTTCGTGGAATTCCCCGCATCGTCCTCTCTTGAGGTGGACGACTGCGCATTTGTCCAACCCAAACTCCATTCCAATTGCCCACGTGTATTCCTCGACCACCCTGAGAGCATTTTGAAGTTCTCGCTCTCCGGAGGTATAGAGTTTAAGGTCATCCATATAAAATAGATGGGTGACCTTATGCCTCCGGTTGCTGGGTGGCCCACACTGATACCCGCGAGTTTGGCGGAGTCCAACAGATAGCGGCAGCAGTGAGATGCAGAAGAGGAGCGGACTCAAAGAGTCACCCTGAAACACTCCTCTCTTAAATGTCACCAACTCTGTCGAAACTCGCTCGGCACCGAATGTTATGGTGAAGCGAGTTCTCCAAAGCGGCAACAGTTGTTCGATGCATCTCACTAGTGGTGCTGGTACCGCAAGACATCCGAGCAAGTGTAACAAAAGCTCGTGGGATGTTGTATCAAATGCCTTGCGATAATCAATCCAGGCCATTGACAGATTCCGCTTGTACTGCACAGAATCCTGTGTAATACAGCGGTCTATCAGCAGGTTTTCCTTGCAACCTGACAGGCCCTTCTTGGCACCACGCTATTCGTTTATCTGTTGGTAGACCGGATCAACAGACCTCAACATCCTGGTATACAAGATACGAGTAAATAACTTGTAGCAGGAGTTGAGGCAGGTAATCGGCCTATAATTTTTTGGGTCAGACAGATCCCCCTTTTTGGCGATTAGCACAGTTCGTCCCTCGACAAACCAGTCCGGAATTTGCTGCCCCTCGTTCAACCATGAGTTGAAAACTCGGGCCAGATGGCGGTGGGTGGAAGGAAACTTCTTCCACCACCAGTTGTTTATACCATCTGGACCCGGGGCAGCGAAGTTCTTGGTTCCAACAAGTGCTTGTTGAACCTCTTCCGTACTGATTGCCGGGCATACTTCGTCTGGCTCTTCTAAGACTCTACGACAGAGAGCCTCGAAGTGTGCTATAGCTGGAATGTCATTATCGAATGGACTCGCGACTTCGTAGATTCCTTTCCAGAAGGCTTCGACATTATCAACAGTTGGCGGATTTTCGACAACACGCTGTGGCTCTTGGAACAGGCGAGACGGGTTTGTTTGAAACAATTTGTTTTGTTCCAAACTCCGCATTCGCCTGACCAAAGTTTTCTTAATAGCCATAAGTGCTCGAATCCTATCTAGACAGTGCTGCTTGATGGTCTGCAGCACTGTGCGATTTAGAGTGTGGTGTTGGCGTCTCAGTCCGGCTGCCACTCGCCGGACCTTGGGTGTAAATGGTCTACCTGCGACTATATAATCCACCACACTCTGGATTCGAGAAGCGTGTTGCCTTGCTGATCGAATTTTAGCTTCGATCTTCTGTACGCGCCGCTTAGCTTTCTCGACCCTATCAACTGCGCTTGCCAGGCGCTGTTGTGGGACGAGTTGCTTGGCGGCAGCGTACACCGCTCTGTTGATCTGCCAGATGTTGGCATCTTCTGGAAGCTCCTCACTAATCAACGAATCCATTCGTGCCAGGTCTTGTGGCTTTGGGTTAACCCTGGTGTTAAGGTTAACCCTCGTCCTTAAAGCGATATCGGTGTACTCAGGAGGATGTTCCTCGTCAGCTGGTATTTGCCGCGGTGGAAGTGCGGCAGGCACTTCCTCACGCTGACGAGGTGCCCTTACGTAACCTGTTCAGCGCAGGAAGGATACTTGATCTCTCAGATGTTGTTGAGAGAAGGCGCGATACTCCGGGTGCATATCGCACCACAACCGGTGTAATCGCGCCATGTATCCCCTGCGCGCAGGTTCGCTGCTCTCGTAGCAGTTAAGCAGATCATCTCTTAATCCCTCCGTCCACCTAAAGCGTCCATGTCCAATAGCAAAGTCGTCATCATTGGGACCGTCCGGTAAGGCCCCTCCCACCTGTCTCTGATCCCCATCCGACTGGGGTCGATTGTGAGGGGCCTGTCCTCTGTTACGGTCGAAAACCAGAGGAAATGAGTCCCCAGGATGGTTAGCCCTGAGGACCCACGGCCGATATTTGTCAGAGAGGGTTGCCCCTCCCTGTCCGGGGTGCACCGCGAGGAGGTTGCCGGTCTGAATTTTGCACCCCTTATTATTATTATTATTATTATTTTTTTCTTTCCGTTTCCGGAAGAAAATGCTGGACAGTCTCCCTTTGGCCTCCGACACCACACAGAGAGAGCGCCAGCGAATAATCTACAGCAACTCCCCACATCCCGCAGGGTTAGTTACTGCAGATTCCAGACTCGTGTGCCCTAATTAGACGAAGGGATCCCAGGATGACCGCTTTCTGCATTTGACCAGCCAACCATTCTGCCGATATTTGGCAGGCAGGCATAGTCTTCAATGCGGAGAGCAGCGTGGGCTTTATACCTCCGAGTACACCGATTATCAGGACGACCATTTTGACAGAGTAGCCTGGGTATAGCACTTGGAGCTCGTACCGGAGATCTCTGTATTTAGTCCGTTTCTCCTCCTCCTTCAAGGCGATGTTTGTCTCAGCAGGTGCTGAGAACTCGATGACATACATCACCTTGGTCTGATGGTCGAGGAGGACTATGTCAGGCTTATTGGCGTGAATTCGCCTGACGGTCGGGAACGAGTAGTTCCAGTAAATCCGGCATTTCTCGTTCTCGACAACGGACTCGATATCTCCGGGGACGTAAGGCAGCACTGGTGTTTGGTCTATCTGGTACGAGTGCCGTAGATGGTAGTATAGCACTCGTAAAGCCGCGTTATGTCGTTGGATGTAGACCGAAGTCGCATAAATCGGGCATGCAGATAATAAATGCATGAGCGACTCCGGCGCCTGACGGCAGGTCCTGCAGTTGATGTCAGGCACCTCTACACCCATCACGCGACTGCGATAGACCAATGTGTTAATAACACCATCTTGGCAGGCCACAATGTATCCCTCGGTCTCCGACTTCAGCCCCGCTGACCTTAAAAATGCGAAGGTCAGATCTGTCGATAAACCCAGTGCTTCTATGTTGTTATAGAAAACACCGTGCAGGGGTTTATCGACGTGCTGCCTGAACAGATTTCTCTGTTCGGCAGCTTTGATGTGGGCTGTCAGACGATTAGGCGGAAGCTCAGTGACTGAGTCACCTCGCCGGCCTTCTCGCCTGTAGTCGAACACGAGCCCGAGTTCATCTGCGGCCCTCTGTGCTGCCCTAAACAATAAAGCGCCAACTCCCACAGCTTCATGATCTCTCACTAACTGTAGGAGTGGGTCCGAGCTCCTGATGACATTACATGCCATACTCAGTGCCACTCTGCCATGCATGCACTCCAGACTCAAGAGTCCTCGACCCCCCCGTTGACGTAGGAGGTACACACGAGGAACGGACGATCTAGGATGAATACTCCTATGAATATTCATCATCTTGCGGGTATTCCTGTCCAATTGACGCAGCTCATCTACTCCCCATTTGACTACGCCAAAGGAGTAGAGCAGAATCGGAACGGCAAGCATATTAGTGGCAGACACCTTGTTCTTCCCCGAAAGTTCTGATGACCAGATCTTTCGGAGTCGGTGTCTGTACTTGCCACGGAGAGAATCCTTTATTTGGTTCACATCCTGGATGTGGCGTTGTTCCACACCCAGGTATGTGTAGGTCTCTCCGGCATCCAAATGTCGTAGGATGCTTCCGTCTGCGAGCTGCGCATCTTCGTGTAATTCCCCGCATCGTCCTCTCTTGAGGTGGACGACTGCGCATTTGTCCAACCCAAACTCCATTCCAATTGCCCTCGTGTATTCCTCGACCACCCTGAGAGCATTTTGAAGTTCTCGCCCTCCGGAGGTATAGAGTTTAAGGTCATCCATATAAAATAAATGGGTGACCTTGTGCCTCCGGTTGCTGGGTGGCCCACAGTGATACCCGCGGATTTGGCGGAGTCCAACAGATAGCGGCAGCAGTGAGATGCAGAAGAGGAGCGGACTCAAAGAGTCACCCTGAAACACTCCTCTCTTAAATGTCACCAACTCTGTCGAAACTCGCTCGGCACCAGATGTTATGGTGAAGCGAGTTCTCCAAAGCGGCAACAGTTGTTCGATGCATCTCACTAGTGGTGCTGGCACCGCAAGACATCCGAGCAAGTGTAACAAAAGCTCGTGGGATGTTGTATCAAATGCCTTGCGATAATCAATCCAGGCCATTGACAGATTCCGCTTGTACTGCACAGAATCCTGTGTAATACAGCGGTCTATCAGCAGGTTTTCCTTGCAACCTGCCAGGCCCTTCTTGGCACCACGCTGTTCGTTTATCTGTTGGTAGACCGGATCAACAGTCCTCAACATCCTGGTATACAAGATACGAGTAAATAACTTGTAGCAGGAGTTGAGGCAGGTAATCGGCCTATAATTTTTTGGGTCAGACAGATCCCCCTTTTTGGGGATTAGCACAGTTCGCCCCTCGACAAACCAGTCCGGAATTTGCTGCCCCTCGTTCAACCATGTGTGGAAAACTCGGGCCAGATGGCGGTGGGTGGAAGGAAACTTCTTCCACCACCAGTTGTTTATACCATCTGGACCCGGGGCAGCGAAGTTCTTGGTTCCAACAAGTGCTTGTTGAACCTCTTCCGTACTGATTGCCGGGCACACTTCGTCTGGCTCTTCTAAGACTCTACGACAGAGAGCCTCGAAGTGTGTTATAGCTGGAGTGTCATTATCGAATGGACTCGCGACTTCGTAGATTCCTTTCCAGAAGGCTTCGACATTATCAACAGTTGGTGGATTTTCGACAACACGCTGTGGCTCTTGGAACAGGCGAGACGGGTTTGTTTGAAACAATTTGTTTTGTTCCAAACTCCGCATTCGCCTGACCAAAGTTTTCTTAATAGCCATGCGCTCGAGTCCTATCTAGACATTGCTGCTTGATGGTCTGCAGCACTGTGCGATTTAGAGTGTGGTGTTGGCGTCTCAGTCCGGCTGCCACTCGCCGGACCTTCGGTGTAAATGGTCTACCTGCGACTATATAATCCACCACACTCTGGATTCGAGAAGCGTGTTGCCTTGCTGATCGAATTTTAACTTCGATCTTCTGTACGCGCCGCTTAGCTTTCTCGACCCTATCAACTGCGCTTGCCAGGCGCTGTTGTGGGACGAGTTGCTTTGCGGCAGCGTACACCGCGCTGTTGATCTGCCAGATGTTGGCATCTTCTGGAAGCTCCTCACTGATCAACGAATCCATTCGTGCCAGGTCTTGTGGCTTTGGGTTAACCCTGGTGTTAAGGTTAACCCTCGTCCTTAAAGCGACGTCGGTGTACTCAAGCGGAAGTTCCTCGTCAGCTGGAATTTGCCGCGGTGGAAGTGCGGCTGGTACTTCCTCACGCCGACGAGGTGCCCTTACGTAACCTGTTCGGCGCAAAAAGGATATTTGGTCTCTCAGATGTTGCTGAGAGAAGGCGCGATACTCCGGGTGCATATCGCACCACAACCGGTGTAATCGCGCCATGTATCCCCTGCGCCCAGGTTCGCTGCTCTCATAGCAGTTAAGCAGGTCATCCCTTAATCCCTCCGTCCACCTAAAGCGTCCATGTTCCATAGCGAATTCGTCATTAATGAGACCGTCTGGTAAGGCCCCTCCCACCTGTCTCTGACCCCCTATTATTATTATTATTATTATTATATTAAATATAATATAATTAAATATTCTTAATAAATAAGTCCATTGAACATGGTATCTTTCCACAAATACTGAAATCCGCTAGTATTCTACCATTGCATAAAAAAGGAGATCCAACCAATATTGATAATTATCGTCAAATCTCGTTGTTGAGTACATTTTCAAAATTAATTGAGAGAATTGTGTATGATTTAATTTCGTCTTTTTTGAATTTTAATAAAATTTTAACATCTGCTCAACACGGGTTCAGAAAGAATAGGTCAGTAGAAACAGCTTCCTATGATTTATTAAATTTTGTATACTCGGAATTAGACCAGGGGAGATATGTAGTGTCCCTAATGTTCGATCTATCCCTAGCATTTGATTCTGTAGACGTGAATTTACTAATACGAAAAATGTATAATATAGGTATTCGTGGAAATATATTGAATTGAATAGAATCGTACATGACTCACAGAAAAATTAGAGTTAAATTGGAAAACTGTATATCTGATTCAAAAGATGTTATGCTTGGTGTACCACAGGGGTCAGTACTGGGCCCACTTTTATTTATGCTTTTTGTAAATGATTTGCCAGAATTCATCAGTCGAGGCTAAGTTATTATGTTCGCTGATGACACCACTATAACAGTTTCTGGTGCTACCTCTGAGATACTATATGAAAATATCCAAGTTGTTTGTGAGGAGTTAAATACCTGGTGTCAGCGAAATCGTTTAATTCTCAATGACAAAAAAACCGTCTACTTAAATTTTTACAAAAGAAAAATACTAAATATTAACTTTATGGGTGATATACAGTTTTCGGAGACCTCTAAATTTCTAGGTTTATGGCTTGATAATAAATTATCTTGGACTAAACATATTGATATCGTTTGTTCAAAATTAAATAGTGCATTCTTTGCCATTATGCAGTTAAAGTCTTGTTTGGATATGGATGGTCTACTAACTATTTATTATGCACTGGCATACAGCCACATTTCAAGTTCTATAGTTTGTTGGGGGGTGGGAACTGATATAGAGAGAGTATTTGTCTGTCAGAAAAGGATACTACGTTTAATATTTAACCTTCAACCACGCGAATCCTGTAGAGAGGTATTTAAAAATAATAATCTGTTAACTGTGCCTTGTGTATATATATTGAAGTGCGTCACATATGTAAAAAATAATATTTCAAACTTCAAGATGTTAAGTGAAAACCATCATTATAGCACTCGCCATGTCATCTTGAAAGTTTCTAGGCATACTACAACATTTTTTAAGGACTCGCCAAACTACAACTTTATAAATATATATAATAAGTTGTATAGTAATTTAAAGGATATTAAAATGAACAATAGCTTTAAGCTAAAGGTTAAAAAATATCTCATACAATCTACTTATACAAGAATTTTTAAATTCTTAGCCTTTGGCAAGTTCATATGTAAAATTGTCTATATTATGCTGTAGTTTGTGAGTTTTTATTTTGTTTTTATTTTATTTTGTTTCCTTCGTGTACCCGTTTCTTTTGTATTATATTTATTATGTACTTATGTAATTATGTATTTTGTGACAAATGTAAAAATTATTTATATTTACGATATTTATTTTATGCATGTACTGCATGCATGTGTGTTTACTATTTTTTTTGACATATGATAATGTACATTCAATGTATCACTAAATGATTAATAAAACATCTATCTATCTATCTATTATTATTATTAATTTAAAACTATTCTTGACGTTTTAAATTTTAACGCTTTCATTCAAACTTCTAATCAAAAAATTTCTTACAGGTACAATCTAGGGTACAATACTTTATATTTTTGTTTCATTTGCAAAAGCCAACTTGGTGCACAATGTTCATCTAGAGTAGGTAGTTGAAATGTTGGAAATAGCCGTTTTCTCCAATATATCAGGAACTATCTGTAGCAAGTATATCGAATTTGGTATTGTTGGTAGTTTAAAAAATAATTAAGGAAAAATGTGTCGAGATTTTGCTAACATCCTGTTGAAGGATAAATTTGAGACAATTTTACTAGGAGCAGAAACTTGTTTCATAATTTCGAGACATTTTCTCTTAATATTATTCTTTAATTGCTAGAAAATACAATGAAATAAATTGATAGGTTATGTTCAAAATATAAAAGTAAAAATATATTTACTGAAAAGTTCAAAAGGCTATGGACCGTGGTCTTTCTGTCTTGTAAAAATACGCTTTTTTAATTAATAATTATTACAACCTACCTTATAAATCAATTCACAAGACGAGTGACGCGTGAACGGCCGGCGTGATACGTAAACAAATTTACAAACGCGCGTCGAGTGTGTGCAAAAGTGTTTTGGTGTGTGTGGAAAACTACTCCAAGTGTCAATTAAAAATGTCCCGGTAAGGGAGCTTAAAAGACATTTTAAAGATGTTGTAATACAACATCTTATGAACAACTTTAAGAGGACATCTATTAGATGTCTTTTTTAGGTCTTCAGGCGTTCGGACATAATTTGGACTTAAAAAAGACGTCCTTAAGATGTCCTGTGCTATTTGGGCGCTGAACTATTGAAAACTTAGATTATGTTATCTCTCTCTTCAGTGTATATTTTATATTTCCGTCTCAAACAGAGGGACAAAGAAGCTTGGTCGACATACGGGAACAATGAGTGTTATGCTCTTGGTTTAACTTTGAGTGCGAGAGAAAATTAAATCGTACGCGCAATATCAACTCATACAGATGCCAAGTTAAAATATACTCGACTTTACTAGGTCTTAATATGTACGGTGGTTCTATCGGAAATTGGTATCAACTCGCTTATTTCAAATGGAATGTACTATTTTTTATTTTTGCATTCTACATGGAAATTTAGTGTAAGTCTTATAAACATACTCCATCATTAAATTTCGAGATAGTTCGACTTTTCCAAAAATTTTGGGAAAATAGTATATTACAGTACTATTGCGCGCAATAAATTTTCAACGGTTCATTTTAGCTTTGTAACTAGGAAAAAACGCAGTGGCGACGGATGTCGCTCTATTTTGTTAGCGACTGTCAGTGTCACTTTATATTACTCCAGTAAAATTAGCATTCAATTCGGAACAAATTTGTAACAAGCTAATTTTAGGGGGAATATGTAGGGGAAGATGTCCTATTTAACAGGAAAAAAATCCAGGTGGCGGAACCCCTCAAAAGTTAGGCCGCCATCTTGAAATTAGGCACTTTTTAACTTTTAACTTGAATAATTAATCCCACATTGATTTTACCAATAAAATGAATCATACAAAAATTTTAGAACATTAAACAAGCTACAAAACAGTATAAAGATATATACACAACTTGTTGCCCGCCAAAATCTATTTAATAATTTTGAATTGGAAGTTTTACCTCCGATTTCTGTCGCAGCCAAACTTCATATAAAATATAAAACGAGTGTATTTTCAAGCTCAAAAATGGCTAGGAAATAACGTCAATCCTGAAAATTGGGGTTGGATTAAAAATACAATTTGTCTAGAACCAGAAAAAATGTCACAGAAGTGTGCCCCTGAATTTATATTAAATATTTTGTTTTGCAACTGCAACTGCAAAACAAACTGTTCAAAATTATGCAGCTGCAACAAATACAATTTAAGATGCACAACAAGTTGCATTCATTGCATTGGGCAATATTTCACGAATGCAACACCTGTGCCTTTGTTAGAAGACAAAGCAGAGATTGACATCTAATGTATTAATTTCTTTAATATTTTGTTTCTGTTTCTACTTTTATTAACTTTTGTGGTTTAAATAAAAATGTGTTTTTATTTTATGTGGCCTTTTATTATATATATATATATATATATATATATATATATATATATATATATATATATATATATATATATATATATATATATATATATATAAAACTAAGGGTAGTCTTGACTGACTAGTTAAGATAGAAAATTATAATTTTGAGGATGCAGTCATTAACAAGGGCACTTAGAAAACAAAAAGAAAACTCTTTGTTCTTTGTCAAGCTTTCGGAAAAATCTTTATTCCTTTATCAAGACATCTAAAATACAAGAACATTCCTTTTATTAAAAAACTCATAAAAAGAAATCAAAAAACTTACAAAACGTTGAGATTGATATTGAAACTGCACACCTAAATATGAACATTTTCTTGTTAAAAAACACATAAATTATAATCAACCATGTGTAAAATCAGAAATACAAATAACACAGTTAATAGTTTAAAAACAATTTTCCTATTACATTTACTCTACATTTTAAAAAATTTTTTTTAATTAAAAACAAATCGAGAATATAACTACCACGCTTGAAAATGACATGGTCGGTATTTAAACCAAGCCAACAAGTAAATATGAATAAAAAAAACACGTGGACACATGCTCAGCTGCAATTGGTCCAAAGTTCTAGTTACAAACTAGATCCTAGGGAGAATTACTACCAACATAAGTGCCAACTTAATATTTGAAATAAAAATTAATTTACGGAATATGTCTAACCAAAAAACGCTTAGCTTTCCAGTCGAGAGGAAAACGACGAAAAAGAATACCAAGATGATAAAATAAACACGGCATTATTAAAGATAATAGTCTAATGGGAACTACCTCTTTTCAATGACGTGAAAACAACCATCTTACTATTCAAATAACCGCCATTTTCCTCCCGACCAGAAAACCAACGTCTAACCTTAAACAGTCGAATTTTGTGAAAAATTCCTGAAATTTTCTTTTTCTAATTTTAAGATATAAGTATAGATGTTACTTAAATTTTGTATGTCAGATCTCTTATTTAAACATTCTGTTTCATTGTTAATATTATAAGAACTTTCTTAGAAATGATACATATTAACAATGAAACAGAATGTTTAAATAAGAGATCTGACATACAAAATTTAAGTAACATCTATACTTATATCTTAAAATTAGAAAAAGAAAATTTCAGGAATTTTTCACAAAATTCGACTGTTTAAGGTTAGACGTTGGTTTTCTGGTCGGGAGGAAAATGGCGGTTATTTGAATAGTAAGATGGTTGTTTTCACGTCATTGAAAAGAGGTAGTTCCCATTAGACTATTATCTTTAATAATGCCGTGTTTATTTTATCATCTTGGTATTCTTTTTCGTCGTTTTCCTCTCGACTGGAAAGCTAAGCGTTTTTTGGTTAGACATATTCCGTAAATTAATTTTTATTTCAAATATTAAGTTGGCACTTATGTTGGTAGTAATTCTCCCTAGGATCTAGTTTGTAACTAGAACTTTGGACCAATTGCAGCTGAGCATGTGTCCACGTGCTTTTTTATTCATATTTACTTGTTGGCTTGGTTTAAATACCGACCATGTCATTTTCAAGCGTGGTAGTTATATTCTCGATTTGTTTTTAATTAAAAAAATTTTTTTAAAATGTAGAGTAAATGTAATAGGAAAATTGTTTTTAAACTATTAACTGTGTTATTTGTATTTCTGATTTTACACATGGTTGATTATAATTTATGTGTTTTTTAACAAGAAAATGTTCATATTTAGGTGTGCAGTTTCAATATCAATCTCAACGTTTTGTAAGTTTTTTGATTTCTTTTTATGAGTTTTTTAATAAAAGGAATGTTCTTGTATTTTAGATGTCTTGATAAAGGAATAAAGATTTTTCCGAAAGCTTGACAAAGAACAAAGAGTTTTCTTTTTGTTTTCTAAGTGCCCTTGTTAATGACTGCATCCTCAAAATTATAATTTTCTATATATATATATATATATATATATATATATATATATATATATATATATATATATATATATATGCAAAGTGTCTTATACACCTCCAAAATGATATATGTATTTAACGAATACGCCTCCAAAATCGGAGGCGACTTCGAAAAATCGGTGACCAATACGAACCTATGTGTAAAACATGTTCATTGTCATTATTACGTCATTAGTAGGCGTTTCCCAAATTTTCTGTCGGAGGCCAATTGGTATGGTGTACATATACAGTTATACAATGTAGTTCACTGTAATTCCACTAGTAGGCGCCACCAGTTAATACGCATATACGCTACAAATGATGGTTAAGCAGAATTTGCCTCCACATGTTCTCTACACCAATACACCTCAGAAATATGGCAACAGTGTACGGAGGTAAGTTAGTACGTTAGTTTTATATGTGTGTAAATATTATTCATTGGAGTTATTTTACCTTCTGTGGAAAAGCGCTCGCGTGCGATTTGACTTCAGTAATATTTTATTAACATGTATACGTACTAGCTTTCTTCATGAAGTAATATAGTTGTTCAACTGGTAACTAGTGATAGTACTAGATTGACATATTGATTAATAATTAATTAAAATAGGCGAGTATTACAATTATTACTCAGGCTCAGAAAATACAATTAGTTCAAAAATAATTTGGAAGTAGCTTATTTAAAACAAAATAAGAATAAACATAATTTAACGTTTTTATTTATTCAGAACAAAAATTTGTGTGAATGATTTTGGTGTGTGTAAAATTATTTATTTATTCCTTTGGTTGAAAAATTAATGTTGGTAGTGTACGTAGTAATTCAACATGTTTTTCATAAAAAAGTAACTAAAATTGCAGTTATTAAACCAGTATAAAATATGTAAATTAGCAATAATAAAATCCTCTGTAAATGAACAGTATCAAAAATATTAAAATTTGTAAACTGTACTGAGCAGATTAAATAGATACACATACACACTTTATACAAAGGTGTTAAAAGATCAGCTCTAACCTGAAGATGATGAACTCGACAATCTATTAATACAGATATGGGTAAGTAGTATTATTCTTTTTAAATTTTTATAACCAATTATGACTTTATTTGCAGATTCGACATTATTCAAAAGTAAGTGGATATATATTGCATAAAAAACAAGCTTAAGATTTTATTAGCAACATGTCATATCAAATAGTTAAGTAATGTTCTTGTGTTAATACATACAGTGTGGAACAGCCAAATGAAATAAATTCATTATCTCAATTATTGTGCATATTTTTTAAAAATCCCTAGGTACCTACGTCGATTTTGGATTCTGAAATGACATCCTGCAACGTACAAATTTCATCTTTTATTTCAGCCCCGTTCGAGTGGCAGTTGCAACCCCTAAATTTTTTAATGGGAAGTAAGGACTTGTGATACCTTATTTGGAACATATTTTTACATTTTTAGATTCAGGATGTCATTTTGGATACAGCTATAGCATATTGAGATAAAAATATTAATGGCTGATATTTTTATGAGCAAATTTAATTTTTTATCTAGGCGGCCGTAATCCCAAAAAATGTTTTGCTTTGCTTGGGTAATTAATCAAAAAATATATTTTTGACATTATGCCACATGGCATTTCTGTTATAAGATTTTAAACATTTCGGAAATCATTTTTCCAAATTAACTAATTTTTTTTAAATGGCACCATTGTGGCTCACTACGTTATATCAATAAAGCATTTAATTACCGATTACGTGGTACCAAATAATTCACAATATCTTCATATTATTATACATTAAAATACAAAAGAATAACATTCAACTAGAAATGAAAAAAAGTTATAATATTTAACAATGGATCTCTATCAAGTAGGTGCCTTTGATCTACTGAATCAAAAAATGTAAAAATATATACAGGGTGTTCGATTTAAAATTCCAAAGTCAGCATCATTTTCGGCGATACCTGAAGCATTAAGTAAATAAATAATATAAAGAGGCGCAACCGTCAAGGGGCCGAGATTTTAGTATTGTATTTTTTGCCAATAGTTTCAGGATTGTTTTCAATTTTTAGTGCTACGAGAAGGTATTTGTTATTTGATTGCATAGCCCTAAATATTGTAGATAATTCTATAATTATTGGCAAAAAAATACAACACTAAAATCTCGGCCCCTTGACGGTTGCGCCTCTTTATATTATTTACTCAATGCCTGAAGCGAAAAATGTTAAATCGGCCGAATTAATGCATATTAGCCGTTATTTGACGTGCCCAAATTTGAAATTCATATCTTGTAAAACCAAGAAGATATAGATAGATGCAAGTGACATCTCGTGGTCACCTGGTATATTCTGGGCTTTACAAGATATGAATTTCAAATTTGGACATGTCAAATAACGGCAGAATATACATTAATTCGACCAATTTAACATTTTCGGTTGCTTCCGGTTTCACAGGAAATGATGCTAACAATGGATTATTAAATGGAACGCCCCGTGTATTTTCACATTTTTTTATTCAGGGGGTCAAAGGCATCTGCTTCATAGAGATCCACTGTTAAATATTATGAGTTTCTTTTTTCATTTATATCTTGTTGAATGTTATATTATTCTTATGTATTTCTATGTATAATAAATATGAACAACATAAAATGCTTTATTGAAATAACGTAGAGAGGTCTCATTTAAAAAAAATAGTTATTCTGAAAAAATGATTTCCGAAATGTTCGAGATCTTATAACACAAATTTCATATGACATAATACCATAATTGTATTTTTTGATTAATTATTGAAGTAAAATAAAACATATTTTTGGGGTCACGGCCGCCTAGAAGAAAAATTAAGTTTGCTCATAAAAATATCAGCCATTAAAATTTTTATCTCAATATGCCATAACTGTATCCAAACTGACCTGAATCAAAAAATTGTAAAAATATATAGGGTGTTCCATTTAAAAAATCAAAGTTAGTTTAATTTCCGGTGAAACCGGAAGTGACGGAAAATGTAAAATTGGTCAAGATATTTGACGTGCCCAAATTTTCAAAATTCATATCTTGTCAAACCAAGAAGATATAGCAAGCGTCATTTCATGGTCACCAGGTATACCGTGCCTTCAATTTTCGTAGCTACATGGAGATAAAGTGATCGTGTACATTCGAAGTAGTGGGGAGTATCGTGTGCATGGTAAATTCACGTTCACGAATGCAAACGCGTATGAATGAGTTTGCGTATGGACAATGATACATGGCAGCTATCCCCACTATTACGGTCGGACTCACGAGCTTTACCGAATATTTTCTTGTGTAGTGTTTTGAAATAAAGGCACGGTATGTTTTGTGTTCCAAAAGTAACGAATTTAATTTATATTTTTTTGTTTGCCTTTTAGAAAAGCAAAATATAGGTCACCTAGTATATTATAAAAAGTGTGACTTTTCTATAATATTGACAATTTTTCTTCGCCATATTTCACAAAGCTATAACAGTAATATTTTTTTACATAGGACACCATATGATATAAACTCTGTTTAAAAAATAATTAACTCTATAGATTTTACCCTTTTACCAACTTGTTTAAGTAGTTTTCGAGAAATGTGCCAAAAATGGTCTGTATGAGGAGAAAATAAATTATAAGAGTGATTAAAGAAAAACCCTAAGCCGGCTACTCACTACACGGTACTTGGTAAGTACTTATCAAGTACTTGGCAAGTCGCACGTTGTGTGTATGAAAATTCGCATAGACTTGGCGAATTACTTGCATTTCCCGTCGTGTGTCGGAAAACTCTCCCAAGTCAAAGGCGGGCGAGTCTATTGTTTTTATAATTGTACCTATGTGAGCGCTACATTACGCGGACTTTACTTGCACGAGTATACAGATCTTGTTTACAGTAAAGTATGTGTGGTTAACTTGTGTTGTGTTAAAATTTGGTATTATTAATATATTGGTATTATGGAATGGACCAATGATTTAACATTTCAGTTTTTGGATATTTATATGAGAAGGAACCGATTATTTGAGATCCATCTCAAAAATTACACAAATATAGAAACGAAATCCATGATGCTTGGAAACGCATACATACTGACCATAACTTAATGTTATAAAAGCAGCTAGAGCTGTCGTAGTGTCACTTTCGTCCATCTTTAAAAATTACTCGTCTTTCGATTCGCACTTCCCGAAATAATTGCAACTTTTAAAGTAAGCACGTAATGTGTACAATCTACTCGAACTCGGACAAGTACTTGCCGAATTTATTCCAAGTCAAGTCACTTGCCAAGTATCGCGTAGTGAGTAGCCGGCTTTATTACTTGATTGACAAAAACAAATTAAATAAAAATGATAAAAAAACAATAAATCTTCAGATAGATATGCTAATTTAGAAAAATATTATTGTTTCATAGAATAGCCTTCCAAGATTTTTAAATGTTTTCAAAATTATTAAAGGTAAACTAACAGGTAAAACCTAAAAAATAACTCGGTAAATTCTTTGAAGTCATTAGTTTGTAAAGGGTCATTGGCTGGATTGTGACTACTCCTCTAATTTTATTATTTTTATTAAATAACTATATATTTCTTTACGAAATTTTAAGGCTTTACCTGCAGTTTATTACCAACTATACAGTTGACATACAAGGTGTTTTAAAGAACGTGTGCGAACAAAGTTGTATTTTTTAAATGGAACACCCGCTATATATTTGCATGTTCGAATTCTACTAAAAATTATAAGCATTCTTTGTCATATCACCATACATTAAAATTAACTATTTCCGAGTATACAGGGTACTTTCAGGTGCTGTATATTCTAACAGGTGAGACTCAAAGTAAAATAACTTCTACATTCCTGTCTTAGTTTTTTATTCCCTACCCGAATATGTCAACTTCCTGTTCAGCTTATATCAACTGGAAATCTAAAATGGGGTTATTGTCTGGATTTGGACTCCTCTTCTACTCTTGTCATTTTTAACAAAAAAAATCCAATAATTTAGTACCTAGTTTTCTATTCTATTTAAATTAATAAAAGCTATTATTTTACTAAACTACACGGAAGCAAGTAAAATATTATTACCCAATACAAAAATGTTACAGAGTAACAAAAATGCGATAAATTATAAAGCGCACAAGAACTGGGAATGACATATTGCAAAATATTATGTCTCCTTTTAAAGTGTCTAAAAAAATATTGGCCCTATTACTCTATTATCTAAAATTCCACACCATACATTTACCGATGAACGGCCCAGAGCTTTTAATCTGACAAACTGCACGAGGATTTTGTAGAGCCCAGATAATTTGCTTTATTAAATTTAAAGGTGTTCATATGCTGAGCATAATTTAAACTGTTAACTTATTTTAGACCAGGTGGTATGGGCGCAGTCGTTTTGAAGTAAATGCGGACTGATTTTTTTTGCTGGAGACAGTGCCGATTATGAAAATCTATGTTACCAAAAGGTAACCTGGTCTGATATTGTTTAAAACAGTTTAAAAAAAAGGGAAAAATAACATTTTTTTTACTCAAACTAATTATTTTTATATTTCTCGACCGATTTCCAACAATAATTATTTTTCGTTAACTTGATATTTTTAATGTTATTAATTTTTAAAAATTAATAACTGAAAATATCTCTTCCTTTTTTAGGATTTATTATATCTCTTGAAATTATTATCGAAAAAACTTGTTTTATCTAACAAATATTCAAGTTAACCAGTTTAAAACTGGGAAATAACCTCTACACCTTTGACGTGATGTCAGAGGAACAATTAGAGGGTGTTCCTTGACGACTATTAGGAATTAAAATAATACAAAAACACTGTGCTCACGTTTTGGAATCTATCTGTTTCCTTTTTCAAAGTGTAGGCTTTAGATTTTTATGTTACGTATAGAATAACACGGTGTAAAAGAAAATTGTTATTATTATTATTCTACACATTACATAAAAACCTAAAGCCTAAACTTTGAAAAAGGAAACAGATGTAGTTTAAGAAACGCCGGCGCAGTGTTTTTGTATTCTTTTAATTCATATTAGTTGTCAAAAATCACGCTCTAACTGTCCCTCTGACATCACGTCAAAGGAGTAGAGGTTACTTCCCAGCAAAAAAATTAAGTCCGAATTTACTTCGAAACGACTGCACCCATACTGGTCTGCTACACAAACGAATAATATTCTAGCGCATCATCTTAATACGAACTCACCCCCCACTCCCGCTCAAAATATGTGGCAACACTGCTGGAGGCGTAACCGAACTCTAGTGTACAAAAACTTATACAAAAGAAGCGTTTCCGCTACTCAGTATTTGGAGGTGTGTTACATTTACAAATATGGCAAAAATTTGTATATATTCAGAATGCTTATTTCTTACCCCTCTCTTGGTGCTTGTGTAGAGGTGTGTTATTATTTACCATTTGCACAAAATACACACAAAAAACGTACTTCCTTAACGTGGAGGCTTGGGTGCCTGTGTGATGTATGGAGGCGAATAAGATAGCCGTGCACGTATATATATATATATATATATATATATATATATATATATATATATATATATATATATATATATATATATAATTGTCGACGGGCGCTCCCAGAATATATTTTAATCCGGGATCGGAAGGCCCCCGCCTATGGTTGGAGGGGGGCAAAGGTTAACTCCGACACAAATTTATACAAGAATGGGCGCCAGTGCCGGAGCTAAACGAAGTCAATTACGCCTTCGATTGTCGACTCTCAGGGTGGTTCGTCTTGGAGTACAGAGCTGGGCTCGTGAGGATACCCGTTGCAAGTGAGAGTTTAGAGTTGCTGACCCTATATCCCAGACAAGCTGTCGATGTGATGGCTAATAACAATATCATCCGCATCGACAGTAAAAAAAAAATAGAAGTATATATTTACTTTAAACGGAACGCCACTGGTAAAAAAAAAATAAAAATAAAAAAATGAATAAATTTAAAAAATAAAAAGAAAATTGAATAAAAATAATAATAAGACAAATTAAGGATCTGAAATGAATTGAATTCCACTGGTAAAAAAAAAAGATTAGAGAATTGAAATAAAAAGTAAAAAAAAATAAATTAATAAAAATTAAAAAAAATAATAAAAAAATATATTTAGATATTTGAACTATGAAGCGAAATGAAACTCCAATGATTGGTTAATACATTTATTTATATTTAAAATGGTGAAATAAAATTAAACACTGTGGCGCAATGGCGCGTGACCAATTATAAAACACTAACAGTCAAAAAGAACAATTTTGCTCATGTGGCACAAACTTAAATTCTGTACGAAAAGTTAGACAACCATGGAAGGTGGCTTTTTGCCGGGCGTGGGGTAAGGTACGTGGCTAAAACTACCTGGGTGAGTTCGCGTAGGGTGCGAGCCCTTACTGTATTGCACACGGGTGTTTACACCGCGGTGCCTATCTAATTTAGGTACCTCTATGGGTCATGCACATAACATTATAATAAAAAATTTAAAAAAATAAAAAAATTGTATGCAAAGAACAATACACGAAATAAAAGCTGCTTCAATTATAGAGGAAC